>CM042147.1:98539819-98547319 GCA_023376005.1 Doryteuthis pealeii | reverse complement strand
ACTTTTCAATTACCCAAATCTTTTGGTGGAAAACTGTATTGAAAATTTAGCGTCCGCCCTTTTTAAACGGGACAAATATTGATGTATATTTTTCTTTTAATAGCCACTTAAATAATTATCGAAATGAGTAAAAAAAAATCTTCAAAATTTTTTTTTTTTTTTTAGTTTTTATTTTCATTTTATTTTCCGATTTTCAGTACTTATTTACTACTCAAGCAGATTCTTTAAAAAAATGTATTTTATTCACACGTTTGATCTTTTTTCTTTTTATTTATGCAGAAAAAAGTATCAATCACATATATACCCCACCGATATTTTACTGTTGTTTCGTTATTTTTCCTAATTTACATCACTGTATAATAAACAAAACATTAGTTAACAATGAATTCGAATTTACCGCTACTACCACAACTACAACTACTTATAATAATAATAATAATAATAATAATAATAATAATAATAATAAAATAATAATAATAATCTTTTAAATTATAGAAGTAAAAATTCTAAAATTTATTTTTAAAATTATAGATTATTATAAATTATTAGTTCTTTTTAAAATAATCGATTTATGAAAAGTTTGGACCAAAGATACGAAACCATGTTACCATAAAACAATTTCTCATAAAACTTTGTATAAGTGTATAGATGTGTGTGTGTGTGTGTGTGTGTGTGTGTGTGTGTGTTTACGCGCGCGCGAAAACGCACACGTACGTGTGTGTGTGTGTCTACGTCTGAAACATATATTCCTATGTGTGTGTGTGTGTGTGTGTGTGTGTGTGTGTGGTGGTTGCTTAGAAAAACCGAAAGGCAAACAGCGAATCATGCCTCGTGCTGCCGTAACGACGGAATTTCTCCACGAGTAAGATCAAGTTGCGTGACAGATGAATATCTCTGTATATTACACAATATCTTGTTATATTTGTATATACATGCATATACGCGCGTGCGTGTACGTGTACGTGTGCGTGTGCGTGTATGTGTGCTCGTACGATTATTCCAAACCAGCAAAAATGCTCTCGGAGAATAAAGTTATTTCCAGTCCAATTTGTAAATGAATGATGATTTTATCGGTGTTGATTAAAGTCCACCTTCTGAATGATTCGATGTCGATGTCGAATAACACCAAATTTATAGAATTTATATTATAATCAACTGAAAATAGATAAAATAAATAAAAGGGAGAACACTTCGATTAAACTATAATAATTGTCTCATTGAAGAAATTATAACGATTGTAGTGAGCCCGATTACAAACCAAACAATATTAATATCAAGTTGCAAAATGGATTTGAAATTGATTTATTCTCTTACAGAGCATTTAACGCAGGTAAAACTTTTGCTCCGATGCGTCATTTTTATCGTTGCTGTAAAACATTTTACAAAAACGAATCATTATAATATTAATCATTATTATTTTACTCTTTATGAGTTTTTTCACACCAGCTTCAACTGGTGGTTTTCACAGAAATCCAAGTGACAACAAGTCTCCTCACCTATCAGGGACTTTTCCCAGAATATTAGCTGCAGCGTTGCGTTCTAGACGGTCTCAATTCTGTATGCGAACAAGTAGCTAATAATAATAATAATAATAATAATAATAATAATAATAATAATAATAATAATATAATAATAATATAAATATTATTGTTATTTCGCTCCATTAATACTATTATTATCATCATCATCATCATCATCATCATACAATGAGTTTTTTTAGGAAAATATTGGATTTTATTATTACTTTAGTCAACCGCATTAAGAATTTGTAGTAGCGTCAATCTTTCTGGGACAAAAAATGACACGATTCCACCAAATTTGGAAGCCCAATGTTTCCCTATACAAGAAACCCAGTTGGCTTTCGAGGTTTGCAATCTTGATGCCTGGCTTAAAATGGTGCATTTCCTGATCATTACTGTTGAATAATATTGACTATGATTCAGCGAATAGCATATTCTTCAAAATTTGTTTAGTGAGAAATCCAAATTCTTCAAAAATGATAAGTATATTTATTATCTGAAGGCCGTTTCCCAAATGGATTAATTCTAAAACTAGACAATTAAGTTTCTACTTTCAAGATCATCTCGGATCTTCATAGAAAATTTCTAAAATCTTTGGAATTATTTGGAAAAATGTCCATTTTATTAGTTTGTATTTTCTCATTGAAAACGATTAAAAACAAAAAATGAAATAAAGAACAGAGGCTCTGATTTAACGAAGATGGTTACAATCACCATACTTATTTTAGATCAGATAAAACAATTTCAAAATTTGTCTCCAGTTCTAATTTTGGGTATATAGTCATTATCTTCTGTTAAATAAGTATAAAAAAGGGAGGTTTATCTTTTAAAGTTATTTTCTTATTACAAAATCTTTTTTGTGATTTTTAATTCCTAATCACAAAAATATTACGTATGCGAATATTAATATATATATATATATATATATATATATATATATATATATATATATATATATATATATATATATATATATACGAAATGTGTGAAAAAGTATTGAGGCTGAAGCTGTATTCATCAAAACAGAAACGTACAATGAAAGTTTATTTTCTTCCTCTTGGAATTCAGTGCATTTGTTCTGGTGAGGATTACATTGGCCGAAGCACCTCTGAAACTTTTATTTTGTTATGGTGTGAAACTACACTATAGTATTTATATTGATAACTTTCACGACTTTAAATCTTTTACCTTTGATATGATTTTTCAGTTTAATAAACAAGAAAAGGTTGCACAAACTTAGTCTTGCAAGTAACAAGAGTGCTGTACTTGCACAATCCTGTGGTTGTTCAGTTATGCAGAAGTATTCCTTTAAACATTAAATTACTTTTCCATCTCTCTCTCTCTCTCTCTCTCTCTCTCTCTCTCTCTCTCTCTCTCTCTCTCTCTCTCTCTCTCTGTAGAACAATTTAGGTACTTAGGCAGTAATATCTCCTCCACAGAAAACAATGTTAATGCACGCATAGGAAACACATGGTCCGCTATAAATAAATTATCAGTCATATGGAAATCCAATCTCACAGACAAGTTAAAGAGACAATTCTTCCAGGTCGTTGTCGTGTCAGTACTGCAGTATGGCTGCACCACCTGGACCCTAACGAAGCGACTTGAGAATAAACTAAATGGGAGCTGCACAAGAATGCTGCATGTGATCCTGAACAAGACGTGGAAACACCCCACGAGAAAACAGCTGTACGGCCACCTGCCACATATCACCCAAACCATCCGAGTAAGACGGACAAGACACGCAAGACACTGCTGAAGAAGCAAGGACGAACTCATAAATGACGTCCTACTGTGGAAGCCAGCACATGGGCACGCCAGTGTGGGCCGACCAACAAAGACGTACATTGACCAGCTTTGTGCAGATACAGGATGCTGCATAGAGGACCATATATATATATATATATATATATATATATATATATTTGCAAAGGGTGATCGAAAAGTAATAAATTTTAAATGAACAACTTATATGATAAATTGATGTGTTGACTTTATCAATTCAGTTTCAATACAATTTCAACTCAAGCTTTCAGTTGAATGATAATTTTTTTGCGGTTGCATTCGTGCTAAAAGTCAATATTTTAGTCATCCAAATTCTTTATATTCCGGAAATAACTTAACTGTGAAATGCTAATGATAATTCTAAATAGAAATATCAATATAATCATAGGCTGCTATTTCATCATATTCAGAAGAATACATACCTCATAATGTCGAATATTTCCGGGTTTGTTCGTTTACTCATTTTTTTTTCTTTGCCATTGCCATTACTAAATTTACTTTTGCCCATTTATATATGTAATAAAACGGAATAAGTTAACTTGTCACAAATCTAATAAAAAATGCTCATTTATTTCCATGCCAGAAAACATGAAAGGAACTGAAAATTACATTCTCTTTTTGCAGAAGAATCCGAAATTAGATTATTTTTGTAATCATCATAAAACGTACAGTTTATTTTGTCGAGTTTGATAATTTCAACTCCAACAGTTTATCTACGACCTCAATTGATATAAAATCAATTTGTTTACAAATACATTTTATCTGTTATGATTTATCTACAGGTAAGAATTGAACTACAAAACCACTTGGAGGTCTATATGAGCTTATGTAATGATATAATGGAGCTTATGTAATGATATAAACCAACGAATTTTCTAATTAGATAATTGACTTGTTTTAACTTTGTTTTTGTTCTTTAATAAAAATCCTCATATTTGTTAAATTATTCTTTATATACGTAAATTATATCAATAAGTTAGTGTTGATGCATTTTATCCGTAGATAAATTATTCATTTTGGTAGGATTTTCTCTTTTAAACATTTTTTCATTAAATATCTATCTTAACAGATATTTGATAATCTTCTCTTGTTGCTGCACAAAACTACAACTGATTTGTTCAAGGCTTGCATAGAAATTATCTAAACGTTCAGTAAAACAACGCCATAATAAGATAAACAGATACAGCAAAGTTTATCTGAATTCATAAATAATAACATCACAATTTTTGCTTTTTTTTTTAAATTGACCAATGATTGTTGGAAAAGCCCGGGGGAAAAAAGCTGGAACAATTTCTACGCAAGCTTCAAGTAGTCTTGTCAGAAGACAAAAAATTGAAAAAGATCTTAACATAAGGCCTGTCTGTAGTCTTTAATAAAGCTTGTTTAAAACACAATTCATTGTAGACAAATTGTTGCAGATTAATTCCTTAGACTCCTATTTTATCTGTTCGACAATCAATTTTAAATATTTAGCAATCCACGCAATTAAATTCATTCATGAAATATCAGCGGTAAGTGACATTTTGTTTTGGTGTAATGGTTAATGAGTAAGATCATAATATAGTAATAAGTTCGATGTTCGTTCGGTTTCTCTCTTTTTTAACGGAGGCCCATGTTCCATAAGTAGAAAAACCAAGAAGATGCTATAAAATGGATGTTTCTACTTGTTTGAACGTATTTCGAATACATTCAATCAATAAATGTTTTTGGCGTCCTTTCCACCCGAAGTGTTCAACAGGAAATATTTTATTTGAATATACTAATTTGAATTCTAATAATAAGCGGTTCAATTCTTCTTCTTCTTCTTCTTCTTCTTCTTCTTCTTCTTCTTCTTCTTCTTCTTCTTCTTCTTCTTCTTCTTGATATAACTCAATAAAACGATATATTAAAAAAAGTTTCTCTGAATTCAATAATAATAATAATAATAATAATAATAATAATAATAATAATAATAATAATAATGGAAATGACTAATGATGGTTGAAAGCGCTTGGAAAGAAATCTTTGGGCATTTTTTTTAACAATCTTGTATCAAACATTTGTAGTTTGGTGTAAATACAGGAAAACATTAACTAAAGATACGTGTCTGACGTTTTTGATTAGAATTGTTTAACAAAACGAATGTGTGGAGAATAGAAAAAGAAATCGAGAATATGCGATTCATTCATCAAATGTAAACATTATATTTATTCAAAATTATTATCTGATATCTTTATCAAAATACTACTTCAACACTTTTAAAGATATGAAATATCTTAATGAATTTGTCATATAACATAACTCAATATTATCATTACTAATATAATAGTTGTGTTCAAAAGTGTCCTTTGTTTTTATTTTTATTGTATTTAAGACTAATGTATTCAAAAAGATGTACTGAACATTTTTAGATACAGAGTTATCTGGTGATTTTCATCATCATTATTATTACTGATTTAAATGCCACGATCATTAAACTCATGCTTAAGTCCCGTCATAGTTATAGAATTTATTATAAGTACAATTAATTACAAATCAATAGAGGCAAGTACTAAATAATTAACATGTATAATGACCAATGATAATATTAATGAACACGAAAGATGACCACTATTATTAAGTTGTAAACTGATTATAAATTGCTTTACTTCATCAAAATGGATTTTTTAGCGATATTAAGCTAACAAAAATCTCACTACCATTTTTGATCTGCTATGGTAAAAATACATAGAAAAATCGGATATAATATAGATTAATAATCTATATATATATTCGATTTTTCTATGAATTCTTATAATTTTATTATAATATAATTTTTTCCTTGCGAGTTTTTCATACTAATTGTTATTATTATTATTATTATTATTATTATTATTATTATTATTATTACTTCTACTACTACTACTACTACTACTACTACTAGCAAATATATGCACCATTCGGGTGCAAGTATTTAAATTTTATGTAATAAAATATCATATTAAATTAGAAAGGTTAACGAAACTAAATAAGAATGCAGATAAAAAGATTTGAAACAGAGGGAGTATGATAAAAAATAGAGCAACAGAAACTTATCACTCCCGTATTTCATTTAGTTAAAATAGGAAGTACAGAATGAAATTACAGTTATTTCTTCTTTTTAATGGATTTCTTTTAAGATATATCTCTGAGATTTTTGCTCATATTTATTGAAATAAAAGCCAAACAATTAGAAATCAATAATACATACATATTTATATAAATAAATTTGTTAATATCAATACGCAAATTAGCCTTCCTGTTCCCACTGTAAACCGCTATTTTGTTTGGTTATATAAATACAATTACATGTTATTAGCATGTGATAAGGCCAATAGTATTAATAATGTTATACAGTTTTATTAATAATTGATATTTAAATAAAACAAAATGAGAATGGGAAAACTAAGGGAATTGTGAGTTTCGGTTATAGACAAACACACAATCTCCATTATAATAACATTATTCCTTTGATGGTGGTATTTATTTGTATAATTCATGAGTCGTTTTTAAAGAACTTCGTTAAGTATTTTAAAATACATATATGCTTTTGTAGATGGCATTATCATTGTAATGCTAGATAACTCGTATATCCTTTATGTTCCCAGTGTAACAGCGCTCAGTGATTATAGTGATGTTTCAATTTTGGAAAGAGTGAAGGATACTAATTAGCATTACATATTTATGTACATTATACCTAGAATTTGGGTATTTAAAAATGGGGTTCAGCGCAAACAAAATTATCATCCGGATGCATATTAAACTGGAAATTGCTTTACACCCTTAAGTATTTGAACTGTATTTCTCTCATTATTAGAACAGATAAAAAAAAGCAAACTTGCTATAACATAGGAGATTTTCTAAATTATGGCACGCACGCACGCACGCACACACACACAACACACACACATATATATATTATATATATATATATATATATATATATATATATATATATATATATACATACGCGTCACAAGTAAAACCATCGTTGCAATCAAAGTCATTTTTAGCGCAATATTGAAAAGGTCGATCTGATTATTTTTATCCTTCATAAAAACGATCAGTCTTATTGATCCTATTCTTTCAATTGTACCTAATTACTACATATATATATATATATATATATATATATATATATATATATATATATATATACATACATATATATATATATATATATATAGAGAGAGAGAGA
>CM042147.1:98442319-98527319 GCA_023376005.1 Doryteuthis pealeii | reverse complement strand
TACTTCTCAGTACTTCTAGCTCTTATTTTCTTCCGTTTTTCTTTTATTTTTTTATTCATTTTTATCTGTCAATTCATTCATTACCTTAAATATAGTTGCTTTTTCTTTTTTTGTTTATTTCCTTCAGTCACCATATTTTTCATTCATCCAGACCCGGTGTCAATCTCTTTCTTTACACCATTTTCTTTTCATTGAATTATCTTTGGTATTTCTCATTCTTTCTTCTTTTTTTCTTCTCTCTCTCTCTCTCTCTCTCTCTCTCTCTCTCTCTCTCTCTCTCTCATTTCTTTCATTTTAATTCATCCATTTTATTTGTTCTTCAATATCATTAACTAATACTAAATACTACTTCTGTCCAATAGTTATTTACTAAGTTTAGCTTACTTTTCCCACTAGGCCAGCAGTGGGACCCGGTGAGAATCGAACTTGCTAAACATTACACCACGCAAGTTGCCCATAATATTTGTTAAATTTACTTAAAAATATTTTATTTTATAAGCGAATGTAGCAATCGTTATAGGACAGGGGTTGTATCTTCATTTTTTTCTTTTTTGTTTTTTGCTAAAATTACTTTTTTTCCACACACTTGAGTAAATGTATTTATTTATGTTATTGTTAATACATTTGCTGAAAGGTAGCTTTCTTATTCGCCTGTGTATGTGTGTGTGTGTGTGTATGGCCGTAGTATGTCCGTATTCGCACCCGTGTGTGTGTGTGTGTGTGTGTGTGTGTGGATAGTTGGATGGATGAATGCGTTCGTGTTGTTATTTACAAAGTTGTTGCTTAGTTTGCTTAGTTTGCCACGCAGGCCTCTGGATTGTCTACTGTACCTGCTGTTACTTAGGGGTAACTCGTCTATGTATTGAATAGGCTATTCGTTGCTTAACTTCGATAGTCTGGCGGGAAGTAGTGCTCTTAGCATGACTTGATCGTAAGCACATGAATATGTTGTTTTTCGTTCATACTCTCTCTCTCTCTCTCTCTCTCTCTCTCTCTCTCTCTCTCTCTCTCTCTCTCTCTCTCTCTCTCTCTCTCTCCGTATGTGCTTTCTTCTCTCAAGTGCGTGTCTTCAGTTTCATACAGTCAGAATTATACAAGTTGTTATTTATTTTCTCTCTCGAGAAATAAGGCATTTTTTTATTATTTTGATGCTATTTTTTCTTCTATTTCCAGACTTACCATAAACTATACAGTTAAAAACAATAATACCGTCATTTTGTAGTTGTTGCTACGTTGTAGATGTAGTTTCATACAAGAGACTGTGGTAACAAATGTTATCGACCCTTTATCAGAATACAACATCTTAACTCTTTAAAACAGCTACGCTATACTCTAACTACTGACCTACTCCTAGAAATAGTGCTTTCACGTTGACGATAATAAGTATTATTGTTATGGTAGTTGTTGTGATACTGCTGGTAAAGAAGACGATTATTGTAGAGTGACTTGAAAGTGACTTGAAAACTGACCGACTGACCGCCTACCACACATTTTGCCATCCCCTTTCTCTCTTTTAATGTTTTGATCCATTTATATTTCTCAAAGGGTTAACCCTCACTCGTTCAACAATTGAATTCATTCAATTAATTTGCCACTTATCCTTTATATATTGATAATTATATATATATATATATATATATATATATATATATATTATATATATATATATATATATATATATATGTATTCAGTGTGGTGAGGAAGTCACCATTCTAAAAATCGAACAAGATTTAAATAAAAAAAGGTTTAAGCAATTTTTCTTTTAGTTATATTTATTGGGAGTCTTGAAAATTAACTTCAATTAATTGTGATATATAATAATCCACAAATAACGTATATTATAAATATATTTTTAAAATTATTTATTTCTAAAATGGTAAATGATTTTTCCGCCACCACAACACACACACACACACACACACACACACATATGTATGTGTTTATGTGTGCGTGCATATATGGAGAGAGACAGAGACCTGGCATTTTTACTATATATATATGTGTATGTGTATATATGTGTGTGTGTGTGTGTGTGTGTGTCTGCGACTCTGTGTACACATATGTGTAAATAGATAGCCATCATTCTCGACTGTATATGTATGCGTGTGTGTAACAGTGTGTACATGTGTATGCCTGTGTGTGTTTTTGTATTTTTTTGTCTTTTCCTGTTTCTCTTTCTATCTCCTGGCACTCTTTCTCTTTTTTTTTTCTTCTTTTTTTTTCTTTTTTTTTTTTTTTTGATTGAAATAGATCACTAAGAAGGACTCAGCCTATTCTAGTAGTGACCACCCCAAGCGGAGATTTAAGGGGTTTGAATTCAGTTTTCCTTGCTCCTAGACTGGTTGCCTAACCAAGGATAAAAAGCCCAGCCTGCCCCACTCTTTACCCATAGCTGGAGGGAGAATAGTTGGATTCATACTTTTCCCAAGGGTATTAGCGCTATGTGAAATGTGGCTTCGTCCAGGATTTTAACTCGGTCGACGAGTCCATTTCCTACGAATCTAACCAGTACACCACCACACTCTCCTGTTTATCCCTGTTTCCACATTTCTTCCAGCTTGTCTGTCTTTTTTATATTTCTTTCTTTGTTTCCTTCTTTTCTTTCATCATTAATAATTTTTAGATATTCTTTCTTCTTTCTTTTGTTACTGCAATGAATTCGTTTATTTGATCGCTTTGATCAAACATAACTTAGACTTTGCTCAAGGCTACATGTTCGGGTCATCTTGTAAGGATCAAACTCACTATTCAGTAGTAATTGAGCCTCGGCTCTAACCATTACACTAAGATGAGATACAGTAGTAGTAGTAGTAGTAGTAGTAGTAGTAATTTTTGTCATTGATGATGTTGTTACTCCTTGGGTTTTCACAAGAGGAGTATACAGTGACTATATCTAGTGAGAGTAAATCTCCCCCAATGCTCCAGAACTCTTCTTGTTAAGCTTATGGGTTTTAGCAAAAATCATTTAAGTGGTTTCAATTCTTCCTCGGCTTACAATTATTTTGCCAAAGTATTTTTTTTATCTTTTTGGTGTGTATGTGCGGGCGATAATTACAAATAATAATTACATCAACTTCAGCAATAAAAGAAAGCGAAAAACTAATTAAATCGCTGGACCTTGCCGGGAAGCTAAAAAAAGGTTGGGTGAATTTAAGTTGACAGTCACACCAATCATAGTTTGAGCCCTTGGAACAATAAACATGAACCTTGAAAACTAGACACCCAATGAAGAACCTAGATTACTGAGATCGGTTGGAATACCTAGAAGAGACGTAGAAAGATGAGAAGACGTACACTACAGTGAAAACCAAGTGTAACAAAAAAACTCACAAGCGGTAATACCTGGGCCGCCACCATTATAAAACATTCTGGACCATTCTTAGAATGGATAAGAGAAGAAATTCGACAGATAGACCAAAAGACAAGAAAATTAGTGACAATGCAAAAGACAATTATACAGAAAGAGTATATGTATAAAAAAACAGTGGAAGAGGTTTCGCCAACATTAAGGTGTGCGTAGATGCCACAATCCAAGAACTCGAAGAATACACAAAAAATAGCAAGGAAATATTAATTACAATAGCCAATAACAGCAATAGCAACATATGGACAGGTAGAAAAACAACAAAAATGAGAAAACAGAAATAGAAAGAAAAACAATTATATGGATACTTCAATACTTCAAGCGGTTGTCTCGGGTGCAAGAGACCTTGCACCCGGGACAACCTGGACATGATTAAGAAAAGGAAACCATAATAGAGGAACTGATAATTACAGAACAAAACAATTCCCTAAGAACAAATTATATCAAAGCAAAAATAGATAAGACACAACAGAACAGCAAATGTAGGATGTGTGAAGATAGAGAAGAGACAATAATCTAATAAGGGAATGCAGCAAACTAGCACAACGAGAATACAAGGCGAAGCACGACTGGGTTGGTAAGATAATCCACTAAGAATTGAACAAGAAACAATACAAAAACTAAAACACCTTATGTATATTGATATCAAGATTTTTGCAAAGATCTGGAAACGCTTGGACAAACCATAGGAATATTTAGCCAAGATATAGGAAAGGAATTCGGTATTGAAAAATGTGACATGCTAGTGATGAAAAAGAGAGAAAGAGAAACAACTTAGGGTATGTGGAGAAAGAGATAAGACAATCAACCATGTATTCAGTGAATACGGCAAATTAACCCAACGCGAATACAAGGCTAGGCATTTTGACCATACAAAAATAGTATATTCATAAACAAGAATCTGTTCTTGAGAATGACACACATAAGATTCTTTGGGAATTTGAGATACAGACAGATCACTTTATTTCAGCTAAAAGACCAAACCTAGTATTGATTAACAATAGAAAGAGAACTTGCAACTGGTAGATTTAACAGTGATCTGCTGGGTGAAGTTGAAAAAAATTAGAAAATAGACAAATACCTAGACCTTGCTAGAGAATTGAAAAAAAAATTGAAATATGAAGGTGAAAGTGATTCCGACTGTAGTTGGTGCATTTGGAACGGATCTCAAAAGTTTAGAAAGCAGACTGGAAATCAGAGGACGAATTGAAATCATCCAGAGAACAGCTATGCTGAGATCGGCTAGAATACTCAGAAGAGTCCTGTAGACATGAATAGACTTGTTGTCATTCAGACTCACAAGGAGTGAAATAATACTAATAATAATTAAATTCAAAAGAGACGAAATGTAGCCATGGTGTGAATTGACCACAAAAAACCTATGGTATGAATCTACAAACTTGGATAATTGAATGCCTAGAAATGATATCCTACGAAGTCATAAACTTCATCTTAAAAACATGAAAAACTGGGAAGTGGAATTAACAGCAGGACAAGCCCTAGCAGAGGTGAAAATCCAAAGAGGCATCTTCCGGTGAGACCAATTATAGTTGGTGCCCTTGGAATGGTCCCCACGAGACAGACTATATGAATTGGAAGCCAAGGGAAAGATCGAGACCGTCCAGATAACAGAAAACTCTAGTGAAAAACCACTAGCAAAAAACTCAAAACTAATAATAATAATAATATAATAATAATAATAATAATAATAATAGTAATAATAATAAACAGCAGAAATCTGATTAAAGGAATCAATACCTGGGCTGTCCCCATTATAAGATACTCAGGACCATTCTTAAAATGGACAAAAGAAGAACTCAGACAGATTGACCAAAGGACGAGAAAATTAATAACAATGTACAAGGCTCTCCACCCTAGAGAGGATAGAGATAGATTATATGTGTCAAGAAAGGAAGGGGGGAGAGGTCTTGCCAACATAGAGGAATGCGTAGAAACCACAATCCAACAACTTGAAGGTTACACAAGAAAGAGCAAAGACAAACTACTTATGGCAGCCAACAATAGTAGAGGCGACAGATGGACAATCAGAAAAACAACAAAAATGGGAAGAAAAACATTTATATGGACGCTTCAAACAACAAATTGAAGAGGTTGCCCATGAAAAGACTTGGGCATGATTAAGAAAAGGAAACCTCAAAAGAGAAACGGAATCACTTATAATTGCTGCACAAAATAATGCCATAAGGACAAACTACATCAAAGCGAAAATTGATAGGACCCAACAAAATAGTAAATGTAGACTTTGCGGGAATGGAGATGAGACTGTAAACCATATACTCTGCGAATGTAGCAAACTAGCACAACGAGAATACAAAACTAGACGCAACTGGGTTGGGAATTATGCAAAAAATTTAATTTTGACCATGCAAAAAAATGGTATATGCATAAACCAGAATCTGTTCTTGAGAACGAAACGCATAAAATTCTCTGGGACTTTGAAATAAAAACGGATCACCTTATTCCAGCAAGAAGACCAGACCTAGTGTTGATAATCAAAAAAGAAAGAACTTGTCAACTGGTGGATTTTGCAGTGCCAGCAGATCACAGGGGGAAACTAAAGGAAAATGAAAAAATAGACAAATATATGGACCTTGCCAGAGAACTGAAAAAGTTATGGAATATGAAAGTGAAGGTGATACCAATTGTAGTTGGTGCACTTGGAACAGTCCAAAAGGATTGGAAAAGGGTCTGGAATCTTTGGAAATCAGAGGAAGGGTTGAAACCATTTAGAACACTGCACTGCTGCAATCTGCCAGAATACTCAGAAGAGTCCTGGAGACCCGAGGAGACTTGCTGTCACTCAGAGTCCAGTGAAAGACCATCAGCTAATGCTGATGTGAAAACTCAAAAGGAACAAATAATAATAATAATAATAATAATAATAATAATAATAATAATAATAATAATAATAATAATAAATGGATAAATATCTGGACCTTGCCAGAGAACTGAAAAAGTTATGGAATATGAAAGTGAAAGTGATACCAATTGTAGTTGGTGCACTTGGAACGGTCCCAAAAACTTGGAAAAAAGACTAAAAGATCTGGAAATCAGAGTCCCAAAAGGATTGGAAAAGGGTCTGGACAGTTTGGAAATCAGAGGAAGGATTGAAACCATTCAGAACACTGCACTGCTGCAATCTGCCAGAATACTCAGAAGAGTCCTGGAGACCTGAGGAGACTTGCTGTCACTCAGACTCCAGTGAAAGACCATCAGCTAACACTGATGTGAAAACTCAAAAGGAATACACAATAATAATAATCTGTCCCAGACGATCACCGAGTTTTGAAAGAAAGAAAGCGAAAAGATAAACAAATACTTAGACCCTGCCAGAGAACTGAGAAAACTTTGGAAGGTGAAGGTCATACCAATTGAAATTGGTGCCTTTGGAACGGTCCTCAAAGCTCTGGAAAATAATTTGGGTGAATTGGAAATCAAAGGAAGAATCGAGACCA
Organism: Doryteuthis pealeii; assembly: GCA_023376005.1. Classification (NCBI taxonomy): domain Eukaryota; kingdom Metazoa; phylum Mollusca; class Cephalopoda; order Myopsida; family Loliginidae; genus Doryteuthis; species Doryteuthis pealeii. Next base: position 98,520,479 of record CM042147.1, on the reverse strand, counting down.
TCCAAACTACAGCACTGTTGGGATTGGCTGGAATACTCAGAAGAGTCCTGGAGACCCGAGGAGACTTGCTGTCACTCAGCCTCCAGTGAACCACCGGCTACGGCAGGTGTGAAAACTCATAATAATAATAATAATAATAATAATAATAATATCTGGGACTTTGAGATAGAAACGGATCACCCACTCCCGGCCAGAAGACCAGACCAAGTTTTAATTAATACCATGACAAAAACTTATCACGGTGGATTTTGCCCTTTTACCTGATCACAAATTGAAAGTGAAGTGAGACGAAAAACTGGACAAATACCTTATCAGAGAGCTTTAAAAACAGAACATGAAGGTGGCAGTAATACCAATCGTAGCCTGAGCCCTTGGAACGGTTCTCAAATGCCTGGAAACTAAGCGAACTGAAAACTAGAGGAAGAATTGAGGTCATCCAGACCACATTCCTAGTAAAATCTGCTTGTATAATTAGAAGAATATTGAAGATCTGACGAGATTCGTTGTAACTCAGATTTCAGTGAAACACACAACTAGAAATGGTGTGAAAAATTTGCAAGGAGTATAATAATAATAATAATAATAATAATAATAATAATAATAATAATAATCTAACAAATCATTAAAATATAAAGACACTTGGGGAAAAGAGAATTACAAGTACTAGGGAATATTAGAAGCAGACACCATCAAACAGAGATGAAAGAAAAAGTCAGAAAATATTACCTCAGAAGAACAAGAAAAATTTTCGGAACCAAGCTCTGCAGTGAAAATTTCTTCAAGGGAATAAACATCTGGACTGTCATCTTTGTAAAATACTCTGGATCATTCTTGAAATTAACAAGGGGGAAACTCTGACAGATGGACCATAGGACAAGAAAATTGATGATTATGCAAAAGGCATTACACCCGTAAGTCCATACAACGATAATCCAGAAGATATTAATGTTGAGATCAGCTAGATTATTCAGAAGAGGACACTTGCTGTCATTCTACTCCAGTGAGACGAGAAGTTAACACTGGTGTGAAAACTTTGCAAGGATAATAAATAGGCCTTACACCCGAGAGATGACATCGAATATATAAGGCGGAAGAAGACATTGAGGATTACGTAGTTGAAAAAATTCGATGACTCGATGAATACACTAAAAAGGGCCAATAAAGACTTATTGCAACATCCAATAACAGCAATTGCAACATATGGAAAAACAACAAAAACCTGAAAACAGAAATAGAAAGAAAAACGATTATATGAAGACTTCAAGCGACAAACTAGATAGTTTGCACACAAGAAGACCTGGATGTGGCTAAGAAATGGAAACCTCAAAAAAGAAACTGAATATCTCTTGATAACAGCATAGAATAATGCCATAAGGACCAATTATATCAAAGTGAAAATAGATAAGACGCAAAAGAATAGCAAGTGTAAGTTTGTGGAGACAGAGATTAAACGGTTAATCACATGATAAGCGAATACATTAAACTAGGACAAAAGGAGTACTTGACTAGGCGCAACTGCGTGGGAAAGGGGATTACCTGGAATTGTACAAGAAATTAAAATTCCCCCCCCCCAAAAAAAAAATGGTATATACCCAAAGCAGAATTCGTTCTAGAGAATGAGATGAATTAAATTCTCAGGAATTTTGAGATATAAACGGATCACCCAATCCCGGAGAGAAGACCAGACTGTGTCAATTAACAAGAAAAGAATGAACTGCTCTTTTAATGTAAATTCTGCCGTTCAAGTGAAACACAGAGTAAAAATGAAAGAAAACGAAAATATAGACAAATACTTGGGCTTTACTTGGAGAACTGAACAAACTGTAGAACATGAAGGTAAAGGTGGTACCAATTGTAGTTTGTGCCCTTGAAAAAATCCCCAAAGGTTTGGAAAAAAGTTTGGAGGAATTAGAAATCAGAGGAAAAATGGAAACCATCCAGACATCATCGGCATTGCAGTCTCGGAAGACTATATATTTCTCGTGCCCCTGAAGTTACAGCACCTTTTGTGATTTTCCCAGCTGGAAGAGGTAATGCCAAAACACCCTAGATCATACTTGCAGTCATCCTTACATCGCAACTGGGGACGACCAATCTGTCTCTTGTTTAGAGGATGTCCGTCGGGATTCGTCCATCATCCATCCAGCAGACATGATCCAGTCAGCAGAGATGATGCTGTCTCAGTAAAGAGCACAGGCTGAGCTTTCTCTAGAACTGCTGTGCTAGTGATTCTGTTCTTCCAAGTGATGCATGGTATACGTCAAAGTCAGCGAAGGTAGAAGCTATTTATCCGCCGCTCTTGCTGGAAATACAGGGTCCAGGTTTCACTTCCATACAAGAGGGCGCTGATAACACATGCCCTATACACGTGTACCTTTGTACGGACAATGTGCCTGTTGTTGTCCCACACTCCCAAAAGTGTATGAACACACTAATAATCACTATCCAGACAACAGCATTGTTAATATCGGCTAGAATACTCAGAAGAATCCTGGAAACATAATGAGACTTACCGTCACTCACCAATTAAAAGACCACCAGCGTTAGCTGGTGTAAAAAAAACTCAGAGGAAATGAAATAATAATAATAATAATAATAATAATAATAATAATAATAATAATAATTAACGCAATGAGTTTTTCAGAAGCGTTGTTTCATCCTAAATAAAGCGCAACAGAGACTGAGACGTGAGATGTTATGGATAGAAAAATGCAGACGTATACAGAAGAGATCGCGCTGTTTATTATAATAGGCTATCCGATTTTTCACAACTGGTTGCCTTCGCTGAAGTCCTTCCCCAAATCACCAGTTCCACCAGACTCTTTTCCAGAATCCTTGGGGCTGTTCCAAGGACCCTGAATATAATTGGTATCATTGTCATCATATTCCACAGTTTTTTTGTTTTGTTCTGTTTTTTTTTTTGTCTTTTTTGTTTTTTGTTGTTGTTTTTTGTACGTTTGTTTTTGAGTGCTCTGACAAGAGCAAGGTATTTCTCCAGTTTTTCGCTTGGTGATCATGTGACGGAGAACGAGAAAGAAAAGGGAGCAAGACATTGTCTTGCCTGCCGGGATCGAACCCGCGTCCTCCCGCATGCGAAAACAGATGCGATGTAGGAACTGGACGGACGCGAGGTTTGACTGACGTGCCCGGATGTTTGGGCAAATGCCCATAAAATAACAAGTGAGTCGAGCGCTGGGCAGTCAGCAATCAGCAGCAGCAGAAGCAGTCGACGATGAAGCTTTTTTCAGTAAGGAAATGTGATTTTGAACTGCTAAAGATTATTTCGACTACGACGATGGATTTTTCCAGTTGCTAGACGAAGAATGTGTTGACCAACAGAGGGTCTGGCTTGTGAGAAGACGGAGAACTCGCTTGTTTTTGGTTCCCCCTTGGCGGGAGCTTGTTGATTCAAAGGTCTATTTCGCCCCATATATTTTCCCCCCTTCTATAGATCAGTTCACAAGTTGATCATTATATTACTTCTTGCTAGTTTTCACACCAGTTTTAACTAATGGATTTCCACAAGAATCTGGGTAAGAAGTCTTCTAATGTTTCCTGGAATATTCTAATTATTCTAGCTGATTTTAACAAAGCTATGGTCTGGATTTACTGAATTTTCCTCTGATCTTCAATTTCTCCAGTCTCCTTCCAAACCCTTAGGGACTGTTCCAACTGCACGTACTACAATTGGTATCACAACCATTGTCACAGTATACAGCGTTTTCAGTTCTCTAGCAAGATTCAATTATTTGTATATTTTTTCGCTTTCTTTCATATGGTACACTGGAAGTGTATATATATATATATATATATATATATATATATATATATATATATATATAAGAGAGAGAGAGAGAGTTCTATATGTTTATGAATAAAAAGTGCTTAATATCAGTGATAGGGAATATATGTTTAATTATGGATGGGTGTAGCATATCATTTTAGAAAGTGGTGTAGAGTAATTTGAAATAACGATAAAACAGTGGGAAAATACAGCATCAGAGTCATAGTTAAATTGACAAAGTTTTGCCTAAAGTTAATCTGAAACGGGGTTCTCATTGTCTTAGAGAATCACGTGATTGGGCAACACTGGAAAAGTTGAGTTAGAAGATAAGCGATTTCAGCGGCCCATTTGGGTAAGACGTCCTTTTCTGTCTCTGTCCCTGCACGCGTGCGGGTTGACAATGTATCGACAGAAAAGGCACTCAGGGGAATAAAGTTGAGTGTACACAAGAAAATGTCTCCGTGTTATCCATGAGTTAGAAAGAGCAAGATGGGAAGCAGAAAGAGACACAATTTCGGACAGGGAGAAACGAAGTCAGAAAGAGAAAACAGATACCTGGCCCAATAGAAGCGAACATTTGAGGAGAATAGAGACCCAGTACATAACATATACGTTGATTTGATATTGTAACCAGTCATAGTCAAAAAGTGACAGATATAGACATTCAGAAATAAAGGAAGAAGAGCAAAGGAGACAGCTGATGGACATATAGACACATAAATAGGAAAAACTTTTCTTTTGTTTTTTAACAAACTTTTCAATTGTTTATGCATGTATTATTACATAATTAAAACAATGATTTTTGGTTGGTTTCATTGCAGTAAGTCCTATGTTCAGACGGTAGGAAGCCCATGGATTTTTTTTTTCATTCGGCGACATTTTGAGCATTTTGTTAAATTTTAAATCGTGAATGCCACACGAGCTTATCACAATGCCACACGCTTTGAATTTTACTTTTTATGAAGAGCCAGTCGCCATCTTTAATTCAAATTGTGATTTTTTTTTGTCCAGCACGTGTTAGGTCAATTTGGGAATAGTTGTTTGAGTTTTAATTTTAAAATTTCGCTTTGTGTTTAGAAAGAAGACACCATCTTTAAAAAAATTGAGGACTTGATTCGAAAGTTTCGCGATGAAATTTTAATGGAAGTTTTAATCAACTTTAGAATAACTGGATTAATTTATTGAATTATGTGGGTTTAAATTTGAAGATTTTGTAGGCGTGTCTGTTGTGTCGGAATTAGCATTAGTGAATTTAATTTGTGGAATTACGTTTCAGAGTCTGAAATGGACATTTCTTTTTAAAGTTCATCTGGTACACCAAGAGGTGCGCATAGGCGAGAAACTGACAGTTACCAAGAGCCATTGACTCTATGTTTACGCTGTCCTATCTATATATATATATATATATATATATATATATATATATGTGTGTGTGTGTGTGTGTGTGTGTGTGTGTGTGTGTGTGTGTGTTTGAAATGGAACTGTCTCTCATTATTATAAAGAATTTTGAGTGAGTTGCGATAAACGGCAACTGGAAGTAAGAAGATAAAATATAATTCTAGTAAAAATCTATGTTTATAATTCCTTTCTTCTGTTTGTATAGTTGTGTTTTATAGGCTCCTCACCATTTGGACCTTATGAATTGAAACTTAACGTGTGGCCAGCCTTGGTCCATAGGAAGGCTATTAGCCACCCAATGGCACCTACTGGCTGGCATGTGGCCAACAATTTAAATTTTAGGCATCAAGAAGGTTTTATCTTAAGAAAAATCTCACACATTTTAACACATGCAAGAGAGACAACTTTTAGTTATTTAAGTGATTAATCATATTTAATAATTAACTTTTTAGCGCTAAGTTTGACGCCCTTGAGAAATCTAAACCCCAAGTCTTTACAATGGCATTAAATTGATTATCAAGAAGATGAATCAACATGTTATTGAATTTCAACATTGTAATGAAACCCAAGATGAAGTTATTTCTCCCTAGCAACGCCGGGTATCCTCACTAGTTATTAATAATAATAATAATAATAATAATAATATATATATATATATATATATATATATATATATATATATATCGTATCAATTCCTCTACTTTCTTTTTTATTTCTCTTTCTTTTTTATGCTGTTTATGACGTCTCTCCTTCATTCCTTTTTCTTTTTCGTTTTTTTTATTCACTTTTTTCATATATACATTTCATTTTTATTTCACTCCTTTTTCCCCTTTACATCGTTTATTTTTTCAGTAACTCATTCTTTTCATTCTCTCTCTCTCTCTCTCTCTCTCTCTCTCTCTCTCTCTCTCTCTCTCTCTCTCTCTCTCTCTCTCTCTCTCTCTCTTCCACGTTTGCCTTCTTTCTTTACTTCTTTTTTTCACTTCCGTTCTCTACTTGTCTTTTACTGCTAACATATCTACTCAACATTTATCCAAAAATCCCCTTTTTCAATGTCAAATCCCGTTTACTTAAACCGTTCTAGTTTTCTACCTTCGAGCTGTTTTTCCTTTTCTTTCTTTTCTCTTCTTTTCTTTTCTCTTTTACTTTTCATTTTCCTATGCCCTTTTCTTTCTCTATGCCTTTTTCTTTTTTCTTTTTTCTTTTTCTCCGTTTTCTAGGGGTTTTTTTCTTGTTTTATTTTTTCACATTTCCAAAGTTTCCTTTTCCATGCCTTTTTTCTTTTCCATGTTCTTTTATTCTCTCTTGTTTTCTTCTTCTCTTTCAAATTACTTTTTCATCTGTTTCTCTTAATCCTTGAATTTTTTTCCTATCCAAATTTTCATCTTCAAACTCTTTTTCTTCTTTCCGTCAATCATTTTCACTATATTTTTGTCAATTATCCTCCTTTAATGTTCTTTACCTTTCATTTTCTTTTTAACTTTAATTCTTCCTTCACATTCATTTAAAATTCATTTATTCATATCAGCTCTCTTTTTTCTATTCTTTCTTTAAAATTCTTCTCACTTTCACTTACTATGTCCATTCATTTATATTTCTACCTTTCTCCAGAAATTACATCTGAAACTTATCGTCTATCCGTTTCTGATCCTGTTTTCTCCTTCAAAATCAGCTTTCAAAATTCTGGCTTCAAGTTAAGTTCGAACACATATCTCTAATACACAGAAATACGGGATTATAGCATTCATTTCTCTTTTGCCCTTCACTGTTCTCTTTCCTTTCATCCTCTCTATTTTTACTGTTTCCTTGATTCGTTTTCATACCCCCAAACCCCCCCTCTCTCTCTCTCTCTCTCTCTCTCTCTCTCTCTCTCTCTCTCTCTCTCTTTGTTTTTCCTTCCCCCTTTCTTCCATTCCTTTCATCATCCCTTCCTTCCACCTTTTTTCCTACTTCCCATCCTTTCATCTTTTCTCATACTGCCACTTCATTCTTTTTTTATTTCTTTCCTACCTTCTCTTCTTTTTCCTTTCTTTTTCACATTCTTTCGCGTCTTCTTTCCTCCTTTCCTTTCCACTTCACTTACCCCACCCCCACCCCTTTCAGCTGTAACTTTCATCTCTCCTTCCGTTTTTGTTCTTTTCCTTCTCTTTCTTTTTCCTGTCAAATTCTTCCTTTCCTTTCCTCTTCACCCTTCTCCCTCCATTCCTTCCTCATCCTATTATTTCTTTACTTCATTTTAATTTTCTTTCTTATCTTTTTTCCTTTCTTCCTTCTCTCTTCCATCTCTACTCTATCTATTCCTGCTTTTTTATACCCACGCGTCCTTTTCTTCCCTTTCCTTCTTGTGTTTTCCCCTTTTCTTTATTCTTCGTTCCCTCCCTCCATCATACGCTTTCTTACTTCAGTATTCCTTCTTTTACATCTTTCCTTCCTTTATTCGCTTCTTTCCTGCTTCTCTCCTTCTTCCATTTCTTCTTTTTCTCTCTCTCTCTCTCTCTCTCTCTCTCTCTCTCTCTCTCTCTCTCTCTCTCTCTCTCTCTGACACACACACACACATCCTTCCTTCTTTTCTTTCTTTTTTCCTTGATTCTTGTCTCATTTCCGCCTTTTCCTTCACTCATTAACTTATCCCGTTCTTGCTTTCTTTCTTTCATTCCTTCCCTCTTCCTTTTCTTTCATATTTCTTTCGTTTATCCCTTCGTTTCTGTCTTCCCTTTCTTCTTAACTGACTCACCCATTTCTTCCCTAATTTCTCTCTCTCTCTCTCTCTCTCTCTCTCTCTCTCTCTCTCTCTCTCTCTCTCTCTCTCTCTCTCTTCCCACCCTCTCCTTTCAAAATCTTTTTTACTTCTATCTTTGCACGCATCGCTTCCAACAACTTTCTATTAGTCACTAATTTGAGTAGATATCTGATTGTGCGCGTGCGTCTGTGAATATGTGTGTACGTGTGTGCCCGTATGTCCGTGTGCGTGTGCGCACGTGCATCTGTGCGTATGTTTTATGAGCGTTTGAGTCTTACAAGCGTGCATATGTGTGTGTGTATGTGTGTTTGTTTGTTTGTTTGTTTGTTTGTGATTGTGATTGTGTGTGTGTGTGTGTGTGTGTGTGTTAGTCATGAGAGCATGTATGTATACGCATACATGTGTGTTTGTGAAAGTAATACAAAAGAGAATAAAAAGGTTATAGATGACAGTAAGAAAGGGAAATTTAGAAGAAAAAAAGAGAGAGACAGACAGACAGAGAAAAGATGAAGGAACAAGCGAGAAGGTAGAGAAGGGGGAGAAGTGTAAGAGGGTTTTTTTAGCCCTGGAATTTTTCTCGCTGTGTGAGCGCGCCTGTCTAAGTGTTTTTATGTGAAAGCACTTGCAAGTGTGAGTGTGAATGTGTGAACAAAATTGAGTAGTTATGTTTCATCGTTTCCAAGTCTAGCTAAGTGGTAGAGGCTAAAAAAGAGGCCACTTAGGTTTGTTGTTCGATCTTCTTTAGTCCGTAGGCGACATTAGTTCTTACAAAGTCGTTTAGTATACGGAAAATATTTTATACGAAAAATGATGACTCTTCTACTTTAAAAAAATAGGAGTAATAATTGTGTAAAATTATTACCATTTCACTCGTTGCGAGTTTTTCACATCAGCGTTCGGTGGTGGTTTTTCGCTGGAGTATGAGTGACAGCAACTCTCCCCAGGTATCCAGAACTCTTCTGAGTATTCTAACAATGTTAGTTTAGGTGATGTTCATAATTTCTCTGATTTCCAGTTCATCCAGACTCGCTTCCCTTGAGTACCGTTCCAAGGGCACTAACTGCAACTGGTAGCACTTTCCCCCTCATGTTCCTCAGATTTTTCTATTCTCAGACAAGGTCCAAGTATTTTTCTATCTTTATGTTTTCTTTCATTTTCACACTGTGATCCGCGAGACGGCAAAATCCACTACATAACATATTCTCTTCTTCTTGTTAATTAACGCTAGGTCTAGTCATCTGGCTGAGATTGTGTGTTCCATCTGTATCTCAAAATCCCAAAGAATTTTATGCATCTTTTTTTTATACCGGATTCTGGTTTTACCATTTAGTAGTAAAGTCAAAGTTTATTTTCTTGCACAATTCCCAGTGGATCACCTATCCCATACAGTCATGCCAGGTCTTATAATCCCTTTGTGCCAGTTTGCTGCATTCGCTTATTATATGATTAAGCGTTACGTCTCTATCCCTACACATCCTACCCTTGATATTCAGTTGCGTCATATCTATTTTCGCTTTGATATAATTTGTTCTTATGGCATTGTCTTGTGCTGCGATTATGATAGATTTAATTGCTCTTTTGAGGTTTCCCTTTCTTAGCCATGTCCAGGTCTTCTCGTCTGCAGTCTATTCAGTTTGTCACTTGAAGTATCCATATAGCTGTTTTTTCCTCCCATTTCTGTTTTCTAGTTTGTTTGTTTTGTTTTTTGTTTTTTGTTTGTTGTTTTTTTATTGTCCATATGTTGCAATTGCTGTTACAAGCTGCTTTAATTAGTCTTTCTTTGCTCTTTTTAGTGTATTCTTTGATGCTTGCGAAATTCCCTCCTTCTTTTCTTGACACATATAGCATGTCTGTGTAATCTCTCGGGTGAAATGCCTTGTGCAACGTCATAAATTTCCATGTCGTTTGGTCCATCTTGCGGAGTTCCCCCTCCCTGTCTATTTTAAGAATGTTCCAGAGCATGCTATAATGTGTTTATTTCCTTGATGCGATTTCTGCTATAGAGCTTAGTTTCTAGATGCTTTCTTGCTATTCTGAGGTAGTTTTTCTTACTTTATTATTATTATTATTATTATTATTTTATTATTATTATTATTATTATTAACTCAAAAAATTTTAAGATTCAAATGGACCACCTAACCCCGGCCAGAAGACCAGACTTAGTATTATTTAATAAGAAAAAAAAAAGAACTGGTTATCTGGTGGATTTTTACGCTTCGGCGGACCACAGATTAAAAATGAAAGAAAATAAGAAGATAGACAAATATTTGGGCCTTGTCAGAAAGCTGAAAAACTGTGAAAGATAAGGGTGACGGTGATACCAATTGTATTTGGTACACTTGGAATGGCATCCAAGGGTTTTGAAAAAAACACTAACAGAATTGGTAATTTGGTAAGTTTTGAAAATTCAGAAAAACCTGCGTAAGATTAAATTCCAAACATAATGGGAAGAAATTTTGTTTATGTCTTTTGTTCACAACATTTTAGCCGTCTACTCTCCAGCTTTTACTATGAAATCTTCAGTATCCATACAAAAATTTATTCTACAATAAATATACTGTAAAATGGTTGAAGAGTAGACGGCTGAAACTTTGTGAATTAAAAACAGTATATACGAGGGAAATAATCCGTTTCAAAAATGAATTACAATAACTCCGGTCTAATAAAAATCAGATAATAATGAGAAACTGCTATCCTTCGAAATTAATTGACATATTAATGGTCGATCGAGACACGAGAACGACTTATATACGAATATATACGTTATGTTATGATCCGTTAAAGAGTCACTTTTCCTTGGTTATAGTAGCCATGTGAAGCACTGCAGTTTAAATGAGGAATAGGTTATAAAAGGAAATTTAGCTCTCTCTCTCTCTCTCTCTCTCTCTCTCTCTCTCTCTCTCTCTCTCTCTCTCTCTCTCTCTCTCTCTAATATATATATATATATATATATATATATATATATGTATATATATATATATGTATATATAATTAGTTCCTATTCTTTCTTTGATCTTTAATTGTGTCTGTCTGTCTGTCTGTCTGTCTGTCTGACTGTCTCTATCTATCTATCTATCTATCTATCTCATCTTTCCCTTTTTTTTCTCTTTCTCTACTTATCCGAAACGAAACAGAGATGTAATTAGCCGCAGTTTTTACTTCTATCATTTTGGGGTTTTTTAGGGACATCAGCACGAAATGACACCCATACTGTGTTCTATTCCCTACTCCCGTTTTCTCTTGGCCAATTTCGTGCCCCTTCCATTCCTTATCGTCTGAATGTCACTTGTAGGATTGTACAAAAAATTAAGGGGGGGTTCATTCTGATACGATATCAGTAAATCCCCTCAATCACACTATGGATTTCCCAAAATCCACGATTTTACGTGGAAGAAATATGAACAAGTGTTTATGTGTTGATATCATGCTGATATAGATTAAACCAAGTTTGGCACAAGGTTACCTTTATAAATGTCCTCATCAAAATATTCCTTTATTCACAACATTTCAGCCATCTTCCCTTCGGCTTTTACTTTGAAATTGTCAGTGTCGACATTGGACTTGTGAAGTTCCATAAACATATATTCAACATTATTCCACAGTAAATACATTCGAAGAAGGCTGGAAACTACACTGCTGAAGATTTCTGGACTAAAAACAGCATAGAAAAATTATTTACAATAAATCCTGCCTAATAGAATTCAGACAATAATAGCAACTGACACCACCTTCAACTGTCACTATTCACTTCGGGTCAATATATAACATGCAAAACTATAAAATAGCAAAAACCATGAAACAATTGATACCCACTGACAAAATCTACGAAGTCAGTATAGAAAGTAATGAAATTGATTTGTATTTCAGGTTGGCAACCCTGATTGAAAATCCACCTGGGGAAAATCAGTTCATATTCGCTTCTTAGAATTTGCTCAGTTGAGTAATTCTCGATTAAATAAATTGTGTCACAAAGATTATGTGTCAAACTTCAGGATAATGTGACAGAAACATTTAACAAGGTAACACTGGTTTGTTGAGGTTATTTTTGTCTCTCTATCACGGGATTTTTAGGTGGCACTAGATATTTGTAGATGAACGAGAAACTGTGGAAGATGAACCTCATTCTGTTCGGCCTGTTATTTCATGAAGTGGGGAAAATGCGATTAAAGTGGATTTCATCTGATTGTTGTTTGAAGATGAGAATGATTGCTAATTAATTGACTTTCTGTTCTGATCGCCAACCTGAAAAATGAAAAAGGTCAGCCTCATAACTTTCTAGACAAACTTCATCGTGGATGAATATTTGTACAAAAGGAATTTACATAACTCTCTTATTCCGCTGAGATGAGTGCTTCTGAGTATTGTTTTTTCTTATCAAAAATCATCCAGTGAAAGACCATCAGCTAACGCTGATGGGAAAAAGTTACATAATAATAATAATAATAATAATAATAATAATAATAATAATAATAATAATAATATCAGCACATTTTTAAAGAGGCTAAAACTAGGCGGAAAAATTTAGCCATGACATGGATTGAATACAGAAAGGCCTATGACATGTTCCCGCAAACTTAGATTCTTGAATGTTTAAAGGTGTACAAAATATCCGATAAAGTAATAAAATTTATTACTAAAGCCATGGAAAATTGGAGAGTAGAATTGACATAAGGAGGACAGACCTTGGCAAAGGTAAAAATCAAAAGAGAAACTCCCTCTCACCTTTGCTATTTGTAATAGCTATGATGCTGCTTAGGAAATGTGCAGGAGGCTACTGGTTCATAAATTCAGAGGATAAGATAAATCACCTTATGTACACGGATGATATCAAAATCTTTGCAAAAAATGAAAAAGAACTAGTGACCCTTATACATACTATAAGGATATACAGTCAGGATATAGGTATGGAATTTGGCATCGAAAAGTGCGCCATGTTCGTGACGAAAAAAGGGGAAAAAAGAAACAGCAGTAGGGATAGAACTACCAAATCAAGAAGAAATAAGGAAACCGGGAGAAAAGGAGAATTATAAATACTTGGGAATACTGAGAGCGGACATCATCAAACAGAGATGAAAGAAAAAGTAAGAAAAGAATACCTCAGAAGGATAAGAAAACTTTTAGAAACTAAACTCTGCAGCAGAAATCTCGTTAAGGGAATTAACACCTGGGCTTTTTCTCTTGTAATGTACATACTTAAAATGGATAAAGAGGAACTTCGAAAAATATACCAAAGGACAAGGAAACTTATAACAATGAACAAGGCGTTAAACCGAGGATAATAAATGTGTTAAAATATAATAAAATACAATAAGCATAAAATATAAAAGGATGCGACCGTCTTTTTGACAACATATATTTAAAATATATGAACGATATAGGTGATGTCGGCGTCAGTACTTGAAGTAGAGTGAACTTTTATGACACCAGATCAAGCGGAACTTACGCTTGATTAATGAGCCTTTGACGATTTGACAATACAAAGAGGACGAATCTACATAAAGACAACAAGCATTTTCATCCAGTAGACAGAGTCAGGAAGTCAGCCAATGCGTTCAGGGTTGCCAGTGTGCCTGCTGAGATAACCCGACTCTTCCCTCTACCCTGTCAGAGTTAACTCGGTGCTGTTGCTGACGATAAAATCATTTTCATTATAATTTGTCGTTCAAACAGTTACTGTACATGTCCATCTTTTGATCCTGTAAACTTACTGTCTTACGAGATTAATTGTATACATTTTGGGAAGTTTAGACTGCTGAAATTTCCCAGTAAATTCCTTTCGCATATATTAGTAAGATTTATACTCGAAATATATTCGTCCTTAGAAAAAGGCGTAACTGTTGGAAGTGATGATTAAAATTATTGTTAACTTTATTAAAACATTAATATTGCAATTAAGTATGAAGTATTTACCTGTTTAAAATGATTGGGAACTTTAATAATACATTGACCCTTAAAACATTGATATTGAAACTAAGTATGAAGTTTTTTTGTTTTTTTGGTTTTTACCTGATTAGAATGACTAATAGTTTATTAATATATTTCCTCTTGAGAAGTTGATATAGCAACTAACCTGTTTAGAATTATTGTAAATTTTATTAATACGCTATAATCAACTTTGAAGTGTTTACCTGTTTAAAATCATTGTGAGCAATGTTAATAGACCAGCTCTGAAAACAAGGATACCGCAACTAAGTATGAAGTGTTTACCTGTTTAAAATGATTGTGAAGATACATTTTTGTATTGTATTTTAATTGGAGACCATAATTATCAAACTGACTCTTAGTATGAAATAACCCAAGATACCATAAAATCAACCAAGCAATAATTTTATAAAATACACTGTATTTTCAGTTTATAGCAAACCTCTCGTGAGCCCTTTATTTTTTGTTAAGCTTATGTCCTGTATTACATAAACTATCTTTTGATGACCTACAACTTTTCTAAATGTGAAAACATTTAGAAAAGTTGGGATCATCGAAAGATGGTTTATGCTGATGATCGGGTACTTCTATCAGTTGAGATTTAAAATGTCATAACTGATCGTGCTGGTCTGGGATTTATTACTAGCATCGAGTCACTAACCTTAAAATACTTAAACCAGTTTTACACAATACAGTCAGATATTGTTTAATTCCCTCCCCCTTTTCAAATTCTGTGGCAAGAATCAGCGATTTTATGCAGAGACCGAGGTAGTAAATAAAAATCTTATCACACAAAAAGGCCAAAATGAAAAATATAAATCAAAGTTGCTTGGGAACTTGAAGAACAAATAAAGAAACAACGGAAACATATAAAAGTACAAAGGAAAACATACAAGATCACAATGGAATCAAACAACTGAGAAAAGACAACAGTAGCAGAGAAAACTAACGATACAACTATAAGAAATAAACCAAGAAAATATTAGCTAAGGATGGGAAACACAAAGGTAATCGGAACAGAACCCAACAATACAAGCAAAACTAGACATTCCTAAAGAAAATTCTACTAACATGTCAATGAAGAAAGAATGAAGAAAACTGGGTAACTGGATGAAAATAAAACAAAACCTTTCTGGAGAAACTTATTGGAACAGAAATAATACAACAGAAAATGCGAATGGTAAATAATAGGTAAATAACTTAGAAGATTGCTGAAAAAGTTTGGTGGCTGAAATACACGTGGATTCATTAAAAACAACACCTAAGAAAGTAGGAAACTGAAGGGTATCAGAGCATGATGGGATACATGGATTCTGGTTCATAAGATGTCCATCCATCTGCGTTAGATTTGCTCACCAACTAAATGCTTGAGAGGCAAGAATACCAGAATAGATGACTAAAAGGTAAAGTATCTTGGCTTAGACCCCTCCCTAAAATAAGATACTTTCCAACCAACTACAGACCTATAACGTGTTTACCTATGACGTGGCAGATCCTAACTACACAAATAAGAGAAGAGATCTATTACTTAATTGAAAGTCGTTTCCTGAAGAATTGAAAAGGATGTCGGAAGGGAACAAAAGGAACAGATGATCTGTTATATATAAATCAGTGCATTCTAATAGAGGAAAATGTTGCCATATCATGGATAAATGACGAAAAGTCATATGACATGATTCTGTGAACGTGGATAATGGAATATCTGAAAGTGTTCAAGATATGCAACAAAGTCATCACGAGAGCTATGGAAAACTGGAGAATGGGATTAGCAGTAAGAGGACAAACACGAGCTGAGATAAACACCCAAAGAGACATCTTCCAAAGAGACTCATTATCGCCACTGTTAATTGTTATGGAAATACTAACACTTAATTATATACAAAGAAAGTGCAAAACAAGCAACAAATCTACCAAGTCCGCAGAAAAATACAAACTGCATCATGTATATGGATGATATTAAGATATTTGTAAAGAATGAAAAAGAACAAAAACAAATTATCCAAATTTTTAGAATCTACAGCCAAGATATAGGAGTGAAGTTTAGGATTGAACAATTTTTCATGCTTATAAAGTATAAAGGAATAAGAGTCACAATGAAAGGAATAGAATTGCTCAATCAGGAATACATTAGAACACTTTGGGGAAAAGGAAACTACAAATACCTGGAATATTAGAATTGGATATCAATAAGCAGAGCTGAAAGAAAAATTAAGAAAGGAGAGTCTTAGAAGAACAAGAAAACTTCTCTCAACGGAAGTCTGTAATAGAAATCCCATGAATACCTTGGTTGTCTCCCTTGTAAGATACTCATAATTGAACAATGGAGAAACTCAGATATATGAATCATAGAAATTGATGACATTCGACCGATGATATAGTCCGATTCTATGTGACCAGAAAGGGAGAAAAAGGAACCGCCTGCATTGAGGGTAGAGTAGATTCAAAAACTCAGTGAAACAAAAAATGGTAAGAAAAACAAAAGAAATGGATACTTCAAGCGAAAAACTAAGAAATTGCACATGAGAAAACTTGAACTGGGCAACGAATGGGAAACCTGAATAGAGAAACTAAATCTGTTTTAATAGCAGCAGAAAATAACACATTCATGACTAATTACGTAAAAGCTGAAATTGATTATGCACAGAATAGCAAGTGTAGATTATGTAGGGGAATTAATCACAAAATAAATTGATACATCAAACTGTCAACAAAATAGATCTAAGTTTTCAATACTATTAATTACTTTATTAGTAATATTAAAGGTCACTCAATAAATTAATGAGACATTTTAAATGACGGCTTAATTTGCAAAGGTTTTTTACACATTCATGGAATACTTGTGGGTGTTAATGTTACAATTCATGAGAGGTCATGAATTGTGAACAGCTCTGTAGCTAAGAAATTAAATTGAGATCTGTCGATTTAGAATCAGAGAGTACATGGAAAACTACCGGGGACTGATGGTAACTCTTGACTCTTAGAGGCGCACGATTTTAGATTCGACTTAGCTTTGGGGGAGAAAGACGTGATTGTCTTCTCTCCGGGGTCCAATCTCAATGCCCCCGGTGGAACCAATTAATAAATATGGGCTAACAAAAGCTTGATCAAGCAAACATAGGTATTGTGTTTTATAAATTAAGACAATGACTAGCCCAAACCAGCCCGAAGAACTAAGAAATAAATTAGTTTAATTCCATGTCAAATCATCCAGAAAAAGTAAAATTGTCATTCTCTGTGATTTTGAAATGAAACGAATCGCCAAATCCAGGCCAGAAAACCAAACCTAGTGCTAATTAACAAGAAAAAAAAGAACTTTTCACCTGGTGGATTTTGTCCTTTTAGTGGACCTCAGAGTAAAAATGAAAGAAAACGAAAAGATAGACAAATTCTTGGACGAACTTGCCAGAAAACTGCAAAATCAACTGTGGAACATTAGGGTGAAGGTGATACCAATTATAAGTGGTGCCCTTGGAAAAAGACTGGAGGAATTTGAAATTAGAGGAGGGACCGAGACTATCCAGATAACAACATTGTTGAGATCGGTTAGAATACTTAGAAGAGTCCCAGAGACCGGAAGTGAATTGTCATCACTCACTCCAGTAAAAGACTACCAGCTAAAACTGGTATGAAAAGCTCGTAAGGAGGGATATAATAATGTTCCTCCATCGGCATCAATAACGACAGTTAAACTAAGCTGGAGTTTAGCAAAATAATCCCACAGGTGATTTGTTTATAGCGGTAAATGTTTTCGCTTATAGCCAGTTATACTTTTTGTATGAGCTGACAACAAAATAGTGCTCCAATGTGCGAAAAATTCTTCGAACAAAACAGGTTTTAAATTCAGAGTCATTGTTTCTCTGGAACAGGTTACCCGACCAAAGCCAGAAAGCCCAGTAAACGTCTAGAAATCATCACTTTATTAGATAAGTTCCTCGGTTGTGTAAATATCTTCATCTAAGTTTTATATTTGATATTTCAAAGTGAAAAGAAAAGCTGAAATCCAAAAGCTTGAGGAAGTTATGGCATGGAATGGATTCAAGGATTAGAAATAGATAGTTCCTTATTAAATTTCTTGGTGAAATGATGCTGAGACTTCCGTGAAATATCCGACAAGACATGAGAAATGCTGGATAATTTGACATGGGTCAATCGGTTTAAATTCTCTAAACTTTTCCCCAGTATTTTATACACACACACACACACACACACACATATATATATATATATATATATATATATATATATATAAAGAACGAAAAAGAAAGAAAAGGGATTCATGTTTAGTCTTCTTAGAAGCTGCTTCTCTTATCTGATTTTCATCAAACGCCAGTATCTAAATATAAATCTTATTTTTCTTTACACCTGTGATAAGGGATGGGGATGGAGAAACAGATGGAATAGTATTGAAAGGGATTATTCATGCTTGACTTGTAACATTATGACCCCTCTTCTCCACCCGCTACTATCCCCATCCTCAAAAATTTCGAGATAGATTGTGTTCTATGCGTGAGAGTTTATGACCTTTCTGTACCAAAATAGACACTAATATTTACGATTTTATGTACGATATGTGTATGCGATATGATATTTTTATTGATAAATAAACAAACTGCGTACATTTGTAATAAATAGAAGTACATTTGTGATTTACCTGATAGATTTATGAGTTATCCACTTGCGTTCATTGAAATTGATTATGTAATCTAGTAAGATAAATCAACAAGTAGCGTGATTTGTTTCTTTTTATATAAATGATGTGTGGTCGTTTGAAAATGAAGTTATAAAGTCAATAGTATTTGTAATGTCATTTTATTAACATCATCATCATCATCATCATCATCATGTCGCGCGCACAGCACGGATATCTATGACAATCTCTCGCCAACCTTCCCTATCACTCATTGCCCCTGGGAGGTCCTCTGCGCAGCATCCAGAATCCTCGCATAGTTGGTCAATGTAGGTCCTTAGCATGTCCATGTGTTGGCTTCCACAGGAGAACGTCGCTTATGAGCTCGTCCCGCTTCTCCAGCAGTGTCCTGCATGCCTAGTCCGTCTCACCCGGATGGATTGTGAGATGGGGGCAGGTGACCATATAGTTGCTTCTTTGTGAGGTACTGCTTCCACGACTTGTTCAGGACTGCACGCAAAATTCTCGTGCAGGTCCCATCTAGCTTATTCTCAAGGCGCTTTGTTAGGGTCCAGGTGGTGCAGCCATACAGCAGTACTGATATAACCACAGCCTGGAAGAATTGTCACTTTAACTTGTCAGTGAGATCGGATTTCCATATTACAGATAATTTGTTTGTGACCGCCCATGCCTTTCTTATATTAAGATAGTATCACCAAATTATTTAGTCTCTCTAGGGAAGTTGTTAGCCGTACGTATGTTTTCATCAGTTTTACTTTTGAAAAAATTATTTTATGTGTGCGCGGGGCCAAATTTGAACAAATTTGTCTGTTTTTTTTTTAGATTTTTAATTTGATTTATTTTTTTAATGGTCCAGTCTAGTTGGTGGTCTCAACAATCGTCCGGGCTTAGTTCTAACATCGTATGGCTTAGTATGTGAGTATGGGCATTGTTTTTTGTTTTTTTTTTTTCAGTTTCATTTGCAGAAGCTTAAATGTTTTCCTGACTTTCTATTTCCTCAATTTCCCCCGGGGGGGGAGCTTCAGTGTGATATATCGGCAGTTTCTTCGGATATATCCCTTGCTGTTGTCTATTTCCTTTGTTCATCCCTCTACGAAGGTGGTCAAAGTTTGGCCACTCGGTTTTTAATAGCTTTAGACGGAGTGGAATATTAATTCTCAATGTCACCTTTATTAACAGCTCACTGGAAGAATACCCATTATCCATGACGGTTGCTTCATGAGCTAAGAAAGATTTGTATGGGTTAAGCATGATCTTGATTATTCTAATCACGGCTTTTGCTGTACCAATACTTTGGGAAAATTTCGGGCTGTGTGTAATGTATCGAAAATTTCCATGTGTTCACAAATTCAATAAATTCCCTTGACCCGTACTGGTTTCCAGGACCTGTTCTTAGGATCACTGATATTCCATGAGAAGCAAGTATGGATTTCAGGCTTTCTATTAATGCTCTGGTTGGGATTTAATTCAGCCGTGTAAACGTATTTTGAGAAGTAATCAAAGACCACTGAGCATGTTCGGTTGCTTAGATCAAATAAGGATGTTTCAAGGTCTTGATGGGAGGCAAATTGTCAGTAGTAGCTCAGCTAGTTGACATCTAAATTTTGCACATAACTCGCAGTTTCACACAGTGTTCTTTAATTGACTAGGTAATCCTGGCCACCACATTGATTGACAGACTCGTTATCGATGTTTGGTGATTCCTTGATGACCAGCATGGATCTTGTCTTCTGCTTTATCTACTAGGGAATTATTATCCGTGTTATATGGAGCATAGGCCTTTCTCCCACGTAATGTCTCCTCGATGGACTCAGTATGGCTCAACTGATGCGGGAAATTCCTCTTTTGAAGACCACCCCCTTCCTTTCGCTATGTGCAATGTACTCAGATGTGTCGTCATTACTTGTTGCATCTCTTATTTCTGACAGTTCTCTGTAAATAATCGCATACACAGTCAGTGCTAAATTCTGATCCAGTCTTTTTGTCTTGGCTGATGGATGCGCAGCTTGTTAATGGCTATTAACAATGTATCAGCTGTGTATAGTTCCTTTCCTGGGACGTGATAGATTCTGCAACTAAATCTTAGCTGGATTCGAAATCTTTGTTCTCTAGCTGACAATTCACTGATGACGTTTGGATTGTGGTCGGTTTGTATTGTTAATTCTAGTTTTGTAGAGTAATCTCAAAACTGTTCACATGCTCATGTGATGGCTAGGACTTGTTTTTCTATCTGGACATATCAGGTTTCTCTTTCTGACTCTTAACGTGTATGCTATTAGGTGCAGTTTCTAATCTACCTGCTGCTGTATGAGTACTGCTCCAAGACCATAAATAGACATCTTTAAATATCGCTGTTCTTTTTGTTGGTCTGTACAGTTATATTACATGTGTTAAGCAAAGAGCTTTTTATAGCATCAAAGCTCTTTTTTGTTCACTTTCTCACACGAAGGAATTCTTCTGGTTCACTAGGTCTCGTAGTGGCTTGGTCGTTTCTGCTAAGTTAGGATGAACTTCTCCATTTGATTCACCCAGGAATCTCATGATGTTTGGTGCTGAGAAGTTATGTACTCTGTCAACTTTGTCTGAATCAAATCTCAGGCCGTCGGGGCTATATACCCTAGAAATTTTAGTGTTTTAGAAATTTCACATTTTGTGTCTTTTTTTTTCGGTGTGTCTTTTTTTTTTTCGGTGGGTCTTTTTTTTTCTTTTTTTTTTTTCAATGGCATATCAACTTTGGTGGATCATTCAATATCAAAGCCATTCTTATAGAACAGCAGTGATTTAATCCATTGCATGGTTACCATAGCAAGGCTAATGAGCCCAATACCCTAGTATTTACACATAGCTATGTAGGATGAAGAGAGGTGGATTCATGCCTTTCCTAAGAGAATGAGTGCGTAGTGAAACACAAACAGCTTTGTCCAGGATTTGAACTATAGTTTCCAAAATTAACAATGATGATAACCATTATGCCATGAGTGCTCGGTATGACAATAAACTGGTTCTGATGATGGTGTGGCTTTTAGTCGTGTATCGTGCTCCGTATACTAGTATGTAACCTTGCATATATATCACACTTTCCAGTATTTTTGATAGTGGTTTCTGGTTTCACTGGCTGATGTGATCCTAAATGGTAGCCGATTGAAGTGATATCTGCCAAATGGAGTTATGAATGTTAAGAGTCTGCGAGACTCTTGTGACAATGGAATCTGCCAGTAACCACTATTCGCATCTAGCTTGTTCATAACTTTTGTTTCATTTAACTGGGTAAATAAATAGCCAACAGTAAGCAGCATGTGGAATTCCCTTTTCACGTGCGTACTTAGTTTTGTCAGGTCGACACATATTCTGACCTTTCCGTTGTCTTTTGGTACTACGACTATAGTGGGCTCTTCTAGCCTTATTCCCAATTCCTCTATCCTACTCAATTCTTTTTGCGTTTCCTTCATTAGTAATACTGGTATGCGATGTTGTGTAAGGATGGAGTGGGGTTTAGCATCCTTGTGTATAAGTATTGTATATTCTTCCCAAAATTTATCCAGGCCTTGAAATAAATCGTCCATTACTCTCCTTGGGCTGTATGGTTGTCTGTTACTGAGGTTTTCTATATTGTGCACGACTGTGTGGACTGTTACGATTCAATGGCTGGTCTCTCCAATTGAGACTCCTCCAAATCAAAAATGATATATAGTTGTTTTGTAACCTGTCCTTCATAATAAAAAATAGTCGCTTTTACTTTCCTAGTCACTTTTGAGGATTACAACACGGACCATGTAATGTTTCCCGAATTGCTGCTAGGGCTGGTAACTGTATCCGTTTATATATACACTGAAGCTACATCAGTTAACATTTTGCAAATGAGAAATCATTAATAACTTAAAATTGGTTAACTAAGACTTTTTTATAGCATTTCTGGATTTCTTGGGCTAAAATGCTTTTATAAACCAATTTTTAGGATTAAGGAAGCTCTAGAACTCATTTTACAGACCAAAATATGCTACAAAAAGTCGCCATTTTTCGCGACCCCCCTCAAATTTGGAAAGCTAAAAATCAACATAACTTCGCAAATCTTTGGAATTGGAAGCTCACATTTTGGGGATTGGCTAACTTTGTCATAATCCACATGTGGGCAAAATTTCAGAAAAATTAAAGAGGGTGTGTGACATGGCCTGGATGATTTGACATGTATTTTTGCCATTGTCTTGAATGCTCAAATATCCCGGTGTTGGCACGTGGTTGT
The DNA here is from genome assembly GCA_023376005.1 of Doryteuthis pealeii. Classification (NCBI taxonomy): domain Eukaryota; kingdom Metazoa; phylum Mollusca; class Cephalopoda; order Myopsida; family Loliginidae; genus Doryteuthis; species Doryteuthis pealeii. The sequence continues at coordinate 98,497,747 of CM042147.1, read as the reverse complement.
TAATTATTTTTGTTTTAATTTATTTCCGGCTCTACTTCGGATGTTCGGATGACGTCCTGGTCTTCTGTTTATTTCATTTTGAGTTTAGTTTTAATCCCCCTTCTGGCACCCGGTTGTGTTAGTATTTAATGACAGATGCAAACACGCATGAGGATAGGTTGGGTATCCAATATGGCGGATTGTAGGTACCCCTTTATTTGTATCTCGTGAGGCCCTTAAAATCGAATCGGGATGTGCTCATAAGCGGAGTAACTCTTGATATGTAGCTAACATAACAGTCTAACTGTTTAGATGACTGTCCAAATATTAATTTAAAAGGAATTATGATGACAGCTTCGAAACCTTTTGAACAGCCATTTTGAAGCGAAACACAGGAATGTGCAAGATCGGACGTGGAGGACATAATAAATAAATGCAATGGCACAGCTGCATTTCATATTTATAAAGGAATTTCATAGGTGCTTAGATCAATATAAAAATCGTTGAAATAAGCCTATTGAATGATTTCATTGATCGTATCATTTTTGGTAAATACAGTCCCAGTTTCGATAATTCTAAATCACATATTGTATATATATATATATATATATATATATATATATATATATATACTAGCTAAATTACCCGGTCCATGACCGGACTAAAAAAAATAGGAGCACCAGAGAGTGTTTTCAAACATATTTACATCCAAGGGTAAATAGTTATTGAAATTTTCATGAAAATCGGACCATTAATTGATTTTTCATAGAATTCTTTTTTAAATTCTTGTCGTAACTTGTTTTTGGCTACGTTACATTTTAGTTGATTTAACGGTGCAAATACAAAAACATTTTTTTTTCAGTCATAATTTTCATTATTTCCGTAAGCTTTAAATTTTTTTAAATAATCAGGAGTTTGTTTAATGTTTCTTCTTTCGAACGAAAAAAAGTTTTTTCAAGATAAAATCAATTTTTATGAAAGTTTCATTGTGTTGAATATGGGGGGGGGGGATAAACAACAAAAAAAGCAAAAAAATTATTATACATTTAATGTTGAAAAATATTTTTTAAACTAAGTTTAATTGAAATTATACATTGCAATATTAACACAAACAACTGTCTCAATGATAGATTCAATAATTAATTTCAATGGTTAATTAAATGTATAGTAATTTGGGGTGTTTCGTTTATTTTTTTAAGCAATACGTAATTAAAAAACAACCTTAATCCTCTAAAACCGTAACCTAATTCGCAAAATGTTAATTCATAGACTGTAGTTAAACTGTCATTAGGTACCGCCAAAAAAACTTTCCGTTTTATTTTTTCCGACCTAAATCAGAAGTCAGCCCTCTTTATTTATACTGTAATTAGTAAACTATAAACGTAAAAATGTTATGCCCCCAACATAAGGGAGGGGTCAAAATTAAGTGACCTGAAAAAATGAGAAAGCTTTAGAATAAAATAAGTAATGTATTATAAAGATCGTTCATTGATTAATAAACGCTGAAAAATTAGTTAAAATCCGATAATTCCCTGATTTTTGGTAAACCTAGAAAGTGTAATGGGTGATAGGGTCCGAAGACGAGAGAGAATCAAGGGAATCCGTCTTATAGGCACACCATCATGATGATGATGAGGAGGAGGGGCAAGAGGAGAAAGGAGGAATACTTGAAACCATACAACTGTGTGCAATTTATTTGTATTAAGAATAATTACTTGAAACTACAATTGTTAACTGTGCCTCTGCAGAAGGGTACGAACCCCCTGGAACCACCTCTTGGCTGTGGGTGGTGACCCGTAATTCCTAAAGACGGGATCCCGGTGGCAGTGTGGTCCTTGACCCGGGTACTAGGTGGTCGTGTGACCTGCAACACTCCACGTTGGCACTTACTTAGGCTAGGCAAGCAGTCGGAGAGGCCCGATACAATCAATTGACTAGTCATGTCAAACCCTATATGATTAAGACCTGGTCATATTCTTCAAATATTCTTACGACAAACAAACACCCTACCCTTTTCAAAGGTGACAGAAGGCGATCAATCACCAACTTATAAATACCCATGAAGTTAAAGCAAATTATTTCTACCAGTTCATAAAATCAAATTAAACAAAATATTTACCTACAAATCATATATACAAAAAACAGGATTTGGCATTAGATAGTCCACAAGGGTTGATATGCCATTAAACAAAATAACCAACCATACTACAATTGTTTATAAAATATATACAATTAATTACTTTAAAGCCATATAAATGTTTGCAAATTATTGGTGTATATATTAATATGTATACCACTATCATTTTTTTTTTAACAGAAAGTTATTTTTCTTCTAAATGAAAGATGCCAGGATTTATTATTTCTAGACGTTTATACAATCAAAGTTGATAAAGATATTGTTTAATACGAAACGACGTTGAAAATATGTTACTAATTTGCAATCTCCTTCTATAAATGTATATTTGGTTATAGTTTTTTCGGGGCTAGCTTAATTTGGCACTAGGTCAAAAGCACCCAGTAATAACCGAACCCGTTAATAATTGTATACTTTTTAGCTATATATTCATTAGTAATTTGTTGTAATTTGTATACCAGCCAATATACATAGGTAACGAGTATGAGGGCATTGTCCCCAGCTCCTGCTGCCACTTTTCCTGGGAGGGAGGCAAAAATATATCCTCAGAATGTATGTACTTACTACCCACACCCTGTTCTGCAGCATTTTAAGACCTAGCCTTGACCATGCAGCTGGTATCTCCTATTCATGATATTGATGTTGTCAAAGAAAAGTTTAAGACAAATTGTCGCAATTGCCAGAAAGTTGAAGGTTAAAGACGTCACACTACCTTAGCAACTGCAGCTACCTGTTTTGCTTTTGAAATTTTCCTTCTCCAAATAGAGAGCCCAGACTGTCCGCCTATTTTAACCATATCTTGGTGAAGAGAACATGGATGTGTCTATCTTTTAAGAGCATCAGCGCTAAGTGAAACGCAAATAGCCTTGTCCAGAATTCAAAATTAGCACGCCAAGTATATTTTCTGCAATGAAAACCATTACGCAAAGTCCCCCCCCCCAAAAAAAAAGAAATCTAACCTATACAAAGTCAACATATCACCTCCATTTTTTTATCTGATAAAGATCCAAGATATCAAACCCCGGCAAGCCATCCGATTATTTTAACAAAATGAATCTCTTACTTTATCAGTTAAATGAATTTAATCGTATTTTTCGTGTTAGCTTCGAAGTAACTGGCAGCTGACTTTAGTCCATCTAATGGAGACCTGGGCAAAAGGCCAGAAACGCCACATTGGTTCAGATCTTAAACTTAAGGTTGACTAATGTAACTAGAAAAAAAACGCTCACACAAACTTCTCTTTATATATATTCTTATTTTTATCTATTTATTTATTTATTTTTGCTAATGGCGGAAATCAAACTATGTCCAATTTGTTCAAGAGCTGATTGACATATAATATAACTAAATTAAGTTTTATATTGGATAAAATAAAGGACCTATTATCAAAATGAAGTACATTTATTTTTTCTCATAATTACAAGTTTACAAGGTTTTCTAAAGTAATGAAGTCGTAATTACCGAAACTAAAATGAATAATATCTAAAACATTCATTAAAAAATATTCTCCTAGGAATTCAACATACGTATTCCCGCTAGTTTTCCATTAGCTGACCCCCCCCCTCTACACACACACACTTTTGATATGGTGCGAAGCTGCGCTGTCATATTTCTTTTAATCTTTCCCACGTGCTCAACTCTTACCGCTGAAATTAATTTTCTGTTTAGAAAGCAAGAAACACAGAGCTAGTTCTTGTGAGTATGCCCAATCATGTGTTTTTGCCAAAGCAACATCACTTTACAAATAAAGAAGCTTTGCTGTGCGCACGTTGTCATTTAAGATAAAACTTCAGTCTGAACATCAAATCACTGAACTCCTTATATTTTTAATAGGAAAAAAAAAACATAATTTTATAAGTTCGGTAATAAATAACACCTAATAATATATGTTTTGACTGGATAATGTTCCATGAGAATTGTTAAAATCCTGATATATTTTTTAGAAGAAAATTAATTAATATTTTATAAGTGGGGAAATTATTTATGAACGATACTATATATATATATATATATATATATATATATATATATATATATATATATATATAGATATATAGAGAGAGAGAGAGAGAGAGAGAGAGAGAGAGATAGATATAGATAGATAGATATACATGGTGTTCAGGATAAATTTGACGGTCACAAGGAAAAAGAAAAAGTGTTTGGTAACTACAAAATTTAATGGATTGTAAAGAAATTCAACAGGAACGGAAATTACACTACTGTCAACAAGTTTCACTCAAAATAACCGACATTAGCGTCGATCACAACCTTAATCCGGCTCCGGAACCTGGAGCAAGCTGATGTTACAGTTTCCCTGGGAATGGTCTCAAAAACTATCTTAATTCTGTCGATTAACTGGGCTTTTGTAGTACCGGCATGGCGATTGGTGTCTTTCTCAACAGCGCCACATACATATTAATCCATGGGGTTAAGATCTGTGGAATTCGGAGGCCAAACATTGGAACTAGTGTCGTCGTAAAAATTCGCCGACAACCATTTTTGACTTTTCCCAGAAGTGTGGCAGGGGGCCGAATCCTGCTGCCATACATATAGCCTACCATTGGCTACCCTTGTTATCCAGGGCTTGACTACAGTGTTTAACAACTCCACGTAGGCATGTGAATTCAACCTGATACCCTCTCTAAAAAAATACGAGGAATTCTGCTGTACAAACGCAACCAGATAGTCTGTTATGTTGCTTTCTTCTGCTTTCTTCTAGCCACAGACTTGTAGTCTTCATTGCAATTCTCCAGTTCATGCCTGATTGTTTTTACAGTGTTCAGGGAGCATTGGGCAGCAACCATAATCTCTTTATTTTGATGGCCGGCCCAGATCATCATGATACAAATTATTCTCTGGCATGATTCGGGTGGGTTCCAGTCATCCATTCTATCTGTCATCACGGCTTGACTACAATTTTTATCAACTTCATGTATACATCTAAATTCAACCTGATACCCTCTCTGAAAAAATGCGGAGGCATCACATCACCCTCAGACGACACACATCCGAAAACCATCAGTTTGGGGAAATTTAGTCTGCATGACACGAGGAGTGCCCATTAGACTGTATGCAAGCCATCTGTTATTCTGCGTGTTATGCTTTTGATCTTGGAAAAAGTTTTTCTCATCGGAAAAGAACCAGTTTGATATTCCACGACGCAAGATTGAGATCTTTGTAAGTTTGGACATTTTTATTCTGGGCAACGTCAAGTATGGGTATTTATTTTTATTAGTACATATTTTGCAGTGAAAAGCAGGTAAAGTTTGTTTATGATGCATAAGGTTTTGCCAGTTATTTGTGCGCCCCTCTCCTCCACCGATAATGTGCTGAACTGGCAATGAGGGTACAGGACGAGATCAGCATCTCAGTGGTCGCAGTGACTGGCCGGGAGTATTTCAAGGTGTATACACCCGTCCTCACAGGTTGTCACACATCTGTCAGGGGTTGTCCTACCATATAATAGAATGAAATACGACGTGCCTTCACGAAGCTCAAAAAATTACCTGTCGAAATAACACTAACATAATTCATATTTCAAATACAATATAATTTTAATCATAAAATAAAAAATAAAATACGGATAACATTTATTGAATTATTTACTTTATAACACTATTTTAGTAATAACGTTTTTTAATTTTTTATTTTGGATTCAAAATGAATAGCGTTAAACTTTAAAAACAGATTTCTCGTTTGAATTAGAATTGGTAATAAAACGACAACACAAGTAAAAAAAAAAAAAAACAATTTTTAAATAAATTATAAAAAAAACGGACAATAAACGATTAAAACTATAATTAAGAAATATATACTGCTAATAATCATTAAAAATAATTAAGCTTATTAATTAGATTTGAATGATATACTAAAATTTAACTATAATAAATCCATATAATAAATATCAAAAATCATATTACTTTAAAGAATACATATTACTTTGAATGCTGATGAAATTATATCGAATTATAACAGTATATTTTCTTAACGGGTTTTATCGTAATTATATTTCACATTTACGTACATTATAATTACGATAAATTGAAAAATAGAATATACATAAAAAATATTGAAATTATTTACTTAATAACACATTGCCTCTACATTATTTTTGGTCACCCATAATTGAAATTTGGTATCATGTTTTAAATCAAGCAAAATTAATTTAAAATATGAAACGCTTAATGTTAAGTTTCAAATGTCATATTTTTAGATTCTAAAAACAAATATTTATTTGATAAATAGTTTACTTTATTCTTGTTATCTAATAATTTTTGAAGAAAATACAATTGAAAATTTAGGCCACCATCCTTTTAAACAGAACAAATATCGATGTATAATTTTTTCATACTCATTTTTTTTTATAATAGACAATTATATAACAATACCACATAGTAAAAAAGTCTCCAATTTTTTTTTCCATTAAATTTTTCGATTTTCGGTACTTACTTTCTACCAGACTAGCTCCCTTATATATTTTTTTCTTCTATTCACACCTTCGGTCTTTTGTATTATTTCATTTATACTGTAATTAGTTTCGAAAGTATATAACCCTGTCGATATTTGGCGCCACACAAATAAGGGGGGGTCAAAGTTACGTAACCTGAAAAAAATTAAAAGTTTTGAAATAAAATAACTGATACATTATAAAATTCATTCATTGATAAATCAACACTGAAAATTTCATTTTAATTGGATTATTTCTGATTTTTTGTGGGTTTTTTTTTCAATCGGGATGCTTAAATTTATTTTGTAAAATATGCAAATGACGTCGTTGGCAAACCCTAGTAAAAGCAAATATATGAATAACACTATATTTAATGAATTTATAAATATAAATTTATAATATAAAAATGAATTTTATTGATAACACTGGTTTACAAAGAAATTGAGGCAAGCACAAAAATAGCTGTTTTAACCTAATTTAGGGGTGCTGAATTCAGATTTGAAATCCGTTTTTACTCATCACCTCTAGTTTTTTAGATATGCATACTGCACATTTTGTGTACATAAAGGCGTATATGCATTCAGGGTTAATTTCTAATATTGTGTGACTTATGTCTTCTTTTTTAGTTATTATGCAGTAAACTGAGAGCATGGAAAGCATTTAAGTCAGTCTGTAGTGGCTTCCTTGATAACACACGCGTACCAAATTACCAAGCCTGTATTGAGAAGTTGCTAAAGACTTATGAGGATATGGGATGCTGAATGTCACTCAAAATTCATTTTCTCCATTCCCACCTCAACTTCTTCCCTCCAAACCTTGGAGCAGTGAGTGATGAGCACGGAGAAATATTCCACCAAGACATTACGAAGATGGAGAGTAACTACCAAGGCAAGTGGAACCCCGGCATGATGGGAGACTTTTGCTGGATGCTCTTCCGTGACATCCCGCAGGCAAAATGCAGCAGATCATCTAAGAAAACACACTTCTAACTGTCTGTGGTACTATGAATTGTATACATTGTGTCATCCAAGTATATTTATTCAGTCAATGTTCTTTATCTATCCTGTTTTATCTGTAATAAGCTGCTGCAACTGTTGAAATAAGCACGTATATACTCTGTATATACTAAAACGAGACTATTTAAAAAATAGAAAACTAGAGGTGATAGAGCAAAACTGTTTATAAATTTGAATTCAGCACACCCAAATTAGTAAAAAAAACACCTATTCACATTCTTGCCTCAGACAAAAAATATTTTTTACAAACCTGTGTAATTAAGGAGAATTATGCTCATGAATTAAATTTGAGCGATATTAGAATTAAATTTACATTAAATTTTTCATTAGATATTAGAATTATACATTAACATTATACTTTATGAATGTTGAAATGTATCAGATTTCAACAAATTTACACTATATTCATAAGATTATGCATTAAAATTGAATTATTTTTTTAAAATATCCTTCAGCAAGACACGCTGGGATATCAAAAGCTATAATAGTGTATCAGAATGGACTCATTTTGGATAAGTTATATTGTTCTGAATAGTGAAACTTATTGCTTTTAACACATTATTTTTTGTTCTCTATAAATGTTTAATCTTGATACACTTAATTTCAGTGACATGTAAAAATATCAATTTGTATTTACTTATACATCTTACTTTTCAATATTTGAATTTTTATTTTATTTTATGAATGTAAATATAAAGTGAAATTATAAGATTGTATCAATGTCACCATTTTAATAGAAAATGGTACCTGTGGACTTATACTAAGTTAAAACTTAGAAAAAACATTTTTTAATTTTTTTTCGGTGTGGTGGACCCGTAGATCTCGTCAGATCACCCACCTGCATTCCCCAAAGCTTTTCAGTCATCTTTCCTCGGCTTGTCACTGATACTAGACTTTGGGGAAAGAGAGCATGCGGTGCGTGTCGCACAAGCGCGCAACATGTCAACATGTGCAGATATATCTACAAGTCGCACGGTGATGGAGGAATGGCGACGTGTACAGACTTGACAGGCTTGAAGCACACAGCTGTAAATCTACACGTGGTGCGGCTCATGACCCATCTAACGTCTCTGCATTATTGATTGAATAGCAACGTGCCTCGGCGAGGTCGTGAGGACTAAGCAGTCCCTTGAGTTGCACTGCTCGCCCAGACATTTGGGAAGGGTCTAGAAAAGGTGACTTAAACAAATGCCTGTTCACCTATTAAGCTGGCCATCCTGCGATTGGCAAGTGCTCACATATCAGCAAGGCGAAAACAAAACACAACAAAAAACCTAAGCTTACAATAGCCACCCGGAATGTTCGGACACTGTTCGGTCGGCAAACCCCGAGCGACGAACTGGTATCGTGGCAAAGAAACTGTCTAGATACGGGGAAGACATCGCGGCACTTTCGGAAGTCCGTTTCAGTGATAAGGATCAATTGACAGAGGTGGGGGCTGGGTACACTTTCTTCTCGAGGGGTAGGCCAGTGGGAGAGAGGCGGGTTGGCGGAGTGGGCTTTGCAATTCAAACAGAACTGGTCAAACTAAGTGGGACAGGATCATGGAACCTGGACGGTGTTGGCTATGTATGGACTGGGAGACATGAATAAAAATGGACTTCACCTGCTCCAGATTTGTACTGAACTCGGACTTGTTATCTGCAACACATTCTTTCACCAAAAGCTATCTCTCAATGCAACCTGGATTCACCTGCGACCAGGACATGGGCACATGCTCGATTATGTCATAATCCGCAAACGAGACCTTCAGGATGTGTGCACTGTGAGGGTCATGCGAGGTGCAGAGTGTGGCTCGGATCACAAGCTTGTGCGCGGTAAACTAAAACTCCATGTCATGCGCAAGTCTCGCGCCCCGGGAGTAAAAGTCCCGAAACGCATCGATGTATCCAAAATTAAGGACATACATGTACAACAGGATTTGCAGAAGGCATTCGAAGAGGAGCAGTTCGTCGGCACATGGGATCTCTTCAAGAGAAAGGCCTATGAAACAAGCGTCAAGGTTCTTGGCCTCAAGAAACGGAAAAATCGTGATTGGTTTGATGAAAACGATCAACAAATCAACAAACTTCTTGAAGAGAAAAACAAGATGTACCATAATGAATCTCTTCTCTGAAGCATGTACTGCCTTTGGACTCACCATCAGTCTGGAGAAAACGAAGATGATGCTCACTCCACCACCCGGACAAAGGTATGTGGAGCCCAACATCTACGTTAAGGGAACCTGATTGAAAGGGGTTGACTCGTTTGTCTATCTTGGCAGCACACTCTCCAGGTATGGATATCTCGACTCTTAAATTTTCCTAAGGATCGAGAGAGCAGGCAGGGCCTTCGGTGGCCTCGAAAAACGTGTATGGTCGGATTGAGGTATTACCATCAGGACGAAGCTCAGTGTGTATGAATCATGTGTTTTGTCTATACTCCTGTATTCTTTGGAAACGTGGACTACATATCGTCGACATATCAAAGCCTTGGAGAAATTTCATCAGACATCTCAGAAAGATATTAAACGTAGGTTGGCAATCACACGCTGAAGTCCTGCAACAAGCCAATGTGTCCAACATAGAAATGCGCTGGGCTGGAAATCTTGCTTAAATGGAAGCCGGCAGACTCCCGAAGCAATTATTCTATGGAGAACTGCAATGTGAGAAGTGTCCGAGGCACAAGCCCAAAAAGCGTTTTAAGGATGCTATCAAAAACAACATCAAAACTCTCAATATAAACGTTCATGGGTGGGAGAGAATAACTACGAATCGTGTGGCTTGGAAAAGACTTGTTTATGATAGCTGCAAGAGGTTTAATGTAAGAGGCCTCGAACACTCCATCCTGAAGCGGTCTCTACATAAGTGTCACATGACGGACATCATGGACAGATTTCCTACACTTAAGCCGGACTATATATGTGACGCGTGTGGCAGGGCCTGCCTGTCGAAGGCTGGGCTTCTCAGTCACGGTCGCATACGAGAGGAAACGGGGGAAGGTGTTCATATGTATGATAGTGAGTAAAAACAAAGCTGGACGCCTGGACTCCGCGTGCTCACAACCGAACTTGTAGAAATGTCCTTATTCTGTGAAGAAGTAGCAATCACCACACACACACACACACACATATATATATATATATATATATATATATATATATTATATATAATTTACTAGCAAAAGTACCCGGTCCATGACCGGACTTAAATTTTGAGGGTTTTGAAACATAATTCTGGTTTTCTAAAAACTGTTTTGTACATATGACAAAAACCTGAATTCAGTTCTTAATTGCTTGTTGCATTAAAACGATAAAAAATATTAATTTATTTTTTTACCCCTAAAAAGTAGCAATTAAAAAGAGCTTAATCTTAAATATGTGTCATTTATTTTGCTCTATCGGCTGAGGCTGTAGAATGCACAAACAGCACCTCTGATGAGTTTTATTTTAAAACTTGTCTTTTTTATTACTGGGTTGGCTGTCGCCAGTTCAAAGCTCGACCTCTACCGACGGGAGGTAAGGGTAGAAGGTCTTAGCAGTAGTTTTTTTTTTTGTTTTTTGTTTTTTTTAGACGTAGAACATTTGTATTTATTTCATAGAGTAAGTAGCTGGGTGGGGGGCTGTCTTGGAAGTTCAAAACTCAACTCACGTTGACAGGAGTGAAGTGGGTGGGGTCGGAGGGGTCTGTATATGATATTGCTTAATTTTCTTTTTAATTATCGAATTATATCGCTTAATTAGAAAAATCAAAAGCCAAATTTTGTGTATTTCTTAGTTATAAGCATATATGGGGTAAGCGAGATTTCAAATCTGAGTGACGTTTCTTTTCAGAGTCATAAGTCGACAAGTTCTTACCAAACTTTCTTTAATATATATAGATATATATACACTGACAGTAATAAGAAACAACGTGAAAAGCTATAAAATTAAGAGTTCTCGGGTGCCCGTTAGTAAAGCAGTATAGATGCTTAAAAACAATTACTCACGTTCTTTTACTATAAGTTTCATGTGGTAAAAATTGAGACAATCTTCAGACAGGTGGAGAATAGTTTCTGCATCAAGATTGACCGTTGAAGGAGTGTGATGATATGCTTCAGAAATTTAAGGAAATAGTGCAAATTATAAACGTAGAAAATAACTTAGGGCGTCAATTAGAGAGGAATGCGGGGGGCGAGGAAAAAAACATATTCTTCGGTCATAATCATAAAATAGTTAAAGAAAGTGTATGTAGAGTAGGGAAAATTGAGGTTTTGAGTATGTTATAAAAATGTGTATACCCGCATATAACAAATATATATATAAAAAATTGTGTACATACATTTCTATATATTCAAAAAACATTACATGGTCTGTAAATCCAGGAACAGTAAATATCAATTCCACTGCCCATGGGGCTCCCCGTAGAGGATTAAGGACCACCACCACAAATGGGTTTGCCACTTAACTACATCCGGTGGTGGGGCTCCAGCTCTGGGGAGTATGTAGTAACTCTTCATTGTCATTGCTCCCAGGTCCCCCTCTTGCCTAGTTAGGGCTCATATATGAGTCAAATAGAACTGTTTGAAGATTTATGAATAGAAATACTTGATATCATTGAGTGCAATGTATTTGTATTGAAAATAGTCATTTGAAGCTATAATTGTTTACTAAATATTATTATTAGTTACTTGAAACCATCTAACTGGAAGCAAACAAATGGTTATTATTAAATAGAAAATTTACTAATTGTGTCTAAATTACTAGTATTACTAGTGTTATTTATTTTTTCTATTGTTCTCAACAAGTTTCGTTGAATGAAAATTATTTCCTGCTGTCCAAGTCTCTTCAACTGACCTTTATATAATATCAGCAATCATGGATACCTGGTACTGTGCTCTCCATTTGGAAATATATGTTAAGCATTGGCTTACATATTCAGTGCTTGTCATAAGTATTTCAGCAGGCAGACAATTTGATTCAGATTGCTTTAGAGTTAAAAACAAATATCATACAAGAGGAATCAATTGCAATCATCATAATAAAACATTTTTAGCCATATGTTGTAACTCTGAATGCCAAATTTCTGGAGGAAACTTCCAGCAATAAAATTAAAGTTAATTAAAAAATTAAAGTTAATTTAGATCCTTTCTTTTCCTTACGCAATATAAACTAATTTCAAACATTTTCCAGGGGTGCTTTTTATAACCCTTATAAGTGGTGTCTTAGAAAAAGTACTGCTCATGAATATCACTAAACTGTATCTGATGGCGAGGCTCGGGTTCTGAAACTCTGGAGAATGTGTAGTGACCCCTTCATCTCTATTGCTCCCACGTTCACTCTAATCTAAAGTGATACAATATACCTGATTCCCTAACCAATCAATCAATAATTTTATCAATCCAAATACCCTGGTCACGTGCTTTCATCAGAGAGGATCCAAGTAAACTTGCCAAGGGATTTCACCTTATATAGGATCGGAGACCTTTATTATAAATCCAGCCTCCTAATCATATTTGCAGGTTTGTTGTGTCCACATTTCTGCATGTATCTCTAGTCATTGTTTTAGTTAAGTAGAATATATAAATTGTTCGTGCCTTTTATTTATGCAAATAGGTTTTAAGATATCTTCTTTTATTGAACGCATATGCTTATATAAATAAGGAGATACGATCGACGTAATGGTTTTCAGTCCGGAAAATGGATTCATCGATCTGAGTTCATTTCATAGTAATGCCCTCAAAGGTGTGAATCCATCTATTTTTCTGTTGATCCTTGAAGTGATGAGCAAAATAGCGGGACAGAAGGGGCTCTGTAATTTTGGGTTGACAACCAATTAAAAGAAGGACATCTCTGAATTAAAAACAAACAGAAACTAAAGTATCTAACGACGCTCTGTCACCTTGGTGGTTATTGTAGTGGGTAAAAAGTAAAGGGAGTTAGCCATAAATCAAATGTGGCGAATTCCGACTCGTAACTGGAGTCTGGCAAGTGGGTTTCAGAAAATGTGCGACACTAAATGACTGCTCAGTATAAAAAATAAAGTTGTTATTTCGAAGAGAAATACATTTTCTTCGGTTTGATGCTAGTTTTAATATTCTATTTGCTTAATAATTGTTTTTATGGAATTGGAGATATTATTTATTAATCGAAACAGGTACGTTACTTCTTTCGTCACTCTTATTAACAGCTTAGTCTACCGGGCTGACTAAGCTGTTAATACGAGTGACGAAAGAAGTAACGTAGTTTATCAGTAGAACCAAGTCGATTAGCCACCCACTCACTGTACGTCAGTAAAAATTCCTGTGCGTGAGATATTGTAGCGTTCCCTGCGCAAAATAGAGTACTGTAGCTTATCAGGCATCTGCCTCAAACTTGCCGATCCTGCCAATTTTTTTCTTCTCGGTGTTTTTACCATGCTATTATTATTATTATTATTATTATTATTATTATTGCTGATGTTGTTATTGTTGTTTGTTTGCTTTGTTGTTTGCTTTATGGTGTGCTCTTTAGGCGTGTGTGTGTGTGTGTGTGTGTGTGTGTGTGTGTGTGTGTGTGTGTGTGTTTTAAAGATTTTTGTTTATTTAATTCAGTCTTCTGTCTGTCAGACTGTCAAATTCTTCATAATAGAGTTTTGTGGCAAAGTTTCAGACAAACAAAAAACACTCCTTTAAGAAAAACTAAACCAATACACATCCATTATTCGAAAGAGAGAGAGAGAGAGAGAGAGAGAGAGAGAGAGAAGAAGAAGAAGAAGAAGAAGAAGAAGAAGAAGAAGAAGAAGAAGAAGAAGAAGAAGAAGAAGAATCATATAGTAAAATAAAATAGCATGAAATAAGAGAACAAAACAGAAATAAAATATGTTTGGGATATTTATTTGGAAAAAAATTTTTAGTCCATAGGATTAAAAATCAAGTTTTAATCGCTTTATTTTGTTTCGGATTTACATCTTTCGTCTTATTTGTTTTTAAAGAACTGTTTACCTTAGTGTCACGAATAGAATCTAAAATTACTTCCAATGGTATCATCCTTGGGCGGATAATGTACTCCCAGCAATAAAGATGTTAACATTTTTCTCCCTTGCAAGCAACATAACGTAAATAAATAAATAAAACTCCCTGGACAGGTGGAAGTATTGCAAATTCTACCTCTTAGCTAGAAAAGTAAAAACTATTGGATGGGACCTAAAACGACGCATTTAAACTGAACACCATTTTTAAAAGGAGGTAGAAATGGCAATGCGGGGAATGAATGAGTTCAAATTCGGATTGACGTTGCTTGTCTTAATTAAAAATAATAAATACTGCTTATATCTATTACTACCATTATCCAAGCTGAAGCTTTGTAAATGAATAATACAGGTGATTTATTCATAGTAGTGGCTTGTGTAGTTGGTTTGTTATTTGGTTGATTTGTAGGCATGTAAACCATTTGGGGATTATTCTATAACGAAATCAGTTTAACAATAATGATCCTCAGTTGTATATAGCTCAAAACATGAATTATCAATCTTTTTATACAGGTAAACGCTTCATTTTGTCAAATCTATATACCCATAGATGAGACGCTAACAGGTAATACCACTCTGGATTAACGTGGAGCTGTTGGTAATGGCAACAAAATCAAGATATGGCGCAATATGTATATGTATATTTATGCATGCTCTGTGCACGTCAATGCGTATGTACATGAGTGTGTAGATATATGTGTGTTTAAACTTCACGAGAAACATCAGAGAAGTGTGATTGTGTATATGTGTATTAGATGAGGGGCGGTCTGGTTGGTCATGAGAAGTTTATAAAAACTATGAAAATCGAAAGACTGATATGACTGAAAAATATTCACAAATGTAAAATTGCCAAGACTTGAAGGAAAAGATAGCGTGTGGCAGTGATTCGAACCACATAAAGATAAATATTTCTTACGTCAAGATTTTAAGAGAAACCCGGCCCCAGAAAAAATTAAGAGTTGTAAATTGGCGACAAGCAGAAGGATGAAAAAATAATGTCAACATTTTGAACAGAAATTTGGAATCATAAATCTAGCAGGCAATAAGTATGGTCCATATCAGGGAGATCCGATAAGCGACAGGAGAGTGGTAGTTTTTGCCTATATACGAGTTGGCTTTGGTTCCCAGGCAGTTAGAGTTGTTCCAGTGGGCAGTTGATTCCAGGTTGGGTAGATAGAAAATAAACAAGGACTATGTCATATGAAGCCAGTCGTTAAGAGAATCTTTTTTTGCCAGCTGACCACATCAAGTTAAGTACCCTATACCCCACTCAAATTACACGAAGTATCACACCTTCCTCCTATATCAGGGTCTTACCTTCAAATTTTTGTTGTGTTTTCTTTTTCTTGTGGATCTGTCTCTGGCACGTGCTTTTCGATCCGGCCAGCACATAAGTACTACATTGTGGGGTCAACATTATTGTACAACGAGGTCACATGAGTTGCAGAGGTGGATATTCCCACAGTTTAAATCTGCCTCCAACCAAAATTAAACTGATGAATGTGGCTCGAAAAAAAGACCAGCACAATTCAAAAGCGGCGGTTTCTGAAATCCTTAATCTCTACCCAGTCATAAAAGACAAAATGTTAATGGAGACAACCTAGACGAAAACAGACTCCTATTCGTGACTGGGGTTTGACAAAATACTGCATCTTCTGTAGCTTGTGGGCGCCTCGGACTTATTCTACTAATGGAATTCAACTTTGCAAATCAAGATAATGTTGATGGACATCTTTAGCCTCTTCTTTCGAGCAAATGTCTCAGTTACTTTTGGACGATGATGATCGAGTTTAATCTCTAGAATGACTGTTTCTAGAAAATCGTCTCCGCAGGAAAAAGAACAGTTTTATGTGCTAACCAGACTGATATAGAATATTAATGAAATTCTATTTTCTTCATTTTGACTTTCAATGCCTTTGACTATCAAGGATTAACAAATTAACAAATAAATAAAATGATTGGTTAGTGTTTTATATAAAGTAAACTTTACCAGTAATATAATGATCCAATTCTTTATATTTTCAAGTATTTCAAGTAATATATAGCTTCAAGTAACTAATAATAATATTTTGTAAGCAATCATCTGTTCAAGTAGCTATTCTTAATATTAATGATTTGCACAGTTACATGGTTTAAAGCATTCCTATTTAATACTAATTATGCACGTGCTGCTTCACTCCAGCGGTTTAATCTCTAATGTCTAATTTCCCTATATAAATTTTGATGTCATTGCATATATCCATGAACTACCCTTTTGTTTATAAACGTTAAATATAAAATCATTTATATTAACTTCTAAATATCTAAATATACTTCAAGATAATTCCATTGTTTACATGTAAGACATAATTTTTTTACTTTATGTTTTTTGCAGTCACCAGATCTGGTCTCATTGTAGAATAAAATTGATTGGTCGGGTTAGTTGGTTGGTTTATGATATATCAAACCTTTTTAAGTTATTTAAATCCGAAATCTTTTTTGCAATTATAAACGTATCGAGTCTTTCAAGTAATTAATGATAATTATCATTTATAACCAATTATAATTTCGAGTAACTATTCCTAATACAATTTGATCGCAGTTACATGGTCTCAAATGTTCCTACTAAGTATTTTCTATCATATCTGAATTTTTAAGAAGTAATCAGCAATAAATAAAAGGTTTATCATTTGCGCATATATAGCAAACTGGTAAAACGTCGGGTCATTTCCTCAACCCTGTCACATATAGAGCGCAATACACTTGATAATCAGTATATTGTCGCATTTTATATTATTCAGATTAAAAAATGAATAAAAGATGTTTAGTGCAATGTTATGCTTAGAAATATACTCTTAGATCAATTTGTTCTTACTGTAACTTTAGTCTTCACTGGCAATACTTTGACTTGTGCTAGTCTAAGCTAAACTTTATAAATAACAACAGAAAAGTATACAAATAGATAGAGATTGAATCTCACTGAGTTTTCTACGATTGTAAAACTGAGCCGAAATTAGTAAATTCATTAAAATATTTTTTTCAAAATTATCGAGATTTTTTAGTAAATACATTAAAATATTTTGTTCAAAATTATCGAGATTTTTTTCAAACGTTCACTGACTCGTCTAGACGAAGTCTTGACAGCAGATTAGACGTCTAGATATCATTACTTTATTTTACAAGTTGCTTGTTATTTGCATGTCATCATTTAAACTTAAACTTTTGAAATTTTAAAAATCTATGTCTTCATTCTCGATATGTTTTATTACAACTCCTGTGTAAATGTGTAAATATAAAGTAGATTAAATTAAAATAGTAACGCCCACCGTTTTGGTAAAAACTAAAAGAGCAGTAAATTCAGTTAGAAATGAAAATGGTAAATACAGAAAAAATGTACAGAAAGTGCAAAGTGAATATAATAATATCTATTTTAAAAAATAGAAAAAGTAAATAATATTAGTAACAACTGTAATTTTCATGACTCCGATCATCGGGAGTCTAATTGGATTATTGAGTTGTGAGTAATTAATGTTATTTACTTATTGCACTACTGTAAGATATTCTAGATCTATAGCTGATGAGCTGTGTATTTTTCAGTAGCTTGAATAATCGGTACTCGGAGGAAAATAAATTTAAGATACTGATGTTACACCATCTTTTTTATTTATTTTTTTACAGCATTTTAACCTTTTCTTTAACTAGCTGTGTATATATGTTTGTTTTTGTGTTTACGCGTATAAACAATGACTGCGTCATGGTTTATGCGATGCTCTCAAAGAAAATATTTTCTTTGCATAAAATTAATATTCCTTAAGACAAAAAAGGCTAAAGCTTAAACTTTCGTCAACAATTTAAGCGTTTTTTGCGTTGTTTTCATTAGATATCGGCCTTTCAAGACTCCTAAAAATATCCAGACTCCAGAAAAGAAAAAAAACGCCCAGTTTTTATGTGTGATTCTTATTTCGTGATAAAGAAAATACAATACAATCTTGTATTTTCGTGTAATCAATATTTTAGTCTACAAATACGCGTCACACACTCGCAACGATTATATCTTTTGTCAACTTATAAATAAAGAAAGGGAGATAATTCTCTATTTACTCTGCCAATTATAGCACAAGTGTGTCGTTTGTTTTTTCATATATCTAAGGATGTAAATGACTTGTTAAGGAAAACCTATTATACTAATCGCACTGATACATCATTTAAAAAACGTTATTCAAAGTAATTCTTTAGTTCGAAAATAATAATAATAATAATAATAATAATAATAATAATAATCCCACGAAAGAACAATGAGAAATTCTGTTAGTATGGTAACATGTGGCTTTACTCGACCTACAGTAAATATAAATCTACTGAAGGAAAATAAGATAACTACACCGTGAATATGTTTCAATGTATTCAAGATTAAACATACAGGTACAGTCGGGTTACAGTAAATTATCATATATGAAAATCAATGTGTGCCTCGGTTCCAAAATAAGCGTCAACAGTACTGAGATCTCATGCACATACTGCTTTCTTTATGTGGCTTCAAGTTCTTTTTTCTTCTTTCAATTTTTCTCCACTTTCAACTTATTTACTTTTTGCTTTCTTTCTTTTTTTTCTTTCTCTTTACTTGGGGGATTTTGAAGGATTACAATTGATCCATGTTCTTGCGTTTTCAATAGTCTACACGATTGATGTAACCATCCTGAACCTGAAAACAAACCGATCCAAACAAAAATTATCCTGACGTTTAGGATTGGAACTAATTAGTAGAATTCACCGTCCTAGTAGATTACAGATTTAAAGGAAAGGAAAGTAAATAAAATTAAAAAATTAAAAAACTAGGTAAATACCTAGATCTTGCCAGAGAGTTGGAAAACTTGTTGAACATGAAGAAGATAGTAATACTAACCCTATTTGGAGGCCTTGGAACAACCCTGAAAAACCTAGAAAAGAGACTTAGAGAAATCTGGGGAAATTGATTAGAATACTGAGAAGAGTCCTGGAGAGCTTAGGAGACTTGTTGTCGCTTGAACTTCTGTTTAAATTATCAGTTACTACTGACTGTTTATTACTTTACACCCCGATGGTTGTTCATACCAATTTTTTGACTAAGGAGTAAATGAGAGAAAGTTTCCCCAGGTCTCCAGATCTTTTCAAAGTATTCTAGCTAATCTTAACAGTACCGTCGTCTGTATGCTCTCTATATTATTCCTGTGATCTTCAGGTACATCAGCCTCATTTCCAGACATTTGAGGACTGTTCCTACGGCGGCTCTAACCACAATTTCCATCATTGTCACCTTCACGTTCGACAGATTTTCAGCTTTCTGGTAAGATCAATGTATTCATCTTTTCGATTTCTTTCATTTTCACGCTATGGTCCACTGTAATAGCAAAATACACAAGATGACAAACTTCTTTATTCTTGTTAAATAACATTAAATCTGGCCTTTGGGTCGGTATTTGGTGATCTGTTTGTATCTCAAAGTTACAGAATAAATTCATGCGTCTCATTTTCTTGGACAGATTCTGGTTTATGTATCTGCATAGCCAATCTATTACACAATTCTCAATTGATTACATTTCCTACCGAGTTGTGCTTACTCTTGTATTCCTTTTATGCCATTTTTTCGCTGCATTTGTTTATTATTATTATTATTATTTACTCCTTTTGAGTTTTTACATCAGCGTTAGCTGATGGTCTTTCACTGGAGTCTGGGTGACAGCAAGTCTCCTCAGGTCTCCAGGACTCTTCTGAGTATTCTGGCAGATTGCAGCAGTACAGTGTTCTGAATGGTTTCAATCCTTCCTCTGATTTCCAAACTTTCCAAACCCTTTTCAAATCCTTTTGGGACCGTTCCAAGTGCACCAACTACAATTGGTATCACTTTAACTTTCGTATTCCATAACTTTTTCAGTTCTCTGGCAAGGCCCAGATATTTGTCCATTTTTTTCATTTTCCTTTAGCCCCCCCCCCCCTGTGATCTGCTGAAACTGCAAAATCCACCAGTTGACAAGTTCGTTCTTTTTTGTTTATCAACACTAGATCTGGTCTTCTTGCTGGGATAAGGTGATCCGTTTTTATTCCAAAGTCCCAGAGAATTTTATGCGTTTCGTTCTCAAGAACAGATTCTGGTTTATGCATATACCATTTTGTTGTATGGTCAAAATTATTTTTTTGCATAATTCCCAGTGGATCACCTTCCCAACCCAGTCGTATCTATTTTTGTATTCCCTTTGTGCTAGTTTGCTACATTCGCAGAGTATATGGTTAACATCTCATCTCTATTACCGCAAAGACTACATTTACTATTTTGTTGGTTCTTATCAATTTTCACTTTGATATAGTTTGTCCTTATGGCATTATTCTGTGCAGCAATAATTAGTGATTCAGTTTCTCATTTGAGGTTTCCTTTTCTTAACCACATCCTGGTATTTTCGTGTGCAACCTCTCTAATTTATCGTTTGAAGTGTTCATATATTTGTTTTTCTTCCCATTTTTGTTTTCTAGTCTTTGTTGTTTTTCTGTCTGTCCATATGTCACATTGTTGGCCGCCATAAGTAATCTGTCTTTACTCTTTTTTTGTGTTGTCTTCGAGTTGTTGGATTGTGGTTTCTACGCAGTCATCTCTGTTGGCAAGACCTCTTCCTCCTTCTTTTCTTGACACATACAATCTATCTCTATCGTCTCTAGAGTGGAGAGCCTTATGCATGGTCATTAATTTTCTCGTCTTTTGGTCAATCTGTCTGAGTTCTTCTTTTGTCCATTTTAAGAATGGTCCTGAGTATCTTATAATGGGGACAGCCCAGGTATTGATTCCTTTGATTAGATTTCTGCTGTTGAGTTTGGTTTCTAGAAGTTTCTAGTTCTCCTGAAATATTCATTTTTAACTTTTCCTTTCATTTCTGCTTGCATGATATTGTCTGCTTCTAGAATTCCTAAGTATTTGTAGCTTTCATTTTCATCAAGTGATTTTATAGTTTCCTGATTTGGTAGTTGTATTTCATCCATTAATTTTCTTTCACCCCGTTTTATTACAAGCATAGCACATTTTTCAATTCCAAATTCCATCCCTATATCATGTCTATATATTCTAATTGTTTGTACTAAGGTCTCCTATTCTTTTTCATTTTTTGCAAAATTTTTTATGTCATCCATGTACATAAGGTAGTACTTAAGGTACATTTGATGTAGTTTGTTCTTATGGCATTATTTTGTGCAGCAATTATAAGTGATTCTGTTTCTCTTTTGAGGTTTCCCTTTCTTAGCCATGTCCAAATCTTTTCATGTGCAACCTCTTCTATTTGTCGTTTGAAGCGTCCATATAATTGTTTTTCTTCCCATTTTTGTTTTCTAGTCTTTGTCGTTTTTCTGTTTGTCCATCTGCCGTTTCTACTATTGTTGGCCGCCATAATTAGTTTGTCTTTGCTCTTCCTTGTGTAATCTTCGAGTTGTTGGATTGTGGTTTCTACGCATTCCTCTATGTTGGCAATACCTCTTCCCCCTTTCTTTCTTGACACATACAATCTATCTCTATCATCTCTAGGGTGGAGAGCCTTGTGCATGGTCATTAATTTTCTCGTCCTTTGGTCTATCTGTCTGAGTTCTTCTTTTGTCCATTTTAAGAATGGTCCTGAGTATCTTATAATGGGGACAGCCCAGGTATTAATTCCTTTGATCAGATTTCTGCTGTTAAGTTTCGTTTCTAGAAGTTTTCTAGTTCTCCTGAGATATTTTTAACTTTTCCTTTCATTTCTGTTTGCTTAATATTGCCCGCTTCTAAAATTCCTAAGTATTTGTAACTTTCATTTTCATCAAGTGATTTTATGGTGTCCTGATTTGGTAGTTGTATTCCATTCATTAATTTTCTTTCGCCCTTTTTCATTACTAGCATAGCACATTTTTCAATTCCAAATTCCATTCCTATATCATGTCTATATATTTCAATAGTTTGTACCAGGGTTTCTAATTCTTTTTCATTTTTTGCAAAATTTTTTATGTCATCCATGTACATGAGATGGTTTATCTTCTCTTGTGTGCTAGTGAATTTGTATCCCCCTGTACATTTTTTTAAGTATATGACTGAGAGATATCATTGCTATAATGAACAGTAGTGGTGATAATGAGTCTCCTTGGAAGATACCTCTTTGGATTTTTACTTCTGCCAGGGATTGTTTTCCGGCTTTTAATTGAACTCTCCAGTTTTCCATGGCTTTTTCAATGAAATTTATGATGTTGTTGGAAATTTTGTACATTTTTAAACATTCTAAAATCCAGGTATGTGGGACCATGTCATATGCTTTTCTGTAGTCGATCCAGGCCATTGCAATATTTTTCCGTCTATTTTTTACTTCTTTAAGAATGTATTGGTCTATATACAGTAAATCGTGTGTTCCTCTTTTTCCCTTGCGGCATCCTTTCTGTTCTTCTGGGAAAAGATTTCGCCAATTGAGTGAAAAGTATATTTCTTCTTTTATAACGGCAGTCAATATTTTCCACATCATGGGTAGACAAGTTATCGGTCTATAATTGCTGGGGATGTTTCCTTTTTTAGGGTCTTTCTGGATTAGGGTAGTTATTCCTTTCGTCATTCATTCGGGTACTTCTGTTTCTTGTAGACATCTGTTCAGTTGCTGGACCATTCTTTTGTGGATAGAAGTAAATTATTATTATTATTATTATTATTATTATTATTATTATTATTATTATTATTATTTCACTCCATTCGAATTTTTCACACATGCCGTAGCCAGTGGTTTACTGGAGGCTGAGTGACACCAAGTCTCCTCAGGGCTCCAGGACCCTTCTGAGTATTCCAGCCGATCTCAGCAATTATGTAGACTGGATGGTCTCGATTCTTCCTCTGATTTCCTATTCATCCAGACTCTTTTCCAAACCCCTGGGGATCGTTCCAAGGGCCCCAATTACAATTGGCACGACCTTCACCCTTATGTTCCACAGTTTTCTCAGTTCTCCGGCAAGGTCTAAGTATTTGTCGATCTTTTCGCTCTCTTTCATTTTCACTCCGTGATCGGCCGGGACGATAAGATGGTAAGTCTTCCTCTTCTTGTCAATCAAATCTAGGTCTGGTCTCCTGGCCGGGATCAGGTGAGCCATCTGTACCTCAAAGTCCGAGAGAATTTTGTGCGTCTCATTCTCCAGGACTGATTCAGGCTTGTGCATATACCATTTAGTTGAATGGTGAAAATTGAATTTCTTACACAGATCCCAGTGGATCACCTTTCCCACCCAGTCGTGTCTACTCTTGTACTCTCTTTATGCGACTTTACTGCATTCGCTTAATATGTGATTTACAGTTTCGTCTCTTTCCCCACACATTCTACACTTGCTATTCTGTTGTTTCTTATCTATTTTTGCTTTGATGTAATTTGTTCTTATGACATTGTCTTGTGCTGCAATTATAAGAGATTCTGTTTCTCGTTTGAAGTTTCCCATTCTTAGCAATGTCCATGTCTTCTGATGTGCAATCTCTCCTGTGTTTCGCTTGAAGTGTCAACGAAGTTGTTTTTCTTCCCATTTCTGCTTTCTTGTTTTTGTTATATTTGTGCTCGTCCACATGTTGTAATTTTTTTCTGGCTGCTGCTATTAGTCTCTCTTTGCTCTTTTTTGTATATTCATCGAGTGCTCGAATTGTCACATCTATACAATCTTCAATGCTGGCGAGACCTCTTTCTCCTACTTTTCTCGATCCATATATATATTTACCAACCCCTCCGCACGAGCAGGATGCGACACAAGGTCAATTTCTTAAGCGGAGTTCAACAGGTTTGAATTCAGTTTTCCTTCTCCTAGACTGGTTACCTAGCCATGGTTAAAGAACCCAGTCTGCCCTGCTATTTACCCATAGCTGGAGGGAGAGTAGGATTCATACATTTCCCAAGGGTATTAGCGCTAAGTGAAATGCAATGACCACGTCCAGGATTTGAACTCGGGGCGACGAGTCCATTTCCCATGACTTTAACCCTTACACCACGCGCTTCCTACATATCTCGATCCATATAGTCTGTCTATGACGTTTCTCGGGTGTAATGCCTTGTGCATTGTCACAAGCTTCCTTGTCTTTTGGTCCAAATGTCGGAGCTCCTGTGTTGTCCATTTTAAGAATGGTCCAGTGCATCTTACAAGAGGGACAGTCCAGTTGTTTATACTCTTGATGAGATTTCTGCTGCAGAGTTTAGTCGCTAGAAGTTTTCTCGTTCTTCTTAGGTATTCTTTCCTTGCTCTTTCTTTCATCTCTCCCTGTTTGATGGTGTCCGCCTCCAGTACTCTCACGTATTTATAATTTTCTTTTTCTCCCAGCGTCCTTATTTCTTCCTTATTCGGTAATTTTATTCCTTCCGTTATTTCTTTTTTTCCTTCTTTTTATAACTATCATTGCACATTTGTCTATGCCGAATTCCATCCCTATGTCCTGACTGTATATTCTAATTGTTTGTACTAGTGTTTCTAGCTCTTTTTCATTTTTGGCAAAAATGTTGATGTCATCCATGTACATAAGGTGATTTATTTATTTTCCTCTCATTTGGTAAATTTGTAATCGCCTGTACCTTTTCTAAGTATAAGGTTAAGAGGCCTCATTGCTATAACAAATAGTATTGGGGATAGGGAGTCACCCTGGAAGATGCCTCTTTGGATTTTCACTTCTGCTAAGGTCTGTCCTCCTGTTGTTAATTCCACTTTCCAACTTTTCATGGCATTAGTGATAAATTTTATTACTTTGCCCGATATTTTGTACATCTTCAAGTATTCAAGGGTCCATGTTTGCGGAACCATGTTGTATGCCTTTCTGTAATCAATCTTTCTCTCTCATCTCTTTAGCTTCCTTAAGAATGTGTTGAGCTATAAAGAACAGGTCATTTGTTCCTTTCGTTCCCTTACGGCATCCGTTCTGTTCTTCTGGAAATAATCCACGGCAATGAAGCGAGTAGTAGATTTCTTTTATTTGTGCGGTTAAGATTTTCCACATTACAGGTAGGCACGTTATTGGCCTATAGTTGCTTGGAATGGTTCCTCTTTGGGGGTCTTTCTGGATCAAAGTAGTTCTCTGGCAAGGTCCAGGTATTTATCCATTTTTTTTTCATTTTCCTTCAGCTTCACCCTGTGATCTGCTGGAACCGCAAAGTCCACCAGTTGACACATTCTCTTTTTTTGTTGTTTTTATTAATCAACACTAGGTCTGGTCTTTTGGCTGGAATAGGGTGATCTGTCTTTATCTCAAAGTCCCAGAGAATTTATTATTATTATTATTATTATTATTATTATTATTGGGTTGGTGCATAATTATTGCGGCTTTTTTTCAACAAATTTTATTCAATAAAAACAATAACAATATTTAACAAATATATTTTCAAGTGATTATTCCGGAGCATATTCGCCTTCTACTTCAATTACTCCCATTTGCTTGGCGGGCAGTCAATTCTACGAGCAAAGAAGTTAATGTTTGACGACGGCTATCAAGTCATCCAAGTCGTCGGAAATTTTGTTCGCGAGCCAATTTTTCAGCGATCGACTGATGTGGTAGTCTTTAGGTGCTTCTGTGGGAGAATATGGCAGATCAGGAAGCAGTTCCCAGTCCTTATTTGGGATTAGTTCGACGATACGACACTCAACGTGTGGACGCGCTTTATCGTGGTGGAAGACAATATGATTCTTTTTACGCAATCTTTTCGTCTCTATTTCAGATTGAATGCGGTCAACTTGAGTTAGATAAACTTCACTGTTGATATTTTATTACCATTTGCCGTTTTTGTCCGGAATCCGCCATTGTTGACATTCATCGTCAACCAATAACAAATCCCGTTTGAGATGATTTCCCAGTGACTGATTCCGTTTCTGTCTCACCAAAGACACCACATTGCCTTCTTACAGTGAATGCCTTTCGATATTTTATTTGGGTGAAACGCAAACCTTCTTTCTTTTGACCTTTTTGAAAAGCCACGCTTCATCCCCAGTGACGAAATTCTTCATGAATGGAGTTTGCTCATTTCGCTGCAGCAAATCGGTAAAATTTCAGACACGTTCGGTTTTGTTGTTATCGGAGAGGAACCCGCCCAGCCAATACATTTCCGAGCTTTTCCGACGAACGATGGTCGAATGTTTCACATTGAAGTCTTCGGTCAACATTCTCGTTGTCAAGCTTTCGTCTTCTACAATGGCTGACAAAAGTACCTGGTCGTAGAAATTTGATGATCGATCTCTTCTCTCTTCCTCTGCGAGATTTGTATCGCCCGATCTGAATTTACTTGGCTTTTGCTGATTGTTCCTTTGCCAAAAAGTTCATTGAGATCGCGAAATGACTGTGCTGCATTCCAACCTTTCCCGGAGTTGTAGAACATAATATGACGAACGTGAATATGATTTTCGACACGCATTCTCATAAGAGAGGATTATTTTTATGAAACAAATGAAACAAACCGCTAATTGTAATTTTTCTTTCAATAAAATATATTGGAAAAAAAACTGCAATAATTATGCACCAACCCAATATTATTATTTCACTCCTAGTGACTTTTTCAATCAACCGTTAGCTGGTAGTTTCTCACTGGAGTCTGAGTAACAGAAAGTCTTTTTCAATCCCTCTGTCTTCTAAATATTCTAACTAATCTTAACAATACTGTTGTCTGAATGTTCTTTATTCTTCCTCTGATTTTCAATTCCATTCGTCTTTTTCCCAAACCCGTTCCAATGGCACAAACTACAATTAGTATCACCATCACCTTCATATTCCACAGCTTTTTTTTCCTTCAAGTTCCACGTGTTTGATTATATTTCCTCTTTTGTTCATATTTGTTCTATAATCAACTGGAATAGCAAAACCGACAGATGACTAGTTTTTTTCTTGTTAATTAATACTGTTTGGTTTTCAGTCCCGGATTAGATTATCTGTTTATATCTTAATGTCCCAGAGAACTTTATGCATCTCATTCTCTAGGAGATATTCCAGTTTGTGCATACACCATTTGGTAATGCGGTGAAATTTTGATCTCTTGCACAATTCCTAGTGGATCACCTTTCCCACGCAGTCATGCATATTCTTGTACTTCTGTTGTGCTAGTTTTCTGCATTCGCTTTTTATGCGATTAACTGTTTCGTCTTTGTCTCCACATATCCTACACTTGCTATTCTGTTGTGTCTTACCTATTTTTTTGCCTTGATATAATTGGTCCTTATGACATTGTTATTTGCTTCTATTAAAAGAGATTATATGCTGTAATTGCTGTTACTGGCTGGTGCAATTTGATTTCTTTTGCTCTTTTTAGTGTATTCATCGAATCCTACAATTGTTACATCTACGCAATCGTCAATGCTGGCCAGTCCTCTTCCTCCTTCCTTTCTTGACATATATTTTCTCTATATCATCTCTCGGGTGTAATTCCTTGTGTATTCACACCAATTTCCTTGTCCTATGCTCGATCAGTCTGAGTTCCTCCCGTGTCTATTTAAGGTTCCGAGTATCTTACAAGAAGGACATCCCAGATGTTTCTTTTTTCGAAGAGATTTCTGCTGCACAACTTGGTTTCTAGAAGCTTTCTTGTTCTTGTCTTCTGGGGTACTCTATTCTTACTTCGATCCTCGCTTATCCTTGGGATCTTGTGTCACATCCTACCCGTGTCGAACAGTTTTGGGTAAATACCTACTTTTTTCTTGCTTTTTCTTTCATCTCTGTTTATTTGAGGCTGTCTACTTCCATTATTCCCAAGTACTTGTAATTTTCTTTTCCCCAAAATATTCTAACAATTTCCTGATTTGATATTTCTATTCCATCCGTTGTTTCTATTTTCCCTTTTTTATCACGAGCAGAGCACATTTTTCGATTCCAAATTCTATTCTTATATTCCTGCCTGTATATTCTTATAGTCTGTACAAGTGTTTCCAGTTCTTTTTCATTTTTTGCAAATCTATTGATATCATCCACGCACATAAGGTAATTTTTTTCCTGTAATTTTCTAAATGTGTATCCCCTATGCACTCCGTAAGTATGTTGTTTAGTGGCATCATTGTTATAATAAATAGTCTTCCTGCAAGATACTTCTTTGGATTTTTACCTCTGCTAGGCTTTCCACCTGCTCTTAATTTCACTCTCTAGACTTCCATGGCTTTCAGGATGAAGTTTATGGTTTTGAACAGTCAGACGTTCAATTCAATTCGTCTAGTTTGCGGGATCATATCGTAGGCGATTTTGTTGTCAATTCATGGCATGACTATACTTTTCTTCCTTGTTTAAACTTCCTTGAAAATCTGCTGCTAAATATATATATATATATATATATATATATATATATATAATATATATATATATATATATATATATATAGTCATCTTTTCCTCTTATTCACTTGTGGCATCTTTTCTGTATTTCCACATATAATTCTGTTCTTCTGGAAATACATGCTAGTAATATATTCTTTTATCTGTGTGGTGAGAATTTTCCACATTATAGGTAGACACGTTATCTGTCTATAGTTGCTAGGGATGGTTTCTTTTTGGTTGAAGTCCTACACTATGGCAGTTTTCCGCTTCATCAGCCATTCGGATATACTTGTAGGTATTTAACCAGTTGCCAAGATAATCGATCTGGGATGTACGTGACTTTTTTAAAACCAGAGTCCATGTATACCATCATGGTATTTTCCACTTTGGTACTTTTTGAGTGTTACTCTTATGGAGTCTAGCTGTTCCGACAAGTTCTTGCTATTGTTTTTTGATGTATGCATTTGACCTTCCTTTTCCGTTCTTTCTTTTCCTATATTTTGATCCAAAATTGTTCACCTTTGCATTCATTCAGGTAAAATTTTCTTTCGTTATATCATCCTTTCTTTCTATATGCTTTGTGTTGGGTTGCTTTTAAAATAACAGTGGATTAAATTTGCTGTTTTTTTTTCTTCTGGTGTCTCTCATATGCATTGTTATTTTGGTTTTTGGTTTGATTTATGTACCTAAAATTAGCACAGCAAAGATTCACAAGATGTTGAACAATGGAATAATTGACACTCAGATCTGAAAACTGAGCCCCATATTGAACTGAATTTATATTTGTCATATTTTTCATGGGTAGTGCATTGTAGCAATATTATACACAGGAGTTGATTATCACATGGGCTCCTGTCATAGATGTGACCTGATATTCTTCAAAGGGAGAGCACCCTATACCAAGTCACAAAAAAGATACATTTTGAATATTTACCCTATTAAATTTTCCAAGTTTTAACTTAGTACAAGTCCACATGATCCTTTTTAATAATCAGGGTTTTTTTTCCTTTTGTCACACCGGTGATTCTTCTGGGGAAAATTATTATTATTATTATTATTATTATTATTATTATTATTATTATTGTTTGTTCTTGTTCTTGTTGTTTGTTCCCTTGGGCATCTAACTTTTTTTCTATCTTCTCTCATCAACCTTAAAAAAGAAGAAAAATAGCTTATTTACTTATTTTGCTTAGATGTCGCATAGATTATGGGACAGATAGTGAGACTCAAACTCAATATTAATGATCTGACAAATTGCTAACCATGCAAAGTGCCAAAAATGTATTTACCCAATCCTTCCGCCATGAATACAATGTGACACAAGGTCACTTTTTAAGGGAAGTACAGTTGGTTTGAATTCAGAGATTTCCTTCTCCTATACTAGTTACCCATTCAAATCTAAAGAGCCTTGTCAGCCATTTAACCCATAGCTGAAGTGAGAAGAGATGGATTCATGTCTTCCTCAATGGAATTAGGGAAAAGTTAAACGCAAACTATCCATATATATAACGGGTTATATATATATATATATATATATATATATATATATATATATATATACTCGATAGTAAACGCCTAAACTTAGTAAAACAATTCACATGCCTAGGCAGTAATATCTCATCAACAGAAAGCGATGTTAATGTACGCATAGGAAAGACATGGTCTGCTATAAATAAATTGTCAGTCATATGGAAATCCGATCTCACTGGCAAGTTAAAGCGGTAGTTCTTCCAGGCCGTGGTTGTATCAGTGCTACTGTGCGGCTGCACTACCTGGACCCTAACGAATCGACAGGAGAATAATTTAGACGGTAGCTGCACAAGAATGCTACGTGCAATCTTAAACAAGACTTGGAAACAATACCCCACGAGAAAACAGCTGTACGGCCACCTGCCCCATATCACACAAACCATCTGTGTAGGGCGAACAAGAAATGTCGGACACTGCTGAAGAAGCAACGATGAACTCATAAGTGACATTCTTCTGTGGAAGCGACATGATAATGATGATGATATACCAAGCACGAGTAGGATGTGATACAAGGTCAAATGAAATGCAAACAGCTTCGTCCAGGATTTGAACTTGGTCGACAAGTCCATTTGTTACGACTTTAACCATTATACAACGCGCCTCCAGGAATATATATATATATATATATATATATATATATATATATATATATATATATATATATATATATATATATATATATATATATATATATATATATATATCGTTTGTTTGGGCCTATGCCTGTTTGTAAATTCAATATATATATATATATATATATATATATATATATATATATTGAATTTACAAACAGGCATATGCCCAAGCAAACGAAAATGTTTTATGTGTATAATTTAATGTATTACGAACATTTTTTTAGTATTAGTAAAGCAATTTAAACGTATCAGACGAGATAAATTTCTGAAAATGTAGCTTTTAGAGAGAGAGAAAAAAAACTGGAAACAAAAGAAGAAGCAAGCACAACTTGTCAAGTAGATGGGTGGAAGAATATGCCTTAAAATAAAGCATTTTTCCTGTCAAAATTCAGTGCAGAAGTCATGTTGATAGCGGCCATGTTGGCGATGGTAGCTAACGAAAACAGACAACCATTTTGACTTTCCTTTGTCTATCAGCCAAGATTTTCTGTCTGCAAATAAAGAATTTTTTTACCCCTTCTTTTTATCAAGATTCTTCATATATATATATATATATATATATATATATATATATATATATATATATATATTATATATATTCCTTAACTCTTGTGTTTGGCGAAGAGTGGAATGGGAATGACACGAAGATTCTCTCGTCATAATTTTGTTGATGTTTTTTTTGTTTTAGTTTTTTAATATCGTCTGCAGTTTTTTGCTATTGCTTTCTTTTGTTCTTTTTTGTTTTGTTTTTTTGTGTATGTTTTTTTTTTTGGGGGGTAGTTTTTTTTTGTTATGTTTTAGTTTGGGTTTTTTCTTTTTTTTCTTTTTCTTTTTTCATGTCTGTTCGAAGACTGAAGCCGTCCAGAATTGGTCTGCGCAAAAACTTATAACTGAGCTAGGCTGATTCGAAAGATGATTTAGGATCTGATTTATCCTCCAAATATATACCCTTCCTTGTCAATCTGACCCGGATCGTATCTAATAGTTTTTCATGTATGCATCAAATAGAAATGCTTGTATTGGAAAGAAAAAATTGATACCATATAACTGTATGCAATTTATTTGTATTAACAATAGTTACTTGAAGCTATAATTGTTTACAAAGGCTACTTGAAACTAAATAGAAGTAGTTACTTGAAACAATATAATTGTGTAATTATATGAGATCACTTGAATCCATACAAGTGTGTGCAAATTATTTGTATTTGATAGGAATACTTGATATCACATAATTGTGTGTAAACAAATAATGCAAAGTAACATCAAACATATAGTTATGACTGTAATTAGACACTTAGAAGTGAATCAAATTTCAACAGAAAATAACCCATAAAGAGTTGATACGCCGTTAAACAAATAAACCAACAAAAAAAAAACAAATGTTTCATTCCCAAATCACCTGTCCTGGCAAGATTGCCGAAGTTAAGCAGCAATGATCCTGCATATTATTTAGACGGTTAATTACTTTAGAATAGCAGCTACCGTAAGCATTCTGTGGCTTGAATGAAGCAAATCTGGGTAAATTTCAGAAGTGTCTCATTTTGGTATGAATAAACAAGCTAGTCTCGTAAATCAATTAGTAACTTCAAACCTCATGGGTGCTCATACTTCTGGTCTTTTGTCTAATCTAAACTACTGTATCCAGCTAATTCATCAAAGTTAAGCAGTGATGAGCCTGTTCTGTAATTGAGTGGGGGACTATCTAGGAACAACTGTAAGCAATCTGAAACCTGTGTGCCAGATGTAGAACAGTTTGGTAAATCTTAAAAATTAAGTTTTTTGTGGAAGGAGTTAATTTGGTTCTCTCTTTTCATTGCTTGATTTTTTATTGCTTAATAGGGGAGGTCGATGTCCAACTTTTATTCAATATCAAAATGATTCCACCAGAGAAAGTTGGGTATTGGTATGATAAGTACTGACACCAGTCTCTAACTTGCACCAATATTTGAGCATATAGTTTTAAAAATCGTCCAACATGATTATAATAATTCGATTATGTTGTTATTTAAATGCATTTTCTCAAAAATTGATTTAGATGAAAATCTTTTGTACAGTTATTCTTGATATCTGGCAAATTTTTTCCGGTTAAATTGAGTTGTGGCATGAAAATCGACCTACCCTAATAGGGATATCATTACATATTTTTTTTTTGCCATGAGATGAGATCTCGCATTGCTTCAAAGGGCTCTTATGTAGAGTAGTTTAAGATGATAAAAGTTGCTATTATTCTCACAACATTCATGTATTTTTTGGATGCCTTTTAATGCCTTACTATATTATTATATAAGATATAAACTTAAAAGACCCACAATTAGTAACCAGCAGATATTTTGAGAAGTGTTCAAATTACAATGGCAGCTTATACTAAAATCAACATCCCTTCATTTGTTCCTAGTAGAGTTCGTACTTGTTTGCTTTTGTTAACAGAAAAAATAACGCTATGCTAAATATTGCAATGTTATTACTGGCATATCTCAATTAATGAGGTAAAATGCAGCTTATCTGAGTTGTTAGGGGGGTATAAATTCACTTTAAATGTTACTTTCGATATATTTTATTATATTTGAATAAAATAAATTGAAAAATTGTAAGATTTTCAAGCAATTTCTTAGGTAAATGTATCAAAAACAAGGATTTTCGAAGGGCTTCATCTTAGACGATCTTTAAAACAAGTTAGAAACCTACTTTTTGGTGTCAGTACTTATCACTTATTATGGTGCCTGAATGTAAGATTTTCGTTTGTATTGCGTAAATTGCATTTTTTTATTCCGCCATTTTGAAAGTTATTATGAACAGATCACGTGGGGATTTTAATTTTGATTTTTTTCGGGAGAATCAAGGCGCCATCCTAAAAAAGTAACTTTTTTCCGCCGATAAATATAAATTTTATATAAGGTAATTTAGTGAAGTTCAATGTACGTGTATTGATTTATTATATTATTATTTGTAATGTTTGTGATGAGCGTGAATATTTTTTTTAAACTTTTTATCTATGGTTTTTGGTTTGCTATTTTATAAAATTCAATTTCGTGAATTTTCCTAGTAGTCTTTTTCATGATTTTAAATTTTACTGGTATTTTGGTATTTTAATGGTATTTTGTACCTGTGTTCTTTTGAATCGGAATTAATTCTTTTAAATTTAATTTTTGGAATTTTCATTGTCGGGAATTTTTTTTTATCACCATGTTTTTTGTTCGGATTGAGGTCTGAGGTCAGATCTCAACCTCGGAGATTTCGCCCGATTTGTTGTTAGTAGAAGGATTTGGGAAATACGATAATCAAGCGGTTTTTACAGAAAAAAAGCACTGTTCAAAAAAATCCTGATACAACGGAATAATTGAGAAATGGCGGAAAAGCCATGCTCGTGGAGGTCGCAGACAAAGAGGCCCAGAAAGACAGATAAGGATTAAGAATTTTTAATGTGATCAGTTGGTATGGGGGGGTCATGTATAGCAATTTTAGAAAAGGAGAAGTCAGAAACGCAGAAATTAATTTTTAAGAGAAATTACGTGTAGCACATAGCTGGTAAATGTAACTGGTAAGTCTAAGTCATGAAAAATACAAGACTTGGCCTATAGCTGATGTTTCTTTAGCTATTCTCTGATTGGTCAATCCAATAGTAAGAAGTGTTTAGAGGAGTTAGAGATTCAGATATAGCTGGGTGACCAAACAGGACGGACGCAAAATGGTGTCTATCCGGCAAGCCATTTCTTCCCACGTATGTTGGTTACTTTTAGGAACTTGAATAAAGACGTCAAAAATAAGCTAAGTCTCGTGTTCGTTTATAAGAACAAGAACAGATACAAAGTTGAAGAAGTCCCAGACCAGAAGAACAAAGAGAATAGATGGTGTGCTATTCAACAGTACAAGTTGAGATACAATTGGGTGGGAAAGGTGATCAATTGGGAATTGTGTAAGAAATTAGATTTTGATCATACTGTAAAACAGTATATGCACAAACCCGAATTTGTCTTAGCGAATGAGACGCATAAGGATATCTGAGATTTTGAAATATAAAATGATCACCTAATTCCGAGCAGGAGAGTCCTTGAGATCTGAGGAGACTTGCTGTCACTCATGCTCCAATGAAAGACCACTAGCTTACGCTGGTGTGAAAACTCGCATAATAATAATGTATAAAATTATCTGGGATTTTGAGATACACATTCACCAAATACAGACCAGAAGACCAGACCAAGTATTAATTGATAATAAGAAAAGAACTCATCATAAGTGGATTTTGCTTTATAATAAAAGTAAGGAAAGACTAATTATAACAGCCAGGAAAACCAATTGCAATACATTGATAAGCAGAAATACATAAAAAAACTAGAAAACATAAATGGGAAGAAAAACAACTATATGGGTACTTCAAGCGACAAACTGTAGACATTGTAAAGTTTTTAAATGCCATCCTTGGCCAGTTGAAAAGGGCTTAAAGAAAGTCCTGTATTATGGGATAATTGTATTTTAGCCCTCTCTGCTTGCTGCTGGGGCCGTAACTCAAATATCTTGTCATGACCAGACATGTGGGCCTTTCTCTCTGTCTTCTGATCCTGGTAGAACCTGATGTCCTCGTCCTTTTTCTCCCTGGATACCAGTCGGTTGTTCTCTATTTTCTGGATGGCATCTGAAGCTCCTATGTCGAACAATGCTATCTAATTCCAGGACAAAGGCACTCCTTTTCCATCCAGGGTCACCTGCTCTACCTTTATTCCTTGATAGACCTATGTGCTTTTTGTGAAATATCATGAAATGCTGCGCTGCATTGTACTTGCTCATGGTCTTGATCCTAGCCATCTGCCAGAAGGGGGTGATAGCCTCCACTGTTTCATTGGTGAGGTCTTGAAGTACAGGATTCCCTACATTTTCAGGCAAACTCTGGAATTGGAGGAAGTACTGGAAGGCCTGTCTGTTGATAGGTAACTGGGAGCCACTAATACTGGATGATGGGTATTCGACCAGGAAGGTTTCTGTAGCAGATCTAGTAGCAGGTAAGCGTGACGCTTGTCTTTGGACTGCAGGTGGAGGTTCTGAGATGTCAACTTTGCGTCCTCGGAGCTCCTTGCACTTTTCTCTGGATTCATTAGCAGGTTTCAACAGATTTGCAACAAACATAACAGACCATGATATGTCATGCTAAAACCATTGTGAATTTGGGACTAGAGTGAAGTAAATTATTCAGACTGACTAGACTGCATGTTACACTTTTTCCTGTTGAATGTACTCTAATATAGTACTCTGTCAACACAAAAAATCCAGATTTTTACAGGGTTTTTAAAATTTGTCTGTAAAAATCACATGTAATATTTTCATAAATGTTTCTATGCATGTTGATGTTTCACTCGGCATCTAATTACTTGCTTTAACCTGCTTATGCCCATTTATTGGTGGAAAAATAGGTGAAAACAAACCTCAAAAAGCTCCGAAACTGGCGTTTCAGAAAACGCGTATATAATAGAACTTCATGCTTCATTAGGCAAAGGTTCCCAATGTTTTAGACAAAAATGGTTGTGATTTTCGACTTTTCCAGGCCAAAAAGCATGGGAACCCGTGCAGGAGGGTATGAAAAAAGGAAAAACTTTTGAACAGGTCTAATATGACATGAAAGGACTTTGCAAATGTGAGAAGATATATCCTTAAAAGCAACCGTTAACGGCTGAAAAAGATAATATCAAATAACAAGTAGTTACCAATATCCAACGAAATGAAAGTGAACTACTTGAAATGAACACAATTAACATTAATACAATCAAGAAATGATTGTATGAATACAACAAATTAGAGAATAACCAACCTTAGATAGAAAACGCAGGTTATACAGAAAATAAGATTAAACCAACGAAATGAAACAAAATATAACCAGAGAACACGCTAAGGTAACTAATACTGATATGAAAAACAGAACATCTATTAAAAAATTGAAAATGAGAAAAACAACCTAATATTGATAAATTTGGCAAACTATGCCTTATAAGATCTTCTACAAATCAAATCTCACGCTTCTAAATAAAATAATATGTGGGACTGCTACAGTAATAAGCCAAGTAGACATAATACATAAACAAAATAGCTTTAAGCAACCTAAATGGAAGTTAAGGATACAAAAAGAAATAGAAGAATACTGATGAGAAATATACATATGATGAAATAAGTAGGAGTATCAAAGTGAAATCTAGGAAAGCAAAAAAGATAGGAAAAGAAAATATAAGATAACATCAATTGATAAGATCCCGATAATAAAAGAAAAATTGAAGCAAAAAAATTCAGCTGAAGGCCCAGCATATTCGAAAATATGAAAAACGAACAAATTCTTTAGACACAACAAAATATTTGAAAATGAACACTGCCCCCCCCCCCCGCAAAAAAAAAAATTAATTGATGAGAAGAAAATAAATTTTCAAGTTAAAAGAATGTGAAAACTTGAAAAAAAATATTTGCTAATGAGATGAAAAACTTGGGGAACATAAAGGTAACAATGATGCCAATCATAGACATTGAAACAGTTTTAAAAAGAACTTGGAAAAGATTTTGGGTGAACTAGAGATCAGAAGAAGAATTGGGGCCAGACTAAAATCAGTTAGAATACTGGCTCAAACACGTTACACGGGATGAGGATAACAAATTCATGAAAAAATTAATATCAATACTTTCAAAAACTATTAACCACCAAGTTGAATATTGTCGGTCTACGTACATGACAAAGACATTATCTTTATTATTTTATAGGATTATTATTATTATTATTATTATTATTATTATATTAGAGTCTCAATTCTTCCTCTGATTTCCAGATTCTCCAGTCTTTTTTCAAAGCATTTTGGGAACGTTCCAAGTGCACCAACTTCAATTGGTATCACTTTGACCTTCATATTCCATAACTTTTTCAATTCTCTGGCAAGGCCCAGGTATTTTTCCATCTTTTCATTTTCCTTCATCTTCCCCCTGTGGCCTGCGGGAACTGCAAAATCCACCAGTTGACAAGTTTTCTTTTTTTTTAGTCAACATTAGGTCTGGTCTCCTTGCTGACATAAGGTGATCCGTCTTTATTTCGAAGTCCCAGAGAATTTTATGCGTTTCATTCTCAAGAACAGATTCTGGTTTATGCATATACCATTTTGTTGTATGGGCAAAATTTAAAAATTTTGCAGTGGATCACCTTCCCAACCCAGTCGTACCTAGTTTTGTATTCCCGTTGTGCTAGTTTGCTACATTCGCTTTGTACATGGTTTACAGTCTCATCTCTATCATTGCATAGTCTAGATTTACTGTTTTGTTGTGTCCTATCAATGTTTGCTTTGATATAAGTTGTTCTTATAGAATTATTTTGTGTAGCAATTATTAGTGATTCAGTTTCTCTTTTGGAGTTTCCTCTTATTAACGATGACTAAGTCTTTTCATGTGCAACCTCTTCAATTTGTCGTTTGAAGTGTCCATGTTATTATTATTATTATTATATTATTATTATTATTATTATTATTATGGTTTTTCACACCTATCGTAGAACATGGTTCACTGGAGACTGAGAGACAGCAAGTCTCCTCAGGTCTCCAGGACTCTTCTGAGTATTCTAGCCGATCCCAATAGTACTGTAGTTTGGATGGTCTCGGTTCTTCCTCTGATTTCCAGTTTACCCAAATTCTTTTCCAGAGCTTTGGGGATTGTTCCAAGAGCACCAATTACAATTGGTACGACCTTCACCTTCATGTTCCACAGCTTCCTCAGTTCTCTGGCAAGGTCCAAGTATTTGTCTATCTTTTCGCTTTCTTTCGTTTTCACTTGGTGATCGGCTGGGACAGCAAAATCCACGCGATGGCAGGTGCTCTCTTTCCTGTCAATTAATACTAGGTCCGGTCTCTTAGCCGGGATTAGGTGATCCGTCTGTACCTCGAAATCCCAGAGAATATTGTGTGTCTCGTTCTCTAGGACAGGTTTAGGTTTGTGCATATACCATTTGGTTGTATGGTGAAAATTGAATATCTTGCACAGTTCCCAGTGGATCACCTTTCCCACAGAGTCGTGCCTAGTCTTGTACTCTCTTTTTGCTAGTTTGCTGCATTCGCTTCATATATGATTAACCGTTTCGTTTCTATTTCCACACATTCTACACTTGCTATTCTGCTGCATCTTATCTATTTTTGCCTTTATATAGTTTGTTCTAATGGCATTGTCTTATGCTGCGATTATAAGGGATTCGGTTTCTCTTTTGAGGTTTCCTTTTCTTAGCCATGTCCAGGTCTTCTGATGTGATATTTCATGAGTTTGTCGCTTAAAGTACCTGTGTAGTTGTTTTTTCTTCCTATTTCTGTTTTTTTTTAAATTTTTATGTATTTCTGTTTGTCACTGTGTTGCAAATGCTTTTCTTGGCTGCTGCAATTAGTCTTTCCTTACTACTGTTAGTGTACTTATCTAGTGCTCGATTGCCGTATCTACACAGTCTTCGATGTTGGCCAGACCCCCCCCCCCTGTTCTTGACACATAGAGTCTGTCCGTGTCATCTCTCGGTTGGAATGCCTTGTGCATGGTCATCAATTTCCTTGTTCTTTTGTCCATCTGGCGGAGCTCCTCTCTTGTCTATTTTAGGAATGGTCCCGAGAATCTTACAAGAGGGACAGCCCATGTGTTTATTCTCTTAATAAAATTTCTGCGGCATAGCTTGGTTTCTAAGAGCTTTCTCGTTCTTCTGAGGTATTCCTTTCTTACTTTTTCTTTCATTTCTGTTTGTTTGATATTATTATTATTATTATTATTATTATTATTATTATTATTATTATTATTTTCGTCAATTATCATTTTATTATTTTTATCTTATTTCATTATTATTATTTTACTGTTTTTATTTTATTATAATGGTTTCATTATTTTTCATTTCGTGTCATGATAAAGAATTCTGTCATTAGAGTTTTATTAAATTTTGTTCACCCACTCCCCAAACATTTATCTCTGCTAAGACCCTGCTTTTAAAAGAGTATCTAAATCAAAAGTTGTAATAAAATCCTAACTAGTAAATTTATTGATATGAATAAGAGTACAGATTTTTTTTAAACAAATCAAACTTTGGGTTAATGATTGAAACCGTGGCAATGTTTACACCGACCGTTTTTTGAGAGGATATGTTTACCCAACTAAGATCCACCCCAATCACTTTCCACACGACAATTGCGTAGTTTTGCCATTTTTCCTAAAAACTTGGCTTTGGTTTTGCGTAATAACAAATTTACTTCCAGGTTAGGATGGCCTAGTCTGTTTGGGGGAAGGAACAGAAGGATTTGGGTGTGGGCCATTAATTATACAAATAGCCAGTTGATATCTGTCTTCCTTATCCCTCGACTGCCTCTTTCGACCAGCCGCATTTCCTCGTTCAATTTTCCTGATATCTATTACCTAGAAGGACTTAATAGCAGAACAGCCCGGGGAGATATCCTGCATTCTTACCCACACCCGAATACTTGCCAACATATCCAAAGTCTGTTCATTGACTTGAGTTAAGTTCAACACAAGGTCACGTTTCAAAAGGTCGAGATCCTTTATTATTATTAAAAATTATTAAAATTATTAAAATTTTAATAATTTTTAATAATTTTGACTTTTACTTTTAATTCAAACTTTAACTTTTGGTTACTTTTTCTTTCGTTATTCCTCTGGTTATGATTCTACGTCAGTGAGGAACAGTTTATATGCGAAACAGGAATATTGGATAAGTTGTCAATTTCATGTCTTCTTTTGCATCTGGAAGCTTTCTTTAAACCTACCAGCTTCTCCATGAAGAACCCCGATAATCTGCAAACGATACGCACATTCTTGATCTGTCTCTAGATCTTTTTGGTGCCATTTTAGTTAGTAATTTTTTACACTAGTAGAATTAATAGAATGTTGATTTATGTCTGTTTTTAGTTGAATAATCGCCAGGTATTATAATTATTTTTATTTTTATTTTATTTTATTTTATTTTTTTTATTTTTTGTTTGTTTTTGTTTTCTTCCTTTTTATTTTTTTTATCATAACTCACTCAGAATAATTCCATAATAACTGATTATTTGTAAGCAAAAATTGATAATACGCAATAGAATAGCAAGTGAAGGTTACGTAGTGACATATGAAAGTTAATCACATAAAGGAATGTGGCAAACTGACATAAAAAGAATGCAAGTATAGGCAAGACCGGGTGGGAAAAGTTATCCACTGAGAATTGTGCGAGAGACTAAAATTTGGCCTTGCTGACAAATTGTATATAGCCAAAATCTGTCCTAGAAAATGAGACGCATATATGATAAAATTATTTGAGATAAAAACAGATCACCAAATTCAGTCCAGAATTCTAGATTTGTTTTAATTTTTAAAAATGATCTCAAGAGAGAAAGTGTGTCTCTTATAATCGCATCACAAGACAATGTCATACGAACAAATTACATCAAAGCAAAAATAGATAAGACACAACTGAATAGCAAGTGTAGAATGAGTGGAGAAAAATACGTAACGGTCAATCACATAATAAGCGAATGCAGTAAACTAGCACAAAGAGAATACAAGACTAGACACGACTCGATGGGAATGGTGATTCACTGGAAATTGTGCAAGAAATTCAATTTTTACCATACAACTAAATGGTATATGCACAAACCGGAATCTGTTCTAGAGAGTGAGACGCATAAAATTCTCTGGGAATTTGAGATACAGACGGATCATCTAATCCCATCCAGGAACCCAAATTTAACAAGATGAAGAGAACTTGTCATCTCGTGGATTTTACGTCAGGTCGATCGCCGAATGAAAGTAAAAGGAAGCGAAAAGATAGGCAAATACATGGAATTTGCCAGAGAACTAAGAAAACTATGGAACATGAAGGTGAAAATCGACTAGAATACCCAGAAAAGTCCCGGAGACCTGGGGAGATTTGCTGTCACTCGGCCTCCAGCGAACCACCGGCTAAGGTGGGTGTGGAAGATTCGAATAGAGGGAATAATAATAATAATAATAATAATAATAATAATAATAATAATAATAATAATGGAGAAATTGCACATGATAATACCTGGACATGGTTAAGAAAAAGGAAACCCCAAGAGAGAAACTGATAATTGTAGCCCTAAGAACAAATTATATCAAAGCAAAGATATATTAGACACAATAGAACAGCAAATGTAGAATTTGTGGAGACAGAGACAAAAAGCGTATGCTGTAGTTGGTGCACTTGGAACAGTCCCCAAAAGTTTAGAAAAGTTTGAAATCAGAGGAAGTCTAAAATACTAAGAATAGTCTTGGTGACCTTAGAAGACTTGTTGTCGTTCAGGTTACACGAAAGACCACCAACTAAAAACTCGCAATGAGTGAAATAATAATAATATTGCACATAAGAAGATCTGGACACGAAGGGGAAACCTCAAGAGAGAAACTGAATATCTCATAAATGCAGCATAAGACAATGCCATAAGAACAAACTATATCAAAGCAAAATTTGATTAAATGCAACAGAATAGCAAGTGTAGAATGTGTAGAGTTAAAGACAAAGTGGTTAATATATCACAAGCGAATACAGCAAACTAGTATAATGAGAGTACAAGACTAGGTATGACTGGGTGGGAAAGGTGATCCACTGGGAATTGAGCAAGAAATTCAATTTTTGCCATGCCATTGCCAATGGTCCCAAAGGGTTTTGAAAAGAGTCTGGATTAATTGGAAATCCGAGGAAGATTCGAGACCATCAAAACAACAGCATTGTTAAAATCAGCTACAATACCCAGAAGAGTCATGAAGACCTGAGGAGACTTGCTGTCACTCAGCCTCCAGTAAACCACCAGCTTAAGCGGGTGTTAAAAAAATAATAATAATAATAATAATAATAATAATAATAATAATAATAATAATAATAATGTTATTTTGAGATAGAAATTGATCACCCAGTCCATGCCAGGAGGATTAATTGATACCATACCGATCACTGCCTACTCAATCCAGCTAGAATACTGGGAAGTATCCTGGAAAGCTGAGATTTGATGTCCTTCAGACTTAGATAGATAGATAGATAGATAGATAGATAGATAGATAGATAGATAGATTTTGTATGTCTATTAAGAACAACTGGTAATGTACCAAGAAAACAAAAAATGCTGAAACTGCAATAGAATCACAATTAAAAATTTGTATAAAAAATGTATATAATTCTTTGGAGAAAAACACAACCAGGGCACTCCAGGCATGTGAAATTTGTCAAAATTAAAGAAAAGCCAAATACAGATACAGGAACAGCAAATAACTAAACTGAAACAGAGAAAGATGAGGGCAGATATGAGAGAGAGAGAGAGGGAGAGAAAGAGAGAGAAGGAAGGAAGGAAGGAAGGAAGGAAGGAAGGAAGATCCCCACACACCATATTTCGGGATCGGTTGAAGAAAATTCCAAGAAAAGCAGACTTAATGTTTGAGAAAGAATAGCAGCATTAAGTTGTGTGAGCAACAAATACTCCTGACAAGCCCTCGACAAGCAAATGCGTGATCTCATTTCACACAATTGTATTTTGTTTAACTCTTAAGTCTTAAATTGACCACAAAAATAGATATTTTTAGACTTGGTTTGCGTATTTGTTAGAGAAAACAAAGTTTGACAGGCAGTGAAATTTACAAAACTCCAAACGATAAACGAGCTTATAAATTAGGGTACAGCTCTTTTAATTCGATCCTCACTTGATACTTATGTACTTATGACACCTTGTGTCACATCCTATCCGTGACGGACTGTTTGGATGAATATTTATTGCTTATAGCTTTTCTGACAATAGACATTAATTTTTTTAAATGGTTTCCACAATTAATGTCCTTCTTTTTGTTATTCGTACGATGTTTCGACCGCTAACTTATTTTGATTTCTTTGATATTAACCCCCTAAAGAAATATTTAGCTTTGTTTATCTTTTTAATGGCATATTAACACCTTATACTCAACGCCGAAATTTGATTTATCTATTATCTATTCTATTTTTGCTTAATTGCAATCATAAATATATTCTAATCTTCCATTTCATTTATTTAATTGCACTTTATTATTTGTCTATTATGATTTGTTTGCAAACAGTTATATGATATCAAGTATTCCTATCTAATCTTATTATAATGGTGATTCGGTGTCTATCTGAAACCTAAACGACGTCATTGCTTACGTCACAGTACCCTCAGGAATTGCATAGGTGTATCAATGAGTATTTCATTTATTGTCAAAATCATTAATGCATAGAATAAACAACAACCCTGTATTATATATTGTCAGAAATTAAGTATGCAATATAAACGATTCACATTGTTTGTTAAAACAAGTTTTAATAAATACACGTCCGGTATTATTTACTTATATATAGTTTTTATTTTATTTTAATAATTATCTAAAGTTATCTAACGTATAGGGTTTTACGAGAAAATGATTTACTAACAAAAAATAGTCACATAATGTTCTTCTACATTGAATTTGAAGATTTTGTGTATTTAACTGTAACCGGTTTATGTTTGCGCATGTCCACTTTTCATTATGAGTTTAAATTTAACGACAATTTTATCAATCAAGCTTATCCACTCTGCTTAAAAAATAAACTCGGTAACAAAAAATATACTTATT
Source organism: Doryteuthis pealeii (assembly GCA_023376005.1). Lineage (NCBI taxonomy): Eukaryota > Metazoa > Mollusca > Cephalopoda > Myopsida > Loliginidae > Doryteuthis > Doryteuthis pealeii. The sequence continues at coordinate 98,453,198 of CM042147.1, read as the reverse complement.
TCCTCTGCTTCTTTTTTTATATTCAAATTATGCATAAAAAAACAACCTTATTTTATTTGACGCCCCCCACCCCACCCCACCCCACGAAAAAGAAAAATCTTAAATATTTGAATTAATCTTAATGTAACGGTTAGAAACTTGGTTTTATTAGAAAGAAAACATATTTATTTGAATTTTGACAGCAAAACTATTTTTTATTTCTATTATTAAAAAAATGGAAAAGATCTGTTTACATGTTTTTCGTAAAACATGTAAACAGATCTTTTCCATTTTTGGGGCGTGGCAACAAATTTTACACCAACTGGATGGTGTTTTTTTTTTCTTGTTTTTTTTTTGTTTGTTTCTTTTTGGGTTTTTTGTTTGTTTGTTTTTTGCTTTTTTGCACAGTTATATATTAAGTATTCTTATATTAATACAAACGATGTGCACACAGTTATATCAAGTATTACTGTCCAATACAAATAATTTGCACAGTTATTTATTTTAACGTATTCTAATCTAATACGAATAATTTGCAACCAATTAAGTGGTTTCAAGTAAGTATTTACCCAACCCATACGCCACAGGTAAGATAAGATATGGGGTATAGAGCGACGCTCGAACTCGCTATTCTGTAGTAATGGATTTGCAAGACTAGCTTGTTAATCATCACATGAAACGCCCATATATGGTTTAAAATTACAAGTAAAGCAAATCCTTACTAAACAATGATAGCTTCAAGTGACTATTCTAAATTTAAATAATTTGCACAAGTATTATGTTATCAACTATTCCTATCTAATAAGAATAATTTTTAAACATATTTATTTGACCCAGATGGGACCTTAACAGGTATTACCACTCCGGGTCAGAAGGGATATGAAAATGGTAATGATTGGGTGAATCCACTGAGCCCCCACCATTGGATGCAGTTTAGTGTCATAGCCATGAAACTCGTAAAGAAAAAGATCCTTTTTTATCTCTTTTTTTTATCAGTGCAAACTAAAATCAGTATCAAACAGAACTTTTTTTTTATTGTTTTTATTTTTTACTTGGAATTGTTCTCAGATCTTTTCACAGATCTCTAATTTTGCTTCTCTTGGGTAACAGGAAGCGCAACTAGGCATGACGAATAGGTTGGGTAAATACCAACTCTGCCTTCAAGTTCGATAAAGCTTACACGTAAGATAATACTGTTAAGTACAATATTATTACACCTGTAATGTTTAAATATCACACAGATTCCATAGGTTAAATTTGAATATAATCCTTTTTCGAAATTTTCGAAATTTAGTAAGAATTGTAAAAATTCTTAAGTTTTTGGAGAACTAAAAATATCAAGAAAGATAAGGATTTATTTCTTAGAACAAAATGTATTCATTTTTAGCACTGGCTAAGTTGGACGCCATTTTTATCAGCATCATGAATGAGATTTTTGCGAGATTCTTAGTTGCTACGAGAAAATAACCCTAGCGAAAATCTGGATAACTTTACAGAAGATGCGAAAAACTAAGACTGTGTTACAATTTCTAAGATCGTAAGCTATGTAGGGACGAATTTATGAGACGCTTTCATCTGCAGAATTGCAATCCTTATTTTTCTTGATTTTTTTTGTTCTCCAAAAAATTAACCATTTTTACAATTATTAATATTATTAATAATAATAACATCCTAAATTATTGAATCCTAATAGAACAACAAAGTCTTTATGGGAAGGCTATTAAAATCTGTAAAACCACCACTTAAATGAAACTTGATATTGAACATCCATATTCTAATAAGATTTGATTTCGGACTGCACTCAGATATATCGTTTCAAGTATTCCTATCAAATACTAATAAAGGGGTAGATGGGGATCCTTAGCTTTAGACGGTAATCCATCTAGACAAGAAAAAGTCTGTTATAAAACCTCCGTTGCCTAGCGGCTATACTTTATTCCAAGGAAAGGCTAACGGAGTAAACCTCTAAATCAAATTGGGAACTGGAGTCCCTAAGGTGGTGTGATGCTAAACTTCAGCGCTATCCAGCAACTCCTGCAACACTATCGTTTCCAAACTGCATTGATCTTTTTGCCTTTCCTTTGGACCAAAACGGTAGTGTGTATGGGGGACCTGCTGCTTGGGAGACAGCTCATCCTCCATATCAACCCGATCAGACTACGTGGTTCCACGTTTTTCGAACACTACACCATCGTCTCTAGTAGATGGATGGATGCCAACGACTAATACTTTTCACGCAATTATAAGGATTTTATGGCTGAACCAATAAAACCTTCGTTTCTTTTGCGCTTTAATAGCAAACGGGCGGTGTGTTTCTAGATCTTCCGAAATGCATTTTGTACCAAATTGCCAGGTGAAGTGCAGTGTTAGAAAAGAGGAAGTAGAATGAACAGAGATGTTTAAGATATAAATTTTGAACTATAACGTACTATACTCCAGGTCTGTTCACGGTGCAACTTAGAAACAGAGTTGGAGACCTATTGAAAATTGTTTGATGTTTTAGAAATTTTGTGAAAAATTAACTATTTTTGATAATACTTAGAATAACATTTTATTATGTGTTGAAAGTTAAATAAAAGAAAATATGTGATATTATTATAAACACTGATTAGTATTAAACAAAGCAAACAGATAATTCTAGTAAAAGTTATGATCTATATAATGTTGAAACAGAAACATTCAAACTATCTACAGGTCTTACCAAACCCTTTATTTAATCTTCCTGTAAAGATTGAATAAAGAGTTTGGTTCAAATTTCCACAACAATGTTGGGCACAAATTTCGAAATTTTCAAACAAAATGGAAAACAAACCACGTAGTAAAATTCTACTTTAAGTTTCAAACAACATTTTTAAAAGTTCAATATTTTCAATCATCAGTTCAACCATTAAATTGCTTTTCCTCTTATCTATCTTTCATTTCTTTGTTTCATAAATCTTAGACAATATAAAAATCAATGATCGTCCAGAATATTTTTAAAACTTCACCTTCTACTTCTTTATTTACGCACAGTTTGCTGTTTTTTTTTGTTTTTGTTTTTATTTTGTTTTGTTTTTTGTCTCACACAGGCGATGAAAAAAATAAAAATTGTTCACAAAATCATAAATCATTAATGACTGAGAATGTTTGCCAGCATTTAATGAATCACGTTAAAAAAACGAATTTCCTAGCTTTAATGATTTTATCAAGTCTGTAAACATTGCGGCCGAGTAAATCACCAAACGTTTTCGTTTTTAATTTCCTGCATATTATGTTGTTCCATGCTGGGTAGGGTGAGATAAGTAACGAAGTTTTGGCAAGGAATTTTTGTCTCCCATTACATATTTTGCAGACATCTCACCATCAGATTATTATTTTTTCTTGTCGCATTCATAAACAAATGTATAACGGAGAAACACTTAAAACACTTGACTTCATTGCTTCAATTATTAAGATCATTACAACAAAAAACATTAATACGAGTACCGGTCAAAAAGTAATTCCCGTTTTGTTCAATTACAACAGATTTAATATTCAAAACACAAATTCTTCCAAAATAAACACAAAAGTCTCAGGTTTCCAGATCTAGTTTTCATCATAGTCTCCTTCTTTCTCAATCGTGATATTCCAGATTTGAATGAGGAAATATATATGCACAGCCAACATCTTATGTCTACGATATTTTCTAGTCAGTTTTCAAGAATTGAAGTACATTTTTTACATCAGGTAAGAAGAGGTTCATGCTTATGCCACAGACACGAACAGGCAAATGTCAAAATTCTTTTATATTTATGTTATTTTTCAGAAAAATCTTACAATGATTTTGTCCGTTAAAAAATCACAGTGAACACATACAAACGGTAATTGTTGCTGTAAAAGATAAATCCACAATCTTAAGAATTCAATATTGATCTGTAAAAAAAGTTAACAACTTTGTAGAGAAATATTTTGTTAATTGGAAATAATATAAAAATTCATCGGTTAAAGCATTGTTTTAATTTGTCAGAGTGCTAGTTCTAATTAAGCAATAACTACGTATATATAATAGTAAGTAACAGTAAAGTCGATACCCACAATAGGCCACTCCGCAAGTGACCTATTGTTGGTATCAGCCGAATAGCGAGGGAGTTTTTACCTTTTCACGAGTGCTTTACTGCACAGCTCGGAACACACAAACTGTGCTATTCATGCGCTGCATTGTCTGGGACCAGTATCGAATCCATAACCTAGTGAATACTCTCCCGCCTGAATTAAACCGGCCCCTTAAAAAAGAAAAAAATAGGTTGTTGCTATATGTCAAAATTCCAAAGGAAGCTATGATAGGATAAAAGAGGGTGCGTGGTCTTATATTAGAAGTTGAAATATAGAAATCTTTAAAGGCAGACTTTTCGTCCATACATGCTATACATCACCCTTCGCACATATAAGCAAGGAATACGCTCTACTGAGGACATAGCTCTGGCCCCATTATTTGAAAAGTCAACTACAGAGATTAAACACAAAACAAACGTACTTAGATGCAAAAAAACACTTAAGAACATTTATGGTCAGAACGCTAAAAACGATAAGTCAACTACCCAAGTTAACGGCGTCTTCAGTCAATATGAATATAGACATCATATTTGCAAGAACATAATTATTACCATAAGGAATTAGAACTAGAATATCATGAAACCGGTAATGAGTGGACTTTTGTGTCAGCATCTCAATGGAAAAACTCCGTCAACACTACCATAGGAGGTGTAGGAATACTCCTAAACCCTCGTGCCTTAAAAGCGCTAAACAGCATAGAGAAAATCTAACCGAAAATCATGAGTACTACATTCAATTGCAACCCCAGCATGATTATGGTCTCGTGTTATAGCTCCAAAAACGTCATCGATGAAACAGATATCGTTTTACAGTGAGCTACCCCTCTATGCAGATACCCCCAGAACACAATGTCCTGATAATTGTGGGAAACAAGAATGCGCAGGTAGGTAAAAAAAGAAAACAACAGATTCTTCTTAAACAGCACTCCAAACAGGAACGGTAAATTCCTAGCCTAGTACACACACACACACACACACACACACATATATATATATATATATATATATATATATATATTTATAACGTGGGGGAATCATATGTAATTAGGGGGGTAATATTTTAGTATGGAATAAAACATAAAATAAACGTCTTACGATTCAATAGTAAGACGTTTATGTGGTTTAAGGTGCATACTAGAACTGAAATAGTAGGATTCAATTTAATTCTTATTAAAAATAATGAATAAAAAATTTTTTAAAAATAAATAAATGAATAAAATAATAGATTTATACGGTGTTCCGTCTTTTGTCTTTTTCTTTTATTGGTTAGTTTAGCCTATGCTAATTCTTTTGTGGCTAGGTGGTAGGTTTGTATAAATGTGAGTTTGCTCCAAATCTCTTTAGTCGGATCTTAGCCCTGAAGAGCACTTAGCGAAACTTTTAGTAGGTTTATCTGATTCATTAGGTTTATCTTCATTATTTGCTCTACTTAGGTATTGAGCACTTTTTACTTATTAGCTTTAGTTTCCTGGCGGTTTTGTATGAATATATATATATATATATATATATATATATATATATATATATTGTTTTTTCTTTTGGCCAAATATTGTACCAATAGATTATTTTTGGTTGGTACGATTATCTTGGTCTTTTCTTTTTTCCAACATTTTTTTTTCTCCCGAGGTGATGTTTGGTAGTATATTTTTACAATTAAACTATTTGCTGGTTTTTTTCTTACCGCGAGGATTTACCAACAAGTTTGGTATATATATAATATATATATATATATAATATATATATATATATATATACGTATGTAAATATATATGTGTATATAATATAGTCATCCACAGACACCCTGTTTCGACGTATCACGTCTCCTCATTGTGTCTATATTTAGCAGAATATCTCTAGCCTATATATATATATATATATATATATATATATATATATATATATATATATATATATTATCAATCAAAGCCTGAAGAAGATACCAGAAGATCTGAAACACGTGTTGTATATGTAAGATAAAAAGAATTTTTTTTAAATTTCTGAAAACAAACATTTTGCGGACCTTCGTTTTTATAAAATATTGAATTTTCTCCCGTTGGAACCAGAACAACATTTTATATATATATATATATATATATATATATATATATATATATATAGAGAGAGAGAGAGAGAGAGAGAGAGAGAGAGAGAGAGAGAGACTTAATTTATTTATATACAGACGAAATTATCTCTTTATATGTATATAAATAATTACGCACACACACATATATATACACGTAATTATTAACATATCCAACTATCTTATCTAGCTCTTAAGTAAAACAAAACGAAAGTAATGTGTTCGTTACTAAGAACAAACAACGGGCAAAGACACAGAAGAAGGTTACAAGAAGATCCAGTTCAGATAGAAAATAACAGAAGAAGCCATCTACCAACCAAGTTATAGCTTCAGCTAAAATAACATCTACTCAGAACTATAGATGAACAAACAGAAGTTCAGTTTAAAAGAAGATGAGTATACGACCACGTATACTTTAAAGTATAGTATGCAATTATATTAGTTACGACTTGCAGCAGCATGGCTCCTTATTTATAGTTAGTAATCTACTCTTTCCCGATTAACAAGTAACAAGGTTTTTTTATGTTAAAACTTTACCCTGTGTCCAAGAAGTATACATGGCAAATTTAGCAGTTCGAACACAAGCCATTTGGTTGTATGTAAAGAAGAGAGAAACTATTCCATATTTTGTGTTTACGATCTAGGTTAGGCTGAGATCATCGATTCCCTTTAGACCATCGAAGTTAAACAATCACAAACCTGTTCAGTACTCAGGATGTTTGACCATTTATGAACAACAGGTACTCTCAACAGCACTGCCGCCTCTAATTCTTCCAAATTATTAATACAATTTTAATTCTGACAGAATACCGAACTTGCGGTCATAACTGCTAAGTTAAATATTATTTAGTGCCTTTGAAGAACTTTTGTGATATAAATGCGGTTCTTTTGGTATTTGAATGTTTATATTTTGGTTCAGAGAGAAGAACCTTTACTAAATTATAAAAGCATAATCAAAACATATCACGAAAATTATGATAATAAACTTTCAGCTTTTTATCGTTGTTAGCTTTAAAATATTTTTACCAGTGTTGACGGGATCTGAGTTTTTAAAAGTAGTAAACTAAACAACCAGAAATAGGGAATTTCTCATGAAAACTGCCCGAGAATTTTTTCACCGATTGACGTACTTTTTAAAAATGATACATTCTATATATATGAACGACATTATTTTAAAGGTTTTATTGATATTATCACAGCATGTATTTGATTAAAAATGTAATAAGAGGATAAATTTAGGAGGCGTTAATGGCGTGCGGATGAATGTCAAAGAAAAATCAATTCTTTTTTTCACTTTGTGATAATGACCTTGTGAAAGGCATGTACCCAGTTTTTATCTCTCCAGGCAATCCAACCAGTAAATCACTCATTGTGGGCGGTCCCCATTGTCATCATAAAATAAACCAATGACAAAATACACCTATGTTCGTAGATTCTACTGGATTGAACGAGGCGTTGGGTTTACATCAATTTCTACTACCAATACCGGAAGACCCATTTACTAAACTCAATGGAGGAACCTGCTTCGCAAACCTTAACTTCGCCGAGACCTACCTCGACACGGAAGTTGATGATGATTCTAAGGGGTTACTTATGGTAAATACACATGAGGATGGGGTCCGATTTTCCCGTTTTCCGTAAGTAAAGTTGACATGGGATACCATGATTACAGAGTTAACAGGTATTGCTTACATCGACGACATAATTGTCACAGGTTAGAATCCTGAAGAATTCCAACAACGTTTGAATTGGATGCTTAACCGAATTATCGATTCCATTTGTGGGCTGACAAATATGAATCTTTTCGAACATCGATTAAATATCTAGGATTCATTTTTGGTGCGAATGATCGTAGATCAGAACCAGAAAACACTCTCCAACATATGACAGCACCGACGAATTTAACAACTCGACGAACTTTCTCGATCTACTAAGCCACTATAATGCATTTTAACCCAAAAAATACCGGGTGCGTCGTCCCCTCAATCGTCTTTTGAAAACAAAAGATAAATCGTGGTCATGTGAATGTCAGTTTTTGATAGAATTATGCGGGATAATAGGCTCAGAAACGCAAAATAATGTTTAGCTCTGACGGATCCGGTTAAATCTAGTCCTACTTTCACAGAGTCACCTGGTCAGGCCAATGAGATCCCCTTTACAGAATAACTTGGGTTCAAGACCTTTCAATCAAAATCCACCGTAATTTTCCACAATGCTACCGTTGATTTTTAAAATCTACTCTACACTTCCTTACAAAAATGATTTCTAAATCATAGGCTACACATATCCATAGCGTAACAATATGTTTCGATCGACAATTTTCTTTCTACCGACATCGATCATTTTTTACTGAAGTCGACAGTTGTGTTCTTTTCGTTGAGTGTGTGATGGTACCGTTGAATTTTTGGAAGCAGGGATCAGCTATATGAAGGCCTTATCTCACAGCTATGTCTAATGGCCAAACATGACAAGCAGTTGGAAGTTCCAAAGTCATCTAACAACAACGTCCTCCAGGAAAAAATAAATTGCATTTATGGTCTGTTCTAAAATCCCTTTGGTCACGATTTGAACATTGAATTTGCGGAACCTATCAATAACTAACATCATTTTATCTTAATTAATGCTGGAAGTATGAATCGCACCACTTCCGGAAAAAATTTCATAAAATTCAACAATTCCTTCCAATTTGTGACCTTCTTGACAGTTGTTTTAGGTGTTCAATATACAGTTGTGCTTCTGGTCCGCCTTCATTCCTTTTAATTTGTTCTTTGTGCTGATTAACAATTTAGTATTTGGCAAAATCCTTGTTTCTGTTTTCACAGTTTTCTCCTATTTTAGTTTTGTATCTGTTGCATTCGGTTGTTCAGTTTCCTCTCTGCTTTTCTTGTGTACTTGTTCATAAAATCAACTTTCATTGGGGTTTTTTATGTCCTGCTTTGATTGTGTTTTGAATTTTGTGTCCGTAACATTTAAGTCTGTCTTTTTTCGTCACTATCTTTTGGCTTATATCTTCAAGTTCGATAACCTGACTTTATAGCTGTTGTCTCTCAATCGTTTCATTTTTGCATTTTCAAGAGTTTGCTTTCCTAGGAATTTTTTCTTTTGTTTGTATTTTTTAATGTGTTCCTCCAGTTTCATTTCTCGTCCAGCTTTTATTTCCCCGTTTTTTTAGGATTCTTTAAGGGGAGCCAAATTTGTCGCTGACTACCTTTTCTCCTGCATAAATTAGATTGTTCAGGTCTGTGATATTGTCTTTTGGAGTATGTTTGTGCCATTTATTCTGATTTTCTGATTCAACTTTTTCCAATCTTATCCCTCAACAAAGGTATTGCTTTCTTCTCTTTTTTTGCGTTATTTATCCTTTGTCTATCTTGAAGTTGTTTTCGTAAGTTACGATTTTTGCGATGGCTGGAAATAGGTAAAAAATCCGGGCCTGGGATATATCGGAGAAACCCAACTAAACTATATGAACGGCTCTATGCATACCGGAGACCCATAAATACAAGAGACATTCAAAACGCTCTTTTCACGCACATGATAGAATTCGATTACACATTTAAGTTCACCCACGCATCACTCATAAAACCTGCACACTGCAAAAATCTTCGTTGGCAACGTAAATTAGCGGTTATTGTGCTAGATCATAAAACAAAGACCCGAATTTTTCCATATAATTCCAGCTATCACAAAAATCGTAAATCACGCAAACAACATCAAGACAGACAAAGGATAAATAACGAGAGAGAAAAAACACGAAACATAAAATCACAGAAACAATGAAACGCAACATAAAAAACATAAACATTTCTGAATCACCAAAAATTAATATTGTCTCATCTCACACAGACGAAACCGACATGCTTTCACCTGTAACCTTTCACTAGACAAACCCCCTCATTAATCACTAAATTCTCCACTCACCCTAAATCGTTTGATCATTCCACCATCAGAACTATCGATCTACTATATACATGGAGGCACCTACTCTTCCTCCTCTCTTTCTTCTTCCCCTGCCTCATACTTTTCAACACCTCCTCCCTCTCTACTCCTTCCTCTACCTCATATTTCCACCTTTTCCTTATATATAGACAGCAGTCTGTTTTAAAACAATAAAAAAATTCTGATGAAGCTTTTAAAATCAACTGAGGGGGAAAAAAGCCCCAATGCCTCAACCTCTAAAACCACCTCGATAGGGCTGTTTGGTTTCTGAGTACAGAGTTGGAAAAGGAGTGTCTTTTATTATAGAACCTCTGTTTCCAATTACCAGCAGAGATTTCAATATAAATTTTCTCTTCCTTTTTATTTTCCACCAGGAAAATAGTTGCCTTGTAGATGACTTATTCCTCCTACAGGATATTCTTCTTTAATTCTACTTTTACAAGGTATTTTCTGTCCACTAAGAATGATGGCGTAGTGTGCAAAAGAAAAAACGTTTTATTTGCAACTGTGCAAGTAGCTGAACAGGTCAACTCTTGTGTGACAGTCTCTGATGCACTGACTGCACACAAACAGTGATGCTTGATGGGCCTGTTGTTTTCACTGTTTCTTTATGGCTCTCTTTGCTGTGGAGGCTACTTTCCTCTCCGCCTCACTCCTCTTCGTGCCTTGTTTAACATTGAGACGGCAAACCGCTCGATTTTCAGCATATACCTCACACGTGTTTGTGTCAAGTGGGCATATCCTCATGTCTCTCACGCAGACGTCTTTGAGGCGTGGTCTACCTACCGTTCGGGTGCCTTTTACTAATTTG
>CM042147.1:98342319-98437319 GCA_023376005.1 Doryteuthis pealeii | reverse complement strand
CTGCACTTTTGCAGAGTGGTAAGACTCCACCAATGGGGCCACCTGTTTGCCGTGAGTGGTGACCCGTGATGCTTAAGGATGGAATCCAGGTAGTTGAGCTGTCCATGACATACAACACTCAACTTAGGACCTTACTTAGGCTAGACGGGTGGTCGGAGAGGCCCCCTCCAATCAATCGGCTGGTCATGTCAAGCCCTAGCACTTATATGATTGCCCCGACCCTATTGCCCTTATGGCAAACCCCAACCCTTTTTTATCATATGAATGCTAGAAGGCGGTGGTTGAGGGTCTTCATGTCCTGGGGATGACGTTAAACTCTATATGATGGTGAGGTTCCAGTTCTAAAGGTTTGGGGTATGTGGGAGCAACCCTTCATCACCATTTTCCACTCTGATCCAGAGTGGTAGTACCTGTTAGGGTCCCACCTATGAGTTAAATAGAAAAATGTTTATAAAAGAAATTGAGTATCCATTAGGAATGAATTAATTTCAAAAGTTAAATGACCCACTGAGGTGGATATGCTGTAAAACAAAACAAGCCAAAACAAAACAAAGTCATCCAGATTTTTGCAAGGGTTATTTTCGAGTAGCAAGTAAGAATCTCGCAAAAATCTTCAAATTTCGCCTTTGGAATATGTGTGATATTTAAAACACAGCGAATGTAATGATATTGTCCTTAACAGAATTGACTTACGGTTAAGATTTATCGAACTCTACTGATGGCATGGTTTGTATTTGTTGGTCGGTTGGTTGATTGGGTTTTACGGCATGTCAACCCCATTGGGTCATGTTATGCCGAAGACATTTTTGTTTTATTCATTCTTGATGGGTATTCAATTATTTTCTAAACATATTTTTTAAACTCATGTTTGTCTATTAAACCTATAGATGGGACCCTAACAGGTAATATATATCCTCTTCAAGTCAGGATAGACCTGTAAGTAATAGGATGAAAGGGTACATTCCCAGAGCTCCAGAATTTGAATTTCTGACCAAATAAGGACCAAAGTGGAATGTTGCAGGTCATCGTATGCTCAGCCACCATGATTCCATCTTAAAGACTCACGGGTTACCACCCACCCCCAACAGGTGGCCTCATGGGGGGTCTAACCCTTCTGCAGAGGTGCTGTCGATGTATTTTACATACGACAGGGCTAGAGTTGGTATTTACACAACCTGTTTGCCATGGGTAGGAGGTATCTCAAGTATGGGGAATTATGCAACAATCAAACCCAGTATTCAGTTGTAAAGGATCTTCGATTGGGTATTTGTTTACCCACAAACTCAAATGGGACACATGTGAGGCTCAAGTTGAGTCTAAAAATTGCTCAAAATTCCGTCGGCATTCTCCTTTTGGGCCGCCTCAAGTACCGGGCAATAAACCCGGCCCTGACCCTTTTAGACGAAGGACAGGTGCTACCTAGGAGGTGGTTGGTCCCCTGAACTCAAGCGAGAAGCTTTTGCGGGCTACCGGCACAGATACTACACTATGATCTTCGGTTGGGAAGCTGCTGTTAAAGTAGTTATTTTCCGACATCCCACCATGTCTGATGAACACAAAGGCTGATTTACGTAAAGTGCTACGCACAAACCAAATCTCATGCGGTGACCAGGGTTAAAAATTACGTGTATCTCCCTCGGCATTCTTCTTGTTAGGCACTGGGCAATAAACCCAGCCCTGGCCCTTTTAAACGAAGGGGGCAGGTGTTGCCTGGGAGGATGGTTATCTGGTATTCACATCAATATTATATATCTAACAAGTCCAATGGCCGAAGGCCGGGTAAGCATATGTGGCTCTCGATATATATTCGACTGAAACTGAAGGCACCATATGGCAAAATATATTCACCTACACAATGATAGGTTGCGTAGATTAAATGGTGTCATGTCTTTTTGTATTAACGGATGGAGAACTGGGAAGTGTTCCCCAAATTGACTGTTTTTTGTTTAATTATATATCACTTAATCTGTAAAAATCAAAAACTAAATTGTGTACGTTTCTTAATTATAAACATATTAAGGTGTAACAAGATTACAATGCTGAATGGTATATCTTTTCTGAGTTATAAGACGACACGTACGTACCAGAACATTTCTTTCAATATAGATTATATGTATCTAATTGTATGAAGATAAAATATTATTTTAAGATTCTGGAAATACTCTCCTTGCAGTCGTTTCCGAGACTGTGGAGTGTACATTAAAATAATCAAGCCTAGATTACAGTGCATTTTATCTTTTTTTCGCGACTCAATTTTTAAAAATTTACTTTTCACGGTCCATTCTTATTTTTCGACCTAATTTATTTCGCAACCAACAGAAGCGTTGGGACATAAACTTTGAAAACCTTTGGTCAAGAAGATCGGAAATTTATTGACATGGAGAAAAATAAACTTTTAACTGACAAAATGATCCAATCTAATAAATATTTACCCAATTCACCACAAGTAGAATATGACACAAGGTCGAAAGTCTGGGGTATCCATCGAGCATAGAACTCGCTATTCAGTAATAATGAGTTTGTAAGACTAGTGTGCTAACCATTACACCACGATGTGACGCCGTTTTTACCCGACTCGTTCACCATGGGTAGGATGTGATACAATGTCGCAAGTATGGGTCATCTTGCAATGACCGAAATCACTACCCAGTAGTAATGAATCTGCATAACTTTCTTGATAACTATTACACTACCAATATTATCGAACCAACTCTTTCTCCACGGCGTGCCTAAATTTTCATTATTAAAGACGAAATCAGAAGGCATATGAAAGAATGATAATTTAGTTTTTGAATTTTACTCATTAAATGATATAATTTAGTTATTAAAATCGACTTGATTTATGGAACTCGTCACACCTTTTTATAACTACGTACCAAAACGTCTTAAGACATGCACAGTTTAAATATCACTCGGATTCCAAACAAAGTATTTCTTTGTAATTTAGTAATTTTAGTAACTGTAAAAAAACTTAATCTTTTTGAAAAAAAAATTAATTTTTTTGATAAGTAAACAAAAGCCATGTAAATGTTTCAAATCAAGTGGAACCTTTATTAAAAAATACAATTTTAAATGTAAATCAAAAAGAAATTGGAATACGAAAAATGTTACATTTTCAATTCTTAATTCATTTTATTGTTACATTTTTATAGGGCAAAAAGAGAATACAATAAACGAATATATTTCCTATTATTGTAACTCAACAGGCAAGAAAGAACAAACCTTTAAAAAAATAAAGTTGTTTCAAACCATTCACGAGTTGAGAGTTAAATTTTTAAATGTTTTAAATGTAGGTTTTTACCCAATCCGTTCGCTAAGGGTAGGATGTGACTCAAGTTCGCAAGTATGGGGCATTCAGTGAGGATCGAATTCGCTATTCAATAGTGATGGATCTGCGAGACTAACATGCTAAAATTACATTATTTTCGCGTCTGGGGTGGAGCGCCACACCTACAATCACTTACTTTACCGCACATATCCCTGTCCTACTCATACGCTGAGTTGGCAAGGGCCGGTATTGAATTAGAACCCTTGTGGTTTCTAGCTCTATTGACTGAGCTATATATATATATATATATATATATATATATATATATATAGTCGTAGAAGAAGTTATTTCCCGACCGCGGTTTCGGTGTTACTCCAACACCTTCATCAGGGGGATTGAGTGGAATTTTTTTCGGTTACTTTATATAGCTAGACTGATATCTTTTTAATTCTTCCTGAATTTAATCTTAGTAGGCTACTAGTTTGTAGTTGGGTTAAACTCCTCCTGTTTTGACCTACGTGGGTAATAGTGCACAGTAACATTATACTTTTATTACCCCTTAACATTATCTTCAACTTACTCTATTGACCTTTATGGGGTCAGTTAATCTGGAGATTGGCTAAGTTTTTTTTTTATTTATTTCTTTATTTCTTCTAGTAGTTTTTCTTTGTTACTGTTTTATCATAATTTTACTGTATTATGCCCTTATTGATCAATTATATCTTATTGGTATTCTAATGCATTGCGTAATCTATGCATACATTTTCCTAGGAACTCATCCTTTTTATTAATTAAGTCATTTTTATTTGGGAATTTAATTATTTCTAACTTTTTCTGTAGACACAAGAAGCATGGGTCCGTCAGACCACGGCAAGCACTCGTTTTTTTAAATTAAATCCCATTTGATAATCGGTGTTATGTTTTGATGTTTTAAATCCCAAATGTAGCTAGCTAACGTTGTTGCATTTTTCGTTTAATATTAGAGAAAGTGTGTTTGTGGTTTGTGAATCTAGTTTTAAATTCAGATTTCGTGCATCCTACGTAATATTTGGTGGTGTCTGGTTTCTGGGTAGATGTTACTGATGCTAGGTAAATTACTCCTTTGGTCAGACACTTTCCTCTTACCGGACACATGCTTGGATCTCGGCAGTTGCAGCTTTTCTGTTTGCTTCCTTCCTTATTTTTATTTTTATTATTTACCTGGTTGTTAATTATCCTGTTGTTATGTTTTTTAATTATCCTGTCTATACTATCCATACAGGAAAAGCTAATCTTTAAGTTGTTCTTATTAAAGATTTAGTGTAGGGTGTTACTACTTGGGAAGTGTTTCTTTCCGATTTTTGTTGCGACCTGTAAGTTAAATGGTGGGTTATACCACAGAATCCTTCTATTTCTGTTTATTTTCCTATTTAATTTCTCATTTTGCTGATTTTCGCTGAATTTTATTTTATTGTTAGTGTACCCGCTATTTTGTAGTGCCTTGTTGTACGTATCACCAACCTTATTGAAGATTTCCCGATTAGATGAGTTTTTCACATAGTAGTACCCATATATATATATATATGACTGGGTTAACTCAGTCGATATATATATATATATATATATATATTATCATTATTATTAAGCTGAGCGTATCAACTTTTGGTTCCCTAATACTGTTTTTCCTATTTACTTTAATGACACAAAACACATCCCAAAATATGTCTTACATTTAGGATTAAATTATGTTTAAAAATTCCTTTTTTTTGTTTTGGTTCTAATTAGTCGTAATTAAGTCAAAAACCCATGATTCTTTCTCTTTACTTCCAACCTGTTTCTCATCCCCTCTATATATATGTTGAATACCTACTCGTTATATGTCTTACTTTCTCTATGACCATCAAGTGTGAGAAATAGAGAAATTTAATTTCCCTTTCCAGCAGACAATGGCTGCTGATGTTATAACATACAAATAAAGGGAGAAGGCAAATCTCTCTCTCTCTCTCTCTCTCTCTCTCTCTCTCTCTCTCTCTCTCTCTCTCTCTCTCTCTCTCTCTAGAAGACTAATATTTTTTGTGTGTTTTTCTCCGGTCGTATTTTTTATAAATTGTATTCGCTCTGCAAACTAACTTTCTCCAAGATCATTAACTTTTTTTTATCTATAATTCCATATACCGAAAATTTTTATTAAAATTGGATAATTTGTTGACAAGTTTTCAAGAATTTCGTGTGTTCTCTCTTAACGACAGTGAAATCTTTGTGATTTGTTTTAATATTTAAATTTCGAAAGTTTTGTTTTTTTACTAAACTTCCAATTTTAAAAATCTACTTAAGATTTATCGAGGGAGAGGAAACATAATATTATCTTATAAAAGAACAAATTATACATCGATATTTATTCTGATTAAACGGGGGGGGGGCTAAATTTTCAATAGTTTTTCTACAAAAATTATTAGAATACGGTATTCTAAAGTAGTTATTAAATAATATTTGTTTTTAAAATCTAAAACTATGAAATTCGAAACTTAAAATTAGGCGTTTCATATTTTAAATGAATTTATATATTAATTTACCATACCAGAAATACCTAGTTAAATCAGAAAATTTTGAAATAAAATAACTAATGCATTATAAAATTCATTCATTGATAAATCAACAATGAAAATGCCATTAAAATCGGATAATTCCCTGATTGTTAGTAATTTTTTTCAATCAGGGGTAAATCTATTTTGTAAAACACGGATTTTACATCATCTTGGACAGCGTTTATAGCTTTGTTTACGATATATTTGAGTAAAATTTACCAAAAAATAGTTTAAGATGTATTAAAAATAAATTACATGTGTAATATTATTTTGCTTTTTTTACTGATGCTCATTATGTTACTACTTTTCGACAAAAATTTGACCTTAAATAATCGATTTAATTAATTTAATTCATTGTTAAAGTGAAAACGAGTCAGCATTCTGGCAGTGCCTAAAAATATAGATACCGTTAATGACTTTATGATCAAGCATGTGAATTTTTACAAATTTGTTTAAAAAATTAAAGGAAATGATAGAGGTAAATTTGACTATCATTCATTTTTACCAAAGTGGAAAAATGGCATTTTCCACTATCAATTGTTAAAACACAAAATTGTAACCCTAACCCTAAACCTAACCCTAACAAGATACCATTTTAAGAAATTAGCTTTTAGATAGATTGTTTTAAAGTTTGTATCACAGAATTGCACAACAACTACTTTTTTAGTAAGTACCTTTTAGATAATCCCAGATTGCTCGTTAACAACCATTTAATCTTTTAGCTTTTAAATTGACGAAATAATATTATCCAGTGATTTTTAACCCGAGCTCAATGGGTGACCCAACGGGTCACGTCTTTTCTAGTATATATAATGAAAAGACGATCACTGACCTTGCCAGTGAAACTCTCCTGGCTATAAGAAGATACTCGAAAAAAACGAGTTCTCTTTCCTTCTGTGACAGAATGTAACAGGAGCATGTAAATTGAGTTCTATGCCCAGCTGATTGTATGTGTATGAAATTACACATATTACGAAAAAGACAACTCCCAAAACAAAAAGGAAATCTCTAAACCAAAACACACCTATGACAGCTTTTAGCGAGTTACTATAATTTTAATAGAACTTTTATTTTATTATTATTACAATTAACTTTGGACGTAATTACTGCCATCGGTTAGCTTGAAGCGACTTACTATAACTTAGATAGATATTACTTTTATTTTATTACTATGAGTCAAATACTATGAATTCAATAAATGAAAATAGCATTTCATCTTTCTTGGACAGAAGCTGAAATTGTAATATTTTTTCTGTGAATATTTCCTTGTCTAATTGTGTGTGTCTTGTGACTTTCTTTCCTAGAATTTTTGATTCATGCTAAATAGATTTGATTTGAAAGAAATACAGAGTCAGTAGACAAACAGATAACGAATTTTTGTAAGAGACAAGTCATGTTAACAACCTTTATGGTTTTTCTTATTGCAAATAAGGAAAATAGTTTGTGTTTGGTTAGAATAATCATTGGTTTGTTAAATAATCGGAACTTGATCAAATCATTATTCTTTCTATTCATGCTACAATTTGTCTGTTACTGAGCAGATATGTATAAGGATTTTACCACATAGGACCATGATTATGATTAACTAGCTGAAGTACTCGTCTACGATGGGTAAGAAATCAAGATTTGTATCACACCTGATTTTTATGGACAGCAAAACGATTCCTTATTACTGATGGTGGGTTGGTTAGTGTTGTTATTGTTTAGCTTTGCTTAGACTGGCACAGAACCCAGATTGCTTATAGTGCCAGTTTTGATTTAACAGAACATGTGCCCCACAACATGACTTGATTGTAAATTAATTGGCAATTGTTGTTATGTAAACTTCCGGTATAAGATTAAAAACAAATTGATCACTGCGTGATTTGAGCATCTCATGTTCTTTGTGTGGTTTGCCCGAGTGATTATTCTATATATTTCTTTTATTTTGCTCTTGAGATATGAATTTAGATAGTGTTATTTCATCACTTCACAAATTATGGTATGGTTCCCGCACATGTCAAACTGCATATTTCTAGAACACTCAAGAAGTTTACTTATCAATGATTGTTGATTGATATCAAAATCAAAATAATTTCCCAAGTCGAATCATTGCTATTCCCAGACGGACAAGGTACACCTGAAGAATGCTGGAGGGTAAAACGACTGATACGTTGTGTTTTTATATATCACGATCAAGATAAGAACAATAGTTCGAAGAATCAAAATCTTATTCTAATGGAGATTCAGTATCTATCTGACTGTGAACGCAACTATGTCACTGCTTACGTCATAATACCTTCAGAAATTGTGTAAGTTTATTAATCTTTTAATTTATAGTTAAAATCATTGATATCAATACATAGTATAAATCATTTTTATTAGCGATGTCTCAATGAAAATCTGTGTTTTTAGTGCATTTAACACTCTGCAATATATAAACAAAGGTTTAATATAAATAAATATATGATGTGATTAATTTGCATACTGGTTTTAACAAAACTGGGTTATTGTTAATATTATTGTTTTATTTTCGAACGTATTCAAACCAATCATATGAATTATTTTATGTAGAAACGAATTAAAATATAATCAAATTTAGTTTAATCTTTTGAAAACAGTTTCATTTATAGACCATGTCTGTCTTTCTAAATACCTCTAGACTCTTTTGAAAAGTTTTAAACACATTTCGTGGGTGCACATTTAAGAACTATTATATGACATGTATTTACTAAGTTTACTTTATTACAAATGAATGAAGCAGCCAGTGAGAATCGACCATGCTGACACATTGATAGTTTCGTGTGCGCTAGAACTGTGACAAGAAAGTCCAACTGTTGTAGTATCTGATGATACGGACGTGTTGGTGCTTATTGTTCACCATTTCAGGGAAATCATGAAAGAGATGTACTTCTCTGAAGCATCAGCAAGACCAAAAAAGCAGTACATTACACCAAAATTTCTGCATTACAAGAGAAACTTGGTAATCAAGTATCAAAGCACCTTCTCTTTTCTCACGCCTGGTCCGGCCGTGACACTACGTCTGCAATTTTCGGACAAGGAAAAGCTGCAATGTTGAGGTTACCGCAACAGTCAGTAGAAGTGCTCGAAATCGCGAACAAAACTCTAAGGCTGCCATATATTGTGCAGGTAATGACCTGTTCATCAAGATGTACCATGGGAAAAAGGGAGATTCATTGAATGAGCTCAGGTACGCTAGGTACATGAACATTGTAGCTAGCTCAATGCAACTAGTCCGTCCGGAAACGTTACCACCTACGGAGAGTGTTGCATGGTTTCATTTCCTGCGGGTATTCCTGCAATTACATATGTGGAAGCAACTTTCTGCAGAGCAGTGGGGGTGTAAACGAGAAAATGAGTTTCTAGAACCTGTCATGACTGACAAAGAACCAGCTCCCTCTGAACTTCTGAACGTCATTTGGTGTAAGTGCAGTTCATCTTCCTGAAGTTCCGGTTTGTGCTCATGTCGAAAGTATGGACTGTGTTGTGTTGGCCTGTCTTCATTGTTGTGGTGAGAACTGTGAAAATACCAGGAAGCATGAGCAAGTTGAAGAATCTGCCTATTCAGATGATAAAGAGTTTGAACGAAATATTTTTTACATTTTTTACATTTAGACACAGTGTTTGTTTCTATTGAGTGTAAAAGTGGACACAGCGGTTTAACCATTTAGCCCTTTATAATCAGTTTTATATGAAGTTTATATAAGATTGACTGACTGCCTCTTGAGCATGCCATTTTCCCCCTCACACCTTTTATTATGTCGGAGTGCAAGACTTGTAAGAAAAAAAAAGGTTGCCCTAATTTGCATATACGGACAAAAAATTCTCATTTCTTACAGACAGCTCTTATTAGTTTTTATTCTAGCGATTTTGTTATGGTATTTTCGTCTTTTTTTTTTTTTTACTTAAGTTCAGCAGAACGATTTTCCTCATTTTAGCCAAATATTTGAGAAACATTGTGCTTTTTGAAATCTCAATAATTTGTTTTTCCCTCGTCCAATTTGAGAGGATTTTGAATATGTTATTGTAGTCCTTTAGTTGGTGTAAACTTTAGTTTGGCCTTTTTTCCGGGTTGAAACCTATTTCTATTGGACTATAAAGGTATTACGCCATGTAATAACCAGAAACCACCATAAAATAAAATGAAAGATATTAATTCTATTTTTTCGCAACGATTTCTAGAGATTCTAAATCAAGAACAGTGTATCTTTTTATTTTATTTTAAATATAAATTTTTAAATGCACGGCCGTATAAATATTATGGGTTACTGCATCTTGTAAATAAATTTCAATCATTCCCTCCCCATTATATATATATATATATATGTGTGTGTGTGTGTGTGTGTGTGTGTGTGTGTGTGTGTGTGTGTGTGTGTGTGTGTGCGTGCGTGCGTGTGGGGGGGTTAGCTCACAACTGAAGTCGGTCGAGTAAAAACAAGAACAAAAACCCTGTAGCTGAATGGTCAGTGTAAAAACTAGAATTATTACTCCTCTACCAGGTGCTCGCATCCCAACTAACGTTAGCTTTCAGCAGATTAAATTCTCGCCCCACCAAAGCGACTTATACCGCAGCAAAATGGAGTTCAAAAGAAAGAAATTTAAAAATTCAACAATCCACGCAGACTAAAAGAAATTAATATACAACCAGCATGAATCTTGCAAAATGAATCATCCTTACAGCGAAAAAACAAAAGGCAGACCTGCATTAAAAACAATACTAAAATGAGGAACTTCGTTTACTTTTTTTCTGACAACTTTAAACATAACACGCGAGATCGATACATAATAACATTGACGACCCTGATTTACGCAAATTTACAGGCACCGAAATATGACCGGCGATTTATTGCGTTAAACAATCTGAAAGTTATAAAGTCATTTATTCCAGTTGAACAACACAATAGCTCAAACGACAAAAATGACTACCTTTCCACTTCAAATATACAAACTGCCCATCGAAATATCTAATCTACAACGAGATTTCGACAACAAAATAGACTAGCCTGTAAAATCACCACCAAACAGTTTGGAAAGTCCAATAAGCACCACCACCAACAGTAACCCCCACTCCCATCCCCCCAAAAAACCAAGAGAACAAGATGGCTACCTAAACATCTGAACGATTACGTTTTGTAACCTCAATAATACACCGCGTAATAATAATGGCTTTGGCGTTTTGCAATAAAAAATATGAAATAAAGCTTTTAAAAAAGAAAAAGGCCACACTAATGGCTAATTTGCATATGTGACGTCCTCCGCCGATAATACTACGACCTCTTTGTATTATACAAATCGTTCTGTGTTTTGGGTCAGTTAGTATTACCACATTACTGGTGGTATATGTTTGAATATCATACAAATTTCATTGGCGAAATTAGAAATTTATGAATTTTCAAAAATTACTATTGGATAAGTTTGTACTAATTGTAAAAAAAATTCTTAATTTCATTTTTTAACACTATTTTAAATGTGAACCAAAAAAATTAAATTGTAATAAGAACAAATTTATAAAAATAAAACAAATAAAAAATATTGTTTATTGATAACTCAAAACTTATTTTTAATGGATAATTTTCATACTTAAAACAAAATATATTCATTTTGAATCCGTGTAACACAAATATTCATAGAATAAACAATTTGAATTAATTAATTTCCCCCTAAAAATACACGTTTTTAGTTATTAGCTGGTTTGTTACATTTTTAGGGGTAAAAAAGAAAACAAATTAAACGAATTCATTTTTTATCACTTTAACTAAACAAGCAATTAGGAACTGAATTTAAATTTGTCATGTGTACAAAAAGATAAACGAACATTGTAATACGCAAATTCTTAACTTTTTAAATTTGATAAGAAATATAACAAAAAACATCGTTACGTAATAAGATTAACCAATTAACATCAATGTGCAAAATCTTTTTTAAAAATCCAGATAGAACGAATTAAAACTTACAAAAAAGAACATGTAAAATACATTTAAGACCAAATAAAATGAGAAATTCTGTATAAGATAAACAATCACTGAGCATAGCAGTAAATGAAGTTTGTGGTAGGAAAAGCACATTGAGATCAAAGCTAAAAGCAGAAATTCAAGAAGATAGACTTTCGAAGAAGTTGCTTGGGAACCCTCCTAAAATCACATAACACTCAAAAAATGAATACCTAACTAGACATCAACCTAGGACACTTTACGATGGAGGAACTCGAAAAAGCTCTAAAAACAATAAGAAATAGAAAATCCACAGGTCTCGACAAAATACTTCCTCCCCTCGAAGTATGGAA
Source organism: Doryteuthis pealeii (assembly GCA_023376005.1). Lineage (NCBI taxonomy): Eukaryota > Metazoa > Mollusca > Cephalopoda > Myopsida > Loliginidae > Doryteuthis > Doryteuthis pealeii. The sequence goes on along the minus strand of CM042147.1, from coordinate 98,425,204 downwards.
GACAAGGAAATTTGACATTGATTATGCAATTCAGTGTATAAACAAAAAATAACAGAGAAATGGATAGTGGGTTGCATCCTCCATTTCCCCAAAAAGGTGACCTTGGAATCTCTTAGAACTATAGAGGTATAAATATTACTGTTTATAGCTTTTTTAATGCTTTTCTTCTCAATAGCATCCGACCAAAGTAGAAAAAAATCCAGAAAAATAAAGATATTTGAGTAATCTATCCACAACTTCTCATATCCTGACAATTCGTCGACTCGTAGAAGGGGTTTGAGCAAAAACTCTCCACGCAACACTATTGTTTGCAGATTTTTCTTATATATATATATATATATATATATATATATATATATATATATATATATATATATATATTATTAGGTGTGTGTGTGTATTTATGCAGCATATTTTCTTGTGCGCACATTTTATCAAAGATGGCAGACAACTTTATATATATATATATATATATATATATATATATATATATATATATATATATATAATTGCAAATGCAAAAGTGTAGACTATTGATTATAAATGTTGCCAAATGCAATACATTGTAAAGTTAGAATTGCCATTTTACTTTAGACTAACTTACGTCAGACACAGAATTAAATCTATGGATTACAACAAAGTATTATTTATAGAACAATATTGCTGCTCAAACGGTAACGATTTTTACAGAGAGGAAAAGTTCACTATCATAGAAAGTGCTGAAAAAAGCGATCTGCTCAAAACAGCAGAGGAGATAAAACATGTGTTCCTATTTCGTATCGAAAAATACCGGCAAAGACACTTATGGAATGAAAATTCTGTACCAATGTTTGCAGGGATTTCCTGTCTTGGACAGCCCAATTGGCACCACCCACAGAATAAAAGGACAGTTTTTCTATGACATGCAAGCTGGAAATCAATTCTGGGCATGGCACAAAAATCAAATAAGTTCCAGATACACCAGGATCATCATATTTGACAACATGCCAACCATCCCATATGATTTACAAATAGACAGGTTCAATCTGCCATCTCTGTGCAGACAAATACAAATGGGAGTAAATAAGAACCTTACAGAAAGTGACTAACGCGCAATCGCGCCATCAAATTAACATCAAACTCGCTCGCTCGCTACAGTTGAATAGTTAAACGATGTGGTGTTATAGTCAACCTAAAAAAGATCCATGGCTGCTCCCTTTGGATGGTCGAAGAGTGATCTTTTGTTTATGATGCGATGCGTGGTGGTTATAAGACATGAGAAAATAAAGGTCACCATGACATATGGTTAGACGAATAATTTATCTGATCTCACAGTTTGAAGTTTAAGTGTCAGTTTTGGCCGAAGCCATTAAATAAAACTGTTCTACTTACGTGTCCGTCTTTCATTCATTTTTCATACTTGATGGACGTTAAAACGTAACAATAATCAACTGAAAGTTCATGGAGAACGGCACTGGATGTTTTGTATGTTTTTGAAGCTTATGTAATGCTCTACATATAGCATCTTTAGATGATTCTAGCTCTTTTGAAAGTTTTTGAAGCTTATGTAGAGTTCTGTATATTTCGATGAATCTAGCTCCTCTGAAGATCTTCAAGTGCTAGTTATATCCCATAACCTGGTTCGTGATCATACAAGCATCCTTTTTTGCTAGTTTTTAGTTTTTGAAAACTCCAAAATATTCTGAGTTTTTAATGTGGAGTTCAATTTAGAATGAGAGTACTAAAGTGCTACAGAGAGTGCTAAACACACCATATTTTATGTCTGACAAGTTAACAAAACCGAATCTTTATCTTTTTGTTTAATTGTATAAAGTAGGCATGTTGCAGAAAATTTCCTCGATAGGCATCAAAGATGATTTTTGTGACATTTCTCTCTTAACTTTTTTCGGTGATCAGAAAATAAAAACTTTTTTTTTAAATGATTACATTTGTGCTACAATATCCACTAAGTAGACCATAAATATTAATCTTTCGACAATATTCTTCCAAATTCGCATAAAAACACAATTTAATCTTATTCGTTTAAATTCCCGTTCGTATGCTTTCAGATAGTATTAATAGTATTAATTATATGTATAAATCGTATTTAGTACACGAAATAAGTTTGGGGATAAAAGTTCGTATAAAATGAAAATGATTTTTATACACATTTCTTGATATCAACTAAAGAATAAATCCCATCTTTAATATCGATGGCAATAAATGGGGGTGTAATACTGAGATGAATGCATGTACCCAAAGGAAATACAGATGTATCTTGTGAGATGAAATAGCTAAAGAAAGAAAGAAAGAAAGAACAGTAGTGATGATAGGAAAGAAAGGGAAAAGGAAAAGTAAGAAATAAACAAATTAGTGAATGTATAACAAAATACAAAAAAAAACAAAGACAGAACTGTCTGGAAAATGGAAATGTGAAAAAAGAAGAAAGAAATGAAACATATTATATAGTGGGGGGGGGATACGTAAAGAGAGAAAATCTCCCTCTTGACTTTCGCCACTTGAAATTGGCACTGGCATCAAAGCCATCCAGCAGCTGTCTTGAGACTCTTCTTTAACAGACAAACAGACAGACAAAAGAAAGAAAAAAATCAACAAAGCAAACACTGAGAATTCTCCCTGTTTGTGAGATCTTCCATCACTGGGGGCCCGAGAAAAACTTGGTTATATTTGAATATAGTTATGCCCACACAGTTTTTTTACTTATCTTTCATAATTTCTTCATTTTTCTGTTTTGATTCATCTTAACATTCCAATTTAAGGACAGCCCGACCCACGTGTCATTTATTCGCACAAAGACCCAGACTTACGCGCGCACATACAAATATATATTTATACATTTACACACACATACACACACACACACACACACACACACACACATATATATATATATATATATATATATATATATATATATATATATATTAGCTATCTTCGCAGATGGTTGGCGCTACCCAGAAGTTTGAGCAGTGCAGCGTTATACGGATCCTCAAATGCGCTGCAACTCCCCCTTTAAAGGTTGTAGAGGAATTTGTAGTCTCACAGACTAGAGAAGCACTTCGATATAGGGACTCTAAAGATCCAAAAGTGGTGGCGGCTGACATCGAAGTCCACACTAGTAGGAAATGGAGTTCTAGGAATGAATTGGTTATAGCTGAAGAGGGGTGCTGGACTGGGCTACTTCCCGAGTACCCAAATTCAAAAAGCTAGGAGGAAGCAGAGACGGCAACTAAGTGGAAGTCCGAGCAAATGTTGAGAAGGACATAAGATGCAAGATGGTAGGACTAAGTCGGGAAGGTGCATAGACATGTTGGGATCATTTTTTATACGCCGGAAAATAAGCTGGTTGGAGTTCTGGCACTCCGACGCCAATCGGATAAAATTCCTTGTGCACTCCGTGTATGATGTGCTACGAGTCCTGCGAACTTGTTTACAAGGGGGAAGAGTGAAATACCATTATGTCATCTTTGTGCCATGAAAGGCACGATAAAACATTCTGAGTGTCTGTCCTAGAGCCTTTGGTGATAGGAGGTACCGATGGAGACATGATCAGGTACTTAAAATACTAGCAGATACAGTGGACGCTGCGATCTGCGCTAGAAGTTTCAGGCCAGAAATGAAATCAATTCATTTCGTCAGGGTTGGCGAATCCCCCCCCCCCTCACCCCAAAAACAAATACCTGAATGCTCTCGTCAGTCCAAGACTGTCAATTGAGAGTAGACCTTGGGAAGTAGTTGAATTTTCCGGAGTAGATCACACCTTCCTTACGCCCGGATTTAGTTATCTGGTCAACTGCCACTAAGCAAGTTATATTGCTGGAACTTACAATCCATTTGGAGGAAAATTTCGAAGTGGCCTTTGAAAGGAAGCTCGAAAAATACCAGGACCTAGTAGAAAATGCAGAATGAACAAATGGCGAGCTGTATGTTATCCCATTGAAGTCGATGGTCGGGGTTTAGCAGGAAGATCCTCATGTAGAACTCTAGGTCGCCTTAGATTGATGAGAGAAGAAAAAGAGAAGGGCCATCAAGGTGATTTCAGAATCGGCTGAGAAAGTTTCGAGATTAAAAGATAAGATCCATAGAGCTCAACTACGAACTATGGCGAGATGCTACAGAAGATTTTTTGTGAAGAGGGTTGTAGATGAAAAACAACGAGGGGAGGGGGTGAACAATGTAAAAAAAAAAGTCTCACCTGGAACCGTAATCGCGTACCTTTTGACATATAAGGAGGATAACAGGATATTCTTCTTTTCCTTTCTGGCTCAGAAGGGAAAAGACGAATATCCTGTTATCCGCCTTATATATCGTCACTACGGAGGCAGAAGGGACGTAAGTCACTTTCCATTATAAGCAGTGCGTGACCAATGGAAAGTGACATGTTACTTCTGCCTCAGTTGTGATAAAATATAAGGGCTATAATCGGATGATTGTCTTTTCCCTTCTGGTCCCAACACGCCGAAATGCGCACTGTTCGATTCCAGGTAAGAATTTTTTACAATGATCACTCCCGCCCCATCCTCCGTTGTTGTTGTTTATCTACCCACCCCGATCTGATCTTTTCGCCATAACCATTAAAAAATCCTTTTTTTTTTCAGTAGCATTTCAACGCTAACAGTTCGTAGTTGAGCTCCATGGATCTTATCTTTTAATCCATAACAATCTCGAAACTTTCTCAGCCGATTCTGAAATCACCTTGATGGCATAATTGGTGCATTTATTATATCTAAATTAAATTTAGTGATACCTTAATGCGTTGCGTAACCTGTGCATGCATTTCCATATGAATTCATCCTTTTTATTCACTAATTCACTCTTATTTGGGAATCTAATTATCTCTAACTTTTCTTGTAAACACAAGAAGCATGGATCAGTTAAGCCTCGGCAGATATTTGATCTCTTTAATATTTCCCATTTAATAATAGATGTTATATTTTGATGCTTTAAATTCCAAATGTAGCTAGCTAAGGTTGTTGCATTTTTAGTTTGATATGAGAGAATGAGTGTTTATGGTTTGTGAATCTAGTTTTGAAATCTGATTTTGTACAACCTACATAAAATTTAGTAGTGTTCGGTTCATGTATGGACGTTACCGATACAAGGTAAATTATACCGTTGGTTAAACACTTTCCTTCCACCGGACACATGCTTGGGTCTCGGCAATTGCAGCTTTTCTGTTTGTCCCATTCCTTATTTCTATTATTTACATGGTTGTTAATTATTTTGTTGTTATGTTTTTTAATTATCCTATCTATACTGTCCCATATAGGAGAAACTAATCTTTAAGTTGTTCTTATTAAAGATTTTGTGTAGAGTGTGGCTAACTGGGAAATGTTTATTTATTAAATTTATAAATATCTTTCCAATTTTTGTTAATACCTGTAGGTTAAATGGTGGGTTATACCACAGAATTCTTCTATTTCTGTTTCTTATCCAATTTAATTTATCATTTTGTTGCTTTTTGTTAAATTTTATTTTATTACTAGTGTACTCGCTATCGTATAATGCTTTGTTATAAGTATCGCTAACCCTATTGAAAATTTCCTGATTAGAGGAATTTTTACTAATTCTGTACTCAACTATGCCTGGCATTTTCTTAATAATCGGGGGTGGCTGGTTAGATGCGGGGTTAATATATATTGGGTCATCATTTGGTTTCATGTAGGGCTCAAAATTACCTGTAATGAGATTAAAAGGAACATCTAGAAAGTTCAAAATTTTAGTGTTCGATAGTTCCATGTCTTTCAGCGTTGCGATTATGTATTTTCTATTCCAGTCGCATTAACCGCTGCCACTTTCATCCCCACCAACCATTTCCTGCTGGTCTTAAGTTTTCTCCAAGATCTGTATGTGCAAGAACTATTATGTGCTAGCAGGAATATTAAATAAAGAAGTTGTTCTTTTCCTGGACTGGTTGCTCGCAAAATCCTATAAAATGCTTCTTAAATTTTTTATTACATTTTCCAACCTTTGGCATTGGAAACGGACTTAATACTTGTTCAAATATGTACAACCAATACATTTTTAACACTCATGACCATTATCGATATTAGGATTTTTTTTAACAACTGAACTATAAATGATCAGTGTATTCATACATTGTACAGTATACTGCATTTTTGACACATACACACACACACACACACACACTCACTCACACACACACACACACACACACATATATATATATATATATATATATATATATATATATATGAGGATTGAAAGATTTGGATAAATCCGACAAAATTTGGTTGAGAATAGAGGAAAGTATGGATATAACAACACAGACAGCATACATTCAATTGATATTTCGCCTCATTTTGGATGAAGCTTCCTCAGAACTTTATTGGCATAAGTACTTGTACATTCTGCTTTTATAGTGAAAGAGTAAATGGGTGATGGGTAAAGGAAAGTCGGGTGGGGTTGGTGTGTAGGGATTTGTATTTTTCTATGGGGTTAGTCGTTTGACTTAGAAGAAAAATTTGATATTTGGAGTGTGGGTCAGTGTAAGGGGAAGTATGTCATTTGGTAGAGAGGTAGGTAGGTCATCAGTATATGTTAGCAGAAGTTTTTTAGAGATTTTGGGGCGGAATATTTCTGTTTGGATTTTTTTATCCGTTTTTTAATTTGATTTTGTTCTCGTGGATTATGATTTTTGCAATGGCTGTGTCGAGGCTGAAAAATCCTTGTCTTTGTTTTATCATTTTGCTATTTGAGTGCCGATTCGCATAGACGGCGTGGTTCTTATTGTGTATGGGTTTTGCGGAGCGATGCGTGGTTGAAATTGAATGTGTGTGTGAATAGGGAATTTTGGTTGTCGTTTGTCTTTATCGATCTTTTATGCTCGTACAACGTTTGTCAAGACTGCGTTGGGTTTCTCTGATGTAGCTTTTGTTGCAATCGTTGTATGGAATGGTGTAAATGCCGGCGTTGGAGGTGTTAAAAATCGTTTGTGCGTGTGGAGGAACTGGTGAGGTCCCTAATTGTTTGGGAGGTGGTTTGCATGACTTTTATTCCTTGAACGGTTAGTTTGTCATAAAATGGTTTGTTGTGTATGTTGGTTGGTAGGGTTAAAGGTATGTGGGGGGAATGGAGGGTGCGGTGGTAGTGGTGGTGTTTTTTGGTTTCGTGTTTTAGTATATTCTGAGGGCTTCTTTCTTGGCGTTTAAAATTAAATGTCTAGGGTATTTTAAAGTTGTAAGGGAGTTTTCTATGTATTTGTATTATTGAGGTATTGAGGGGTGCATATACGCAGTGCCCATAGTTAGAAGCCTATTATAAGGCCTGTTTTGATTTTGTTGTTTTGTTGGGAATAGAATTGTATGTAGTCGTTTTTGTTGGTGGGTTTGCGGTAGACTTTGTAAGTTTGTTTTGGGATTTTATTAGTAGGGTGTCTAGGAACAGTAAGGTGTTATTGAATTGTTCTTCAAAAGTGAATTTTCTGGTAAGTTCTACTGAGTTTAGTTTGTTGGCGTTGTGTTCTATTTTGGGTTTTTTTGGGGGGAGTAAGATCAGTATGCCATCTATGTATCTAAAGTATGTGCAGTTGTTGGGTATTCTTGGTGTCCTTGGTATGAACCTAAGCTACACCCGGCGGTGAAGCTCCAGTTCTCAAGCTCTAGGGAGAATGGAGTCACCCATTCGTTGCCATTACTCCCAGGACCACTCTGACCCCCGGAATAGTAGTTCTTGTTAGAGTCCTATCTATAGGTCAAATTGATCTGTTTAAAAATTATTAGTATCAGATTGGAATGCTTGGAACGATAACTATGATCAAATTATTTCTAATATATTTGTAATAGCAAATTGGTTATGAAGGATTATTATTAGTTACTTTAAATCATTTAATTGTGCAAATTATTTTTTTTATTGAAAACAGTTTATTGAAGCTATAATTGTTTACAATCATTACTTGCCTAAAACTCTATAATTACTTAAAAATACTGACTTCGGCATTAAATAACTCAAAAGGCTTAACAAGCCATAAAAAAGACACTATAACTATACCTTGATTTTTTTTTTAATTTTCAAAAATTAAATAAAGACGTGTTCCCAGCTGAGCAACATATACAAGGGATGGCAGAATGACCTCTTGGGTTTAGAGCGTAAACAAAAAGAAAACACTAAACTAGATCGTACTAAAAATATTTTTACTATAAGAAAGAACAATATTTGCCATTTTGTTTGTTATTGTCATCCGTTCGTTTTAAAGATTATATTATCTAAATGTTTGCCTCCATGACCAATTCACTCTTCAAGCTTGACTGAATTTCGGCAACGTTCATCTAGTCATTGTCCCTAGTATTGCTGCGATTTCATGACGAATAGAATCTTTCAGTTTGTTTGTTGTGTAAGCTCTATGTTTAAAGACTTGAGACATGTATTGAAAGTAATCACAAGGTGATAGATTTAGCGAGCGAGCCGGTCACGGGATATCTCCACATTGTGAGATGAATTGTCCTAAAAAATTATCTCGGAACTTGCATAAATGCCTTTTACCGTTTTCATGGTGACTCTATTCCACGCCACGATGATAATAGAAATGACAATATGCTCACCGCAACAGGTGCCTGATGAACAAAGTCTTTAAAAAATTTTAAAAGGTCAAGTCTTGTCTTCAAACTGTTCGGTATATTGCCGAGTGTGTTTATCTGATTCCCCACGAAGCTGCAATGGTCTGTTTAATGCTGGGTACTGCTCAGAAAGCAAACCTTCAGATGGGTGGGAGCAAAAATCTCCTAGTTTCCGTCGGCATTCCCATTCGGGGGCGCCTCAGGAAGTCGGCAATAAACCCAGCTTTAGCTCTTTGAGACGAGGGGTAGGTTTATTTTCCGGGCCTCCCACCAGACCAGATTAGCATAAAGCCACTTTTACGTGGTGAGCCACGCACAAACCGAGGCTCATGCGATGGAAAGTGCAAAAAATGTGCGTGGATCCCATCGGCATTCTCCTTTTGAGGCGCCATCCAAGCAACCTTTATAAATCGAATCATCATGCTCACTACGAAAATTAATTAAAAATCAAATTCATATATTTACCTATCTACTTTCTTTGCATAACGGATTCTTGTTTTTCCATTCAAGATTTTGTGTTTTTTAATATTTCATTTTTCATTTATTTTTGTTAGGTAAATGTGTTATTATCAATTCACCAAATTTTAAAAAATAAATAAAAATCAACAACGATTTATTTCACAATTTGATTCATAGTTTTTAAATTGGAGCAGTTTTTATGCATGTATCTCGTGTCATTTCTAGTGTTAAGAGAAAAACTCATATTTACAGTCTGGTTTTATTTTTCTGTGTCCTTCACGTCTCTTTTTCATTTTCTCCTCTTTATCCTTCTTTTATTTTTGCTTTTTTATCTTTTCACTTTTTTCACTTTTTTTTTTTTTAGTTCACTCCCATTTTTCTTCTCTTCTGTTTTTCTTTTCTCGTTTTACTTTCTCTTCTTTTCCCCTCTCCTTATCTTCTCTTGTTCTTTCTTCGTCCCTTATTTTACTTCTCTTTTTTTTCCTTCTACTTTTCTTCTCGCTTATTTTTCTCCTTTATCATTTCCACCTTTTTCCCTTTCTTCCTGTCTATTTCTTATTTTCATCATTTCTATTCCCCTCTCTCTCTCTCTCTCCCCCCCTCTCTCTCTCCTCTCTCTCTCTCTCTCTCTCTCTCTCTCTCTCTCTCTCTCTCAAACGCAATAACCTGTTTTTTTTTTAAAAACACATTCTTAAGTACCACTGTCTAGACCACGCGGCTGGCGATTCACCAGGAAAAAAGCCACAAAACAACTAAATTTTAAACTTCCTGGGTATTCTCAAAAATATAAAGTCTTAGTTGAATATTACGTAGATCCTATCAGTTAGAGACCCCCATAAAAAATTGGTTGCCTTAAAAAGTAGCTGGTTTTTGCAGAAGGAGACACGGGTGAGTTTTAACTCAATAATTGGCCCGAATTCCTTATTTCAGGAAGACTTAAACAAAGATGCGAATCAAATATATTTATATGAAATCTGTTTAAAATTTATCGAGAGTGAAGCTGTATTTACCAAGACAGAAATGGATAAAAACATTTTTTTCTAAATTCCCCTATATATGTAATTTTGAAAGGAAATAAATCTACTTTAATTTGATAATCGTTTCATTATTTTGCCGTGTCTAAAACTTGTTTTATCTGATTGGAGGCTTTATTCATCATTTCATAGTGAATTTTATGAGTATTATGATTTCAAATTACTGGTATATTTTTTGGAAAAATTACTTCTCAGATATTCATTAATACTTACTGGATGGAATAAATTAAAAAGGAATATTTATTAAAACATTGGACAAAAAAGAACGATGATTACTTTAAATATGGAAGAAATATTTTTACGAGGTTTTTCGAAAAAAAAGAAAAGATAATAAAACTGATTATCAAGCAAATCAGCGGCATCTCCCGGATGAATCTGAAAACTATATCTTAATCTCAGTTGTATTAACCTATTATTATCCTTTTCTCAGGTGTGTTTCCAACTCTTATTAAGTGCATTCTGTAACATGATGAGTCTAAAGGGCATGACCAAAATGAAATTTCTTGGCCAACATGAGGAGAATTCTGCTGTGTCTCTAACCATACTGGGGAAAAAGTATACAGAACGCAGACAGTAGCCTGTGTTCGTGGCACAAGAATGTTCTGGGGGTGCGATATAATCCTCAGCAACACGAGCAGTTAATAAACTGCTGTGAACATCCTCACACACCTAACATACATTATATATATATATATATATATATATATATATATATATATATATATATATATATATATATATATATATATGCTTGTTCAAATACTGATTACAGTAAAATTACATAAATATATAACAGCTATACATATTCATATATTTTATTAAAGAGTTTTACTGTTGTATAGTTTGGTAATAAATAATATCTGATAATATATGTTTCTATCATAAAAAAACGATAAAATCTAGTTTAGATAATTTTAGTTAATGCAATATTAGGCAATACAAAAAGAGTTTGCGCTTGTTCAAATCTATATGACCTGTACTTTCTATATTGCAATGTTTATAAAAAAAACTATAGAACGCCATGTTCATAAGTATTTGAACAAGTACAAAATGTGTTGGGATATTTTTGCGAAGGAAGGGGATTTTTATTGCCTAAAATTATGATTGATCTTTGTTCCAAGTATTATTAACAAATCTATTTGACAAATATTGACAAAAATATTTAAAATATCTCCTTTAATAAATTCCTTCAAATACAACAACTGCGAGCGTATTTGGTGGGTAGTTGGTCAAGGTGTTTGGACTCCTTTTCTCAAGCAAAACAGACTTATTTTTGTTTACATTATGCAGTAGATTTTGAATGAAGATTTATATTCAATCAAACCCTGCGCAATAAGCAGGATGCAATACAAGATCAATTTTAAGCGGAGTAAAGCTGGTTTTAATCCAAAGGTTTCCTGCTTCTAGACCGATTGTCTTACCAAGGCTAAAGAACATAGTCTACTCTACCATTTGATTATAGTTTGGGACAAAAGAGATGTATTCCTATCTTTCCTAAAGACATGACCGTGAAGGGAAATAAACAGCTTCGTGGGGTCTCTAAATCCATTTCCTACGACAATAATCGTTAAGCTAAGTGAACAAAGGTTATCCAAATGAACAAAGTGCTGATATGAAAGTGGTTTCCAATGTTTTGAACCAGTAATCTTTGCTGTTTGACCTCTGGTGACTTCAATTGACTTCAGACATCAACTTCACATAGCCTATGTCCCAAGTGGAAATATTGTGAGTCTTCATACCCAGTATTACGTCAATAGACCTTGTGTTCTTTGCGTGAAACGGGCACGGACAAACACCCAAACGGATGGCTTATTTATTAGTATATATATATATATATATATATATATATATATATATATATATATATATATATATATATATATATATTCACTGAGAGAACTAGATAGGAGATAGCAACCCAAAATCTGTGCTTGGCGAATAACCAGTATATATATTTTTCTTTTTTGTCGGCTGTCAAGAAAAGCCGATAACTCGTTTGTAGGAAAGATTGATGACAGATTTTCGTATGCATGTGAACTAACACCCACCTATCCACCCCACCGCCACTTTTGATTGGCCTACGCTTATTTATACTGACTTGCTTATCTCGCAATCCCTTTCGACATTTTTGTTAGACTTGCTTTTACTTTTTCTTTTTTTTTTTCGCCAAAGCACCCACTTTGCAATCCGTCCACCAAGTCTCGACGTAATAGTCTACATTTGTACCACCCACACGTGACGATTGTGGTAATAAGTAAATTAAGCTCCCGTGGTTCGCTGTCTCAGCTTCTGATTACAGAGCCGAGTCTGCTGGCTGCTAGCCTACTGACAAAATAATTATGACGTTGTATTGAACGCTAATTGAAAAAAGAAACAACTTGTCGCGAAATAATTGTACTAATGTTCCCCCGTGTCAGTTTTAATAAATAAAACTAACAGAAATATTAATACCTAGTTGAAGTACCCATCTATGTCGGTTAAGGGGTCAAGACTTGAATCTCAGCTATTTATTTTACAATATTTGTTGGAACGATAATTTGTTTTCATAAAAGATGAATTCACATAACGAAAAATAGATTTACCAATTATATGTTTTACATTATCTTATCAAGTGGTCATTTAGTAACCTTTTTTTTAATCTGGCACAAGGTCATAAATCTGGTGAGAGATTGAACTCACTAACAATGGCCTGCTACGATTTCACTACATCAGACACTCCTAAAACTAATGGCGGCAGCTTAGGTTCGGCACAAGGCCAGAAGCACCTGGTGAGTAACGACTCAGTAGTAATAGATTTTGCGAGACCAGCTTGCTAACCATTGAATCATGACAAGATACCTTAAAATATGCTGACTGTATACTCTGCAAAGGAGTAACACCCTCACTCATAGGGTATGATACTGAACTGGGTATGACACTAAACTGCATCCGGCTCTGAGGCTCGAGATCTCTGAAGAGTCACACCACTTCAATGCAATTACTTCCGGTGCTACTTTAATCCGCAGTGGTAGTACCTGTTATGGTCACATCTTATGGTCAAATATATGTTTGAAGATTATTAGTATTAGATAGGAATACTTAAACCCATATAACTGTGCAAATAGTAATAGTTACTTGAAACTATATGATTGTGCATAAATTATTAGTATTAGATGGGAATGTTTGAAACGTAATTGTGTGCAAATTATTTGTATCAAATTTCGATATAAAATGTCCCATAAGAGGTTGATATGCCGTTAAACAATTAAAGAAAACCAAAACAAAGCTAACCATATAAAATTAATATTGTTATTTTTTTTAAATTAAGTGCGTGGTCCTTAAGAGAATTATTGATTCATTTTGGAATTGTCCTGATGATTAGTGCTAAATGACAATGTCATCTAATTATTTTATATCTCTATCTTGAACAGCGTATAAACATAATTAGTAATGTTAAAATCCAAATTTAAACGATCATCCAAATAATAATAAACAGGAGAATAGCAAATTTGGATATCGTAAAATAAAAATAACATAAAATGAAAAATTAAAAAAAATAAATATAAAGAAAATTTGTAAAAAAAAGCATTTGATCGCATATTTTGCGGTTTCTTTTGACCACAGTTCAAACGGAAACAAAGCGAAAAACTGTCAAAAATATATATAGATGTTGAAAGAGAAATGAAAAATATATCATGCAGTCATTATGTGTAGACCATTTGGAACAATCCTGAAAAGACGCGCTAAGTGGCTGGAATAATTGGAAAATCAAAAAGTTTTAAATATTGGATTGGAATTTAAAATAATTCCTATGATCATGAGCAAATAAAGCTTTTAAAGCATTTTCTATTTGGTAAATAAATTTATTTTTAATATAAATTCTGTGAATATCTTTAGATATGTTTAAATAAATTATATTATTTAGTTTAGATCTACATGAAATACAGAAAAAGTTATATCAGTATGAAAAGGACACAAACCCGAACATCATTTTTTAATCAAAGAATCAAATCAATAACATCAAAAATAATTTATTTTGCTGTTAACACAGAATATAAGGATCCTCACGTGGTGTAATAATCAGCGGTATAGAATAGCGAATCATTGTTAGTAAGTTCAATTCTCGCTGAGTTCCTCATACTTCTGGTCTTGCTAAATATCTCAGCTAAACATTAAAAGATAATCACTAATAAGCAGCTAAATATGGAAAACAACCATTTGAGTGTTTGAAAGAAATTGTATTTGTTGTTTGTTTTTTTTTAAATTTTAACTTATGAAGATGATTTACTGTATTCTGTCTTTTGGAATATACTACAGCAGCATTTACTTCCGCTTTATTTGAAGCCCTATTATCCTTTGCTTTGCGAGAGTCCTTAGCTCCCTTATTTTGAAGATACGCACGCAGGTTACCAAGCAAGTTTGTGCAGTGGCGGTGTCTTCGTGCCTGGTAGTTGTTTGACTCTATTACAGCAAATTCCTGGGATTTTGTGCTGGTACTTCTCTGGGCATCCGTATCACAAGATCAAGCATTCTTTCCTTGTTGATAGTGGAATGGTGTTGCACATATTGTTTAGAGCATTTGGAGATTATACTATTTGGCTATAGGTATCCAGGGATAATTCACAGATGTTTACGGTGGAAGGCATCAAACTTATCCATTGGAACTTCCCAGATGTTGCAATTGAACATCATCAAAGACACATGTTGCATCATATTGGCACAGTCTCATTGTTAAAGGAATCTTTAATCTGCGAACTCATATATTCCAAAAACACCGAAAAGCAATGTTGCGCATTACACAACGGGCCGTTACGTCAAAGGTGCTGCAGAGCATTGATCCAAAAATATTTCTCTTCCCCCAATCACCCAGGCTGGCTATTTTTATATACAAGGATGAACTTTGTTTTTATCCTCGTTAGTAAACCCTTAGTTTGATGTCTTTCAGCTGTAACCTGGCCACTTTCTCTTTTTGGGGGGAAGATTTTACGGCATACCAACCTTTATTAGGTTATTTTGTACTGAAGACGTTTTGTTCTATTCACTCTTGATGTGTAATGAAAATTATTTTTAACTCAATTTTTAAACACATTTTTGTTAACTCATTTTCTTCTATCTATATATGACCCTAACAAGTACGACCACTCCGGGTCAGGGTAGTATTAATGAAACTTTACAGAGCTCCAGAAATGGAACTTCGCCACTAGATGCAGTTTAATTTCATACCTGACCACTCGCATCTCATTCACATTACATCTTTGATTTCTTAATAATTCCAAAGTCCCGGGATATTTTGAAGAAATCCCAGCGTTTGGGCATAAACACAGAAGTAAGAATGCACTGAGTCCACATAATGTCAGCTCAGCTGCATTTCCACTTGAAGCCACACTGATATCGTCACATGAAGTGGTCGGTTTTTTGTTTCACAGAAATGTGAGTAAGTTATTTCTCATTTCGGACAATGCCGAGAACTTCTGCTAGTATTTGAAGACTTTAGTGGGGATTTTCGCTGACGACCACCGACTAAGCTTAAAGGCAAAACTCTCCTATAAAACGGATGGAGCACTCTCTGACAGATTTTACATATATACATATGAAGAGACGTGATACGTCAAAACACGGTGTCTATGGATGATTATATATATATATATATATATATATATATATATATATATATACAGATTTTTGGTACAACTGATTTTACATAGAAATTTTAATAGTATCATATTTTATTAATTTGATCAATTATTAAACACAAAAAGGGGGGATAAAGGAGACGAAAAAAAAAACGAAAGAAAAAATGAGACGAAAGGGCCCTTTCAATCAGTGCATTCTTAAAAGTTCACAACTGGTAAATTGTTTAAAAGTCAATGTGTAGAAATTGGGTAAAAAGATTAAAATAATGTCATGATTGGAGTAACATGAAGGGGAAAATACATAAATCTCTTCGCGTCATTCCAATTTCTGTAACAACGTTCCCAACAGATAATGCTAAGGAATGTTTAACTCTTTTATGCCTGCACAAAATATATATATATATATATATATATATATATATAATATATATATATATATATATAATCATTCACATACAGTCCTGTTTCGACGTATCACGTCACTTCAGTGTGGCTAGACCTTGCGCGCTGCCTCCAGCCAGGATCAAAACTCAACATATTTACCATTAGTCAGAGCCTCTAACCACAGGGCTATCAGCACGTTCCAGGATAATTTTACTGATAAATACATATATATGTAAAGGCTGCCAAAGAGACCTCTATCTTTTTTAATATGTACAGCGATCACCAAGGATAATGAGTGGAAGACAGAAAGGAGGAATAAGTGGAAAAAGTTAATTTATTGATATAAAACTATAAAAGCACCGGACGAAAGGGCCCTAGTTTTGTATCAATAAATCAACTTTTTCTAATATTATATATATATATATATATATGTATATATATATATATGAAGTAAAAAAGTGTAAAAGCAGTAAGCTGTTACATATCCCTATTTGTTCTACTTACGTACATGGTTAAATTCAAATTCAATCTAGTATCTAAGTTTACGCCGACGAAGGACACAGGAGTGCCCAAAAATGGTACATATATTGTGTTTCTATACATAAACTATCCAACAAAACAAAAAATATTTTTTGTTAAAATATATAAAATATTTTTTTTAAATATTTTTGTCAAAATACTTTTTTCAACTATGGTTACAGCATTTACTTTTTACATAATTCTATATATTATAAGGATCATACGTTGACTTTCTACACTAATATATCTATGGGTAGAATAATAGGGCAGACTGGTACTTCTAGTCTTGGTAGGGCAACCGACCTCTGAAAACTGAATACAAGCCCTGGGGAGTATTGTTCATGAGAATCTCTGGCACATTGGCGTTACATTCATCTGTTTATCACCTCATAGAAAAAGGTGTTGCAAATTCTATACTGGACTTTCCTGATAAAAAAAACTATCTGTATTGGTAATACGACAGTTCCTATCTTTTATGAAATTGCTGGGTCGTAAAAATTTAATTCTGTACAATTATTTAAGTATTACAGCAGAATGGTTTCCTGTTGATTATTAGTTATATTATAGACTCTTTTTAATGGTCCCCATTAAAAAGTATCTATAATATAACTAATAATCCATTTTTCTATGAGAAGCCAATTCATTTTAAGTTAAAACCTTACCCTGCGTTCATTATTATTATTATAGAATGTTTTATACTGTGGTAACCCAACGTGTTCTCGGATGGTCTTGTTACTAAGAATTTACTAAGAATTTCGCATTAAAGACTGAAATTAATATGGGTAAAAATCAGTGAAACATTTTCAATTCCTTGTCTATGGTATTTAAACAAAGACTAAATGACACGTGAGTCAAATAGGTTCCCGTTGTAACAGTTGTCCATGATAACATTGATGATTCTATTTAGGAAGAAGTAAAGGATTTCAATTAGCACTTCCTCGCTATATCAATAATTTGGATGATTAAAAAATAACGCTCAGTGCGAATCCAAATCCCAACAAATTATAATTATAACTAAAATAGAAATATTGTAATTCCTTCAGTTAGAATAAGTGTATTGCTCTAATAAAAATCTCTTTATGATGTGTGATTTTCCCTTAGCAAGTGTTACATACAAACGTAGTGGGAATCTCAGATATATATATATATATATATATATATATATATATATATATATATATATATAGAGAGAGAGAGAGAGAGAGAGAGAGAGAGAGAGAGAGAGAGAATTACATTCAGTACAACAAAGACCCCAAAATTATAATCCAGTCACAAATAGAACTGGAACGTGCTTTATTCTCTAATCTAGAGTATTTTCATTGTATTGCCATATTATATTCTCGCTATTATGTGCCGTTTTTACTGGGTTACGGTTACATATAAACAGGATGAATATTTTAGTAATACATAGATATATCAAACTTTATTATATGAATGATGAAAAATAGAGAATGGAAAAAAATAAGTGGTAAACAACATGATTTACTTAGATAAGCGCAAATGTCAAAATAAATATATGAAATTATTAAATAAATGAATAAATAAGAAAACATTTTTTGAAAATCCAGGATCGTATAGAAAGTTCGCCGGCAAATGCAACCAAATTTGACACCGCATTTCTTTATATTTATCAGATTTCGTTTCCATTTCTTTATTTTTTAAATTTTTATTTTATTTTTAGAGATAGAAAAAGTGAGCTATTCTTGAAGGAATTTTTGCTCGAATGTCGATTTGATATTAGTTTCATTTCGCTTGCTGAAAATGTTGGCAAATTACGAAACTGGGAAGCACAACCGAAATATCTTGTGTTGCACTTGCTTCTTATTTGGTGGTCTGGTTTATTTGCCGGCTAATGAGAATGGCTTGCAACATTCAATTCGCCGCACCCATAGACTCAACAAGTAGAGGGGAGAAGTACAGCTCTGAGGTTCCATGAGAAGGACCGGACATGTTATGGTTCGTTAGGATGCAATTCTGAGATTAAGGGTCAAGCAAACGAGCCAGATAAAACGTGTTGAGCATAAATCTATTTTAACAGAGTTTTAAATGCTGCTTGTTGATTGGTTGGTTTGTTGGTTGGTTGGTTGGATTTTACGGCATGCCAACCCTTGTTGGGTTGTTTTATACCGAATATATTTTGTTTTATTCATTCTTGATGGGTATTCAAATTCTTTTAAACTCTTTTTTACACATTTTTTTAAATTCATGTTTTTTTATATATAACCCATAGATGGGACCCTAACAGGTACTACCACTCCGGGTCATGGTGGACAAGAGCTCCAGAATTGAAACATCAACATTAGATGCAGTTTAACTTCATACAAATGCTACTTATAGATTCAATGCCAACTAAATAAAAAATAATTGAAGATCGCAATTTCTCCCAAAAGAAATGATGGTTCATCAAATAATATATACTACACTTTTATATAGGGCCGGGTTAGCTCAGTTCGTAGAGCGTCCGGCTAGAAACCACAAGGTTCCCAGTTCGATACCGACCCTCGCCAACTCAGCGTATGAGTAGCACAGGGATTTGTGCGGTAAAGTAAGGAGTTGATGGTAGGTGTAGCGCTCTAACTCAGACGCAAAAACAATCTCCTGTGTCTTGCGCTATTGAAAAGGGGATAGACTCCCTCGCTAATCGGCTGATACCGACTTTAGGCCACTCCGACGACTTTACACTTTTATACGAGGGACTCCTTTATCGAACAGGAACCTGAAAGAGGGGAGAAGGGAGGGAAGTATAGATTTAAGTAAAGATATAAACTGGGATTTTAGTTTAAAAACCCTCAGTTTATATTAATATCAATTCTTACCTGTATAAATCATGCAAGAAATAGAATTTGCATCAAAACGGAAGGTGGGAAAAAGAGTGAAATGAACATACTTACAGGTATTACCTGTTAGGGTCCCATCTATGGGTTAAATAGACAAACATTAGTTTAAAAAATGTGTTTAAATATAATTGAATACCCATCAAGAATGAATAAAACAAAAATGTCTTCAGCATAACATGACCCAATGGGGTTGACATGCCGTAAAACCCAATCAACCAACCGACTAATAAATACAAACCATCAGTAGAGTTCGATAAATCTTAGCCGTAAGTCAATTCTGTTAAGGACAATATTATTACACCCGTTATGTTTCAATATTACACATATTCCAAAGGTGAAATTTGAATATAATGCTTTTTCGAAATTTTCGTAATTTAGTACGAATTGTAAATATTGTTAATTTTTTGAAGAGCTGAAAAAAAAAGAAAAAGAAGGATTTCTTAGAGCGAAATATATGAAATTTTAGCACAGGCTAAGCTGGGCGCCATTTTTATCAAGCTCTCGAATGAGATTTTTGCGAGATTCTTACTTGCTACTAGAAAATAACACTAGTAAAAATCTGGATGACCTTGTAGGGGACACATAAAAACTAATATGATGTTGCAGTTTGTAAGACCGGAAGGTAAACAATGTAGGGGCGAAGTTATGAGAGACGATTTCATTTGTTGAATTGCAACAATACGACAATGAAGGCTTGAATATATGATGACTTGAATTTCAGCCAAGTTTAAGACGTGAATTTAGCACGGAAGAAAAATGAAACATGTTCCTTCACCAGTAAGTAGTTGCACTGTGACATTAACTCTAGCAATGACCGTGAAATTAATTTTAACTCCTCTCAAATTGTTACGAATTAGCGAGATGACCCATATATGATAAATGTTCCGAGGCTCGAAAGTAACAAATTTCATAACCTCTCTATGTTAAAAGAAAAGATTATGAAAATTCTTTCATATATTTCTATATAGAGATTAATATAATCTTTATAAAATGGAGATTCTGTCTATTTATCTATAACCGAAACTACGTTACTGCTTACGTCACAGTCATTTCAGGAATTAAGTAAGTTAATCAACAAGTGCGTAATTCACAGTCAATGCCATTTATACATAAAACATACAACAATGCTATTATATATATATTCATAAGGTTATTACGCAACATTTGATGATCTACCGTGTTTTTAAAAAGAAAGATTAATAAATTCATGCCCGGTATTATTGATTTATATATACTATTTTAATATATATTTAAAGTTATCTAACGTATAGATTTTACGAGAAAATTATTTACAAACAAGAAATCGTCATAGAAACTTGTACTGGATGAACCGGATGTAGTTTTACGATGTGTACAAGCATTTATGTTTAATTGTTTATATTCATTTATAATGTAAAAAAAATGTGTTTACGGTTATTTTTTATTACTAATGTTATTTTTCATCGGCAATATTTTAATTTAAATTAATTGTAGTGAAGTAATTAATAGTTAGTAGTATTTTGTTAGTTGTTTAAACAATACACATTCATCAATCAGTTTAATTTTATTCGGCATTAGCTTTTTAATTTCAATTTAATTTAGTTCTTTAAAAATTAAATAAATTTATTCAATTAATTTAATTCTAACTTTAATAAATAAATAATTAGTTTAATAAATATGAAATCTATTATGAATTAAGAGCGATTTTTAATGCAAAAAAAACTTTTTACGGTTGTTATTTTTCTATATTTTAATGGTAATTATTACGTTCCCTTTTTCTGAGTGGTAAAAATTTAACGTAAACATTAATTTGAAACACTATTTCAGGAATTCTATGATATGATTTTTTTTTAAATATTGGTGTTTTCTTTGATCTAATTTCTTTCAAATAATACAAAGATATTTTACGGTAAAATAATTTTTAGAAACCTTTTGTAACTTTTCCTGTCTTGTGTACATTTATCGCGCCAAATCGATTGGGTGTCCCTAAATGATGCTATTTTTCATCTGCAATATTTTTATTTAAATCAATTGTAGCAAAGTAATTAATAGTTAGTAGTATACTATGCATTCTTTAAACAATACACATTCATCAATGAGTTTAATTTTATTCGGTATCAGATTTTTTTTTTTTAATTATATATTTTATATAATTCTTTTCTTTAAAGATTAGATAGATAAAATTATTCAATTAAATAAATGCTTACTATGATAAATATGAAATATATTAAATCTCTAAGAAAATTAATTAAGAGTGTAATAACATATATTACATTCATTCATTGATTGTACAAACATTTTTTAAGTAAATTTTATTTATCGAAAAGAATATTTAAAGAATTTATTTTTCTGCAGAATTGAACTGAATAAGATTTAGTTTAACTGACATTGAATTTTTAACTCTCATCCACCTCAGGCAATATTTTTCCAAAATTTATTTTTACGTTACCTGGACGGTGTTTTTGCTAGTCTTATTAATATTAATTAATAATGTATATTTTATTTTACGATGGAAAAATTGTCTGTATTATCGACTGTCGTAAAACAAAACAAATATTCTTTTTTTTATTTGACGCTACCCAAAATAAAAAACGTTAAATATTTGAATTAATTTGAATTTAAATTTTAGAAACTTGGTTTTATTACAAAAGAAAACATATTTATTTGAATTTTGTCATCAAAACTATTTCGTATATTTATCATTAAAAAATATATAAGATTTCAAAAGTCTGTTTATATTTTTTAAAGAAAGAAATCCTTTAACGTAATTTTGGGAGCAATTTTTATACCACCTGGAAGGGTTTTTTCTGCTAGTACTAATAATATTCAACAAAATATATTTGATCCTTTGATGAAACCCTAGCAGGTACTATCAAGGATGATCAAAGGGAATCTGTGATTAATGGCAATGAAAGGGTACTTGACGCTCTCCAGAACTCTAGAACTAGAATCTCACCATCGGATATAGTTTAGTATACACGTTGATATTACGGAGATAAGTTAGAAATGCTAACAAGATGCTTCTTGAGGTATAACTGCGAATGTGTTAGCAAACTGTTGTTGATGAATTCTATTCTTACTAAATATTCTACACTTCTGGCCTTGTACTGAACTAAGCTTAGCAAGTACAACTTTGAAATGCTAATTAGAACCTCTAGTTCCTTCCTAAATACAAGCATCAATAGTTTTATCTATTACAACATGGATTCATGGGTCGTCTATCCAGGATATTAGATACGTTTTCACGCTGCTAATTTCTTGTTAATGTAACCAAAAATGTTAATTTTAATTCTTCAATGGTACTATTAAAAATAGCTAATAAATAAATAGAAATAGGGCAATTTGCAAAAATGTATCAGCTTAAGAATAAAACCCTTCAAGGAAAGAAAAAACGTTGGAATTGGGGAAAAAACGAAGGCAAAGTACCAATTCAAAACCATAAATTTTTAATTTCTTCCTCGTAACATGAAAATTAGATTTGAGTCTGAGATTTATTTGCTAACCCATGTTATTGTTTATCTCTTAGGAGGATAAGTAAAATCGTTCTTAAAGCTTTGAGAGAGTTACGTTGTGTACGTTGTTTCAGGAACAGCTGTTGGAAATGGAGAATTGTTTTTATATTCTTATTCATTAAACTTTGCTTAGATCTGACATGAAAACACAGAGAGTGCTTACAGTACCTGCTGCTATAAAAAGTCACCCATATAAGTACTGAGTAGGCTCATCGCAGCTTAACTTTG
This sequence comes from Doryteuthis pealeii, assembly GCA_023376005.1. NCBI lineage: Eukaryota > Metazoa > Mollusca > Cephalopoda > Myopsida > Loliginidae > Doryteuthis > Doryteuthis pealeii. The sequence goes on along the minus strand of CM042147.1, from coordinate 98,402,064 downwards.
ATTATATGACTGGTGCTTAAGCTAGTCTTAAACGTAAGTCAGAATTTTACTAAGCTTCACCTAGTCTTCACACAGTCTTCAGTTTGCTCATGGTAACTGCTATTCTTAAGGGGTCAACCATCATAGTAATTGATGCTTATGTTGAGAATTTTAGTAAGAGATAGATATGAACAGATAGATAGAGAGAGAGGGGGGAGAGAGATAGATGGATAAAAGCAAAAACAAAATGTTCTTTATGACATCTACTAAATTTTACAATGATTCGCCTGTCTATCTGTGTGTCATCAGACAATCTCAAGGTCATCAAATTGTGAATGCAAACCCAAAGAATGTTTTAGCAAATTGTCTTTCGAAAATTTTTTAACTTTTAAGGTTTTAGCTAGGAGTTCAATTTCCAATGTAATGTTGAATTGGACCCTTGTTTTGTGTCCCTCCTCTATCAGGTTCGCTAAATAAGATAATCTTAATGAAATTCTTTCTTTAAATTTTTACTGATTTTTTAGTTCCTTAAAAACTACCTTTGGCTGTCGGTGACGTCAATCGCGAGTTACATCATATTTATATAATTCATGTTAAAATTAGATATAAATAAATACATGAGGGACATTTCTCTACAATTAGTAGGTAATAGTTATCTACTTTGAAAAATTATAATGATTTGGGTGAGTGTGAATGCAGACCCAACATTATTATAAAGAAGATGCAAAATCGATTAGATTAGATTATTTCAACGTTATTGCGTTCACAAACTGTGAATGTTACATTTTTGCTGCGCTATGATAATATTCATTTGTATATCAAGTTATTATAATACAGATTATTTAGGTGTAAAATGCAGGGTAAATTTTATTCTATATACTAGCTGAAATATTCATATAGGACGGATGAGAATTAAAGGCTTGAATCGAAACTGGTTATCATTAGTTTTCTTCTTCTTCTTCTTCTTCTTCTTCTTCTTCTTCTTCTTCTTCTTCTTCTTCTTCTTCTTCTTCTTCTTAATCCAATGGAGTCAATGTCTTAAGAGATTTATCGATTTAAACTTTTTATTTTTGTCCTGAGTATTAGTCACAAGGAAGCAATAATACTATAATTATTTTACATATCCAGCTTGCAAAATACCTTTAATCATTAATGTTTAATAGAAATTTAATAATCATTTTGGTAAGATATATAAATTTTGATTTTTCAAGACTGAAAATTTCAATTCTATACAATTAATTACGTCTTACAAGCAATATGTGTTACTGTTCATTATTTAAAGACCCCGTCTTGACGTAAGCACTTCTTCCATGGGAACAATCTTTTACCTTAAAACACTCCCTAGTATCCGATATATATATATATATATATATATATATATATATATATATATATATATATATGCGCGCATCAATTCGTTAACCTTTACTCAGCTTAGCTTAGTTTGACACAAGGCTAGTGTTATGGAGCAAGCACTAGCTTTGCCTGCTAAATATTACATTAAGACGCTCATGGATATCAATTTGGTAGCTCTATATAAGACCACAAAACCATTTATCAAAGACATACGTGTGCGCATATGTTTGTGGGTATACCAGTACACGTGTACGTCTGTGTGCGAATGTTTTGTATGTGTCACTTCATGCTAACTTGCAAATGTCGTTTCTAATAAGATGTTCATGCCTTTCTATATGACTTAGAAGTCTTAGATTGTGTGTATCTATACTTTGGCTGTTAATGTGTAAATATATACTTCAGCATGAATTACATAGGTGTACTTTTGTGTGTACGTGTATATTTTATGTATTCCTCGAATGTAGATAAATGACTGTCTTTGATGTGAGTGCAAAAGATTTACTTGGTTGTGTGTGTGTATATATATATATGTGTGTGTGTGTGTGTGTGTGTGTGTGTGTGTGTGTGTGTGAGTTTTGTATGCGCTTGCTCACTGACGCCTATATGCGCATATGCGTCAGTGTGATTTGTTGCTTCAGTTCCTAAAATAACAATTATCTTTTCGTGGTGCCACGTTTTAAAGGCTTCGAAAAATACAAACCGACATTTTTCCCTTTATATTTACATCCTCTGTACTTTATTTTTATTTCGTACTCTGCAAAATCGTTTAAAATGTAATAACAACAAGTACATTGCAAAGATATGTGTCATCTCTAGATCTGAGATATTTCTTGAGTACATTTCCACAATATTGACGTTTTCCTGACCAAGTCTTTCTTACTTATAATCAATAACTTTAACCATATCGATTTATTTATTCGTGTATAATGCTACCTCTGTTTCTACAATCAGAAAGAGTATTTTTATATATATAATGCTCTCATTACTTTACAATTAGATCTCTTTTAACCGGTTTTCAGACTGGGATTAAAATGACGTATCTGTTTATCTCCCTTCGCTTTATTCTTGTCTTCGGACGAGATGCAGCTAAATATTAGGAGTCTAACCTCGCTACATTACCTTTCACCTTGCACCAAAAGTGGATGGAGTGGCATCAAACAATGCCATTGTAACATATATCACGAGGCTGAGGGTTATTTGTAACCTTCTCCATATGTACTTGCATGGGTGCCCATTGGTAAACTATGAGTCACAGATAGGATTTAGCCAGGTTTTGGGTTATGATTAAAGTGTAGTATCTGGTCTCCTTTCTCAGCTGTGTATCTCAGTTACACAAATGTAATGACTATTAGGGGCTTAAAATGATTGATGCAGCACATTTTCTTTCCAAATCTTGGAAGATCTTCTTTCCTAGAAATTAAGCATTAAAAATCCTAGCCCATTTATCTAGGCTGGAACAAGCTATTTTGCTGTTATTATTTACTAAGTTTGGCACATGGCCAGAAGTATACGAGCACATACTAAACTTACTTACGAACTTACTAAAAAATGGTTTGCTAGTCTGGCTCGCAAATTTGTGAGGATGATTATATTATTCATTAAATATTAATTTTGTTATTCATTAAATTTCATTTATTCTGGACACATAGGCCCTCAAATTGCTTATAGTATCTGCTGTCGCAAAGTGGTTACCTATCAAAATATTGGACGAGCTCATCGCTGCTTAACGTCACTAATCTCACGGGTACCTGTGCTTTCAGCATGATCTGACTGTAGATCTACTTTTTTTCATGGGTACCTCATGTGATGTAATGGTTAAGGAGCTGGGCTAGTAGACAATTATTAGTGAGTTCAATTCTCACTGGGTTTCTCATATTTCTGTAGCCCTATCGGTGGAGCTTAGAATACGCTGACTGCAATCTCTGAAGATAGGTAAGACCCCCTCAAAAAGGGTTGCCTTGGGTAAATGGCATTCGGTGGTGAGGAACCGGGTCTGGAGCTCTGTAAAGTGGGGAGTACCCCTTTATTGTCATAACTCCCATGTCCACTCTGACTCAGAATGGTTGTACCTTTTAGGATCATATCTATGATCCAAATAGATCTGTTTAAAAACCATTGGTATTTGATAGGGGTATCTGAAACCATATAACTGTGCAAATAAATGAGTATTGTCATTGAATAGGAATAGTTCCTTGAAACCATATAATTGTAAATAAATCATTAGTTTTAGATAGGAATACTTGATACCATATAATTGGGTGCATACCAATGATTATCATATACAAATAAAAAGGTGTGATTAAAATATGATTGCAGTGGAACATTGAAAATACAAATAGTTATGATTGTCATCAAACATTTACAAATGAATCTAATTTCACGATTAAATAACCCATAAGGGGTTGATATACCGTTAAATGAACCCAAATCAAACACCTACTTCTACCCTAAAGCCAAAATAAGCTAAGCTTAGTAAATCGCAATTTTGTTAGTTCAATTTTAATTTTAAATTGGGAATCTGGGTTTGGTAGTAACTGTTTTATTCAATTATTCGGGTGTGGGCAGAAAAGTTCTCAACAAGAGAATAACTTTTGTTTCGTTTTATTTTATTTTATTAATTTATCTATAGTGAAAGGTTTAAAGAAAGTTTGAAAAAAAAACGACGTGCCAAGTGAATAGAAATGTGTAATGAATATCTTTGATAACATGGCTCAAGGTCATTTTCTTGGTTGTGCAGACAACTTTTCTTTATCCACTCTTCTAATCATATAAATATCTTGCCATCTGGTTTTTCTGTTGAGAAAGAAAAAAGAAACAACAGAAAAACCGCAAATACTTGATCTAAAATTGCATGTTTAATTAACACCTCTGTTTAAGGTGAATTAGACAAAAAGGAAATTAGCCGACAGATATTAATGATGATTCCCAATTGAATTTCATCGTGGGCAGTAGAAATTGTAATCAGTAAAGAAGGAGGTTTTATCCGCCGGTAGAAAATGTGTTTTACAAGAAGTAGTGACCTGTTAATTTGAAGGCGAATCCTGTAGCTGTCGGTTTGCGATACACGCGTCACTTCACGTGGAAAATACACACAGAGGATGCAAATCGATGGATGGCTTGGCTTTCCAATTAAAAAGAAAGGTGCAAAGCGAACCAAGCTGCAGTCGTTGATATGCGGATAGATATGCGGGAGGGGGCGGGCATTGGTTCGTGTTATTTTAATAGCAAAGAGATATCGTGCGCGCCCTTACCTTTTTTCTTTTAATTTCCAGAGTGGAAAGGAGGAATGCAACATTTTTTCAGTGTAAGACTTCCCATGGCTACATTTTTCTGTTCTTTCTTTGTTTTGTTTTTTTGTTTTTTCAAATATAATTAATTCACTACATAGATAAAGTCACTTATATGTACACACACACACACACACACACACACACACATATGGACAGACTGGTAGGCATACATATACATGTAGAAAATACACTCAGAAGATACACACAACCACACATATTCATATGAAGTGTATTAAAAAAAGCACCGAGACTGAAGCTATATTTACCAAAATAGAAACTAACTATTAATGAAACGTTAATTTTTAACAAAATAGTCCCATTGGTTTTCCTAAGCAACTTTGCAACTCCTATTTTGATATGCTGTGAAGCTGTGACATCCTATTTCTTTTAGTATCCTACACGTCAATCAAATCTTACCCTTGAAATTAATTTCTTGTTTAGGAAACAAAAAAAGATCACAAAGTGCTAGTATGTGCTGGTGAGTATAACAGTTCTGATAATACTATCCCTCATTTTTCATTCTACTTTCTTCTTTTTTTCTTATACATTCGAACATTTCTTCTTTTTTTCTTATACATGTCTTCCATTTTCCCTCTATGGTGTCATTGGTCCCCATGGAATTATCTTGTGCTATTATAAAAGTTGACTTTCTGACTTGAGGTTTATTTATTTTTTTTTTTTTTTAGCCTTGTCTAGGTCTTCCTATGTGGAATCTATCCAGTTTGTCGCTTGAAGTATTGTATTCTTACCATTTCTGTTTTCTAGCTCTTGTACTTTTTCTGTTTGTCCATATGTTTCCCATTGCTATTACTAGCTGTCTTTCCTTGATCTTTTTAGTGTATTCTTCGAGAGGATCAAACTAGCTATTCAGTAATGATAGTCTTGCAGATCCATTATTACTAAATAGCGAGTTCGATCCTCGCTGGATAATCCCCACATAAAAAAAGACCGGTCTGGTTGGAGATTAGGAAAAAATGTGTCTTCGAGATTTCGAATTGTCACATCTAAAGAAAAGAAGGAGGAATAGGACACGCCAGTATTGAGAATTGTATGATCCTCAATACTGGTGAGTCCTCCACCTTCTTTTTTTCTTGACACATATAGTCTGTCTATGTCATCTCTCGCGTGTTATGCCTTCTGTATAGTCATCAATTTCATTGTCCTTTGGTCCATCAGTTAGAATTCATTCCTTGTTCATTTTAAGAATGGTCCAGAGTGACTTACAAGATGTTTGTTCCTTTGACGATATTTCTGCTGTATTATTATTATTATTATTATTATTATTATTATTATATTATTTCACTCCTTGTGAGTACTTCACTTTAGTTTTAAATGGTGGTCTTTCACTGGGAGTTTGAATTACAGTAAGTCTCCTCGGGTCTCCAGGACTATTCTGAGTATTCTAGCCAATATTAACAATTCATGATATGGTCTCGGTTCTTCTTTTAATGTCCAATACCTCTAGTTTATTTTTCAAGCCTTGGTGCGTATCTTGTTCTGTTTATTGTCGTCAAGACATAAGCGCTTATATAAGTGAGCGTGTGATACAGTAGCAGTCTTTTTTATATACATACGCATATGTAGGTGCATGTTAAGTATACATATGTGTGTGCGTGTGTATGTGTGTGTGTGTGTGTGTGTGTGTGTGTGTGTGTGTGTGTGTGTGTGTGCACGCGCGTGAATCAAAAGTTACACGTCTATTACAATGTGTATCTCACTCTTGTGCCTAAATATGTTTGTGCATACACTTCTTTTAGAGCTGGGGACTGCGTGTACATGTGTATGTGTGCGCGTTTTTACACACGAGTTCTCTTTTTCACATCAGACACGCTGCTTAACAAAGGCAATAGCCTATCAAAATATTATCATTTGTTCACCTTTGGAGGGCGTTCTATTCCCCATAATATCTTTAACACGTGCGCCTCTCGCCTTGTATTGTTTACAAATTATTTTTTCCTCATTCCTCGTCTCTCTTTTTATAAACCAAAAGAAAAACAAATGTTTTCTTTTTCATTTGTTTTGTTTTTTGTTGGGTTTTTTTTGGGTGGGGGGTGCTGAAATGAAACAACATTTTCCTGTTCGGACATTCACAGCAAACTTGGATCTGTTAACTAATCAAAAATTACTTTACTCTTAAATCTCTAATCTTGACAATCATTTTATTACGCAGTATATACAAAGCGATTCTTCTTTTAAATACTCACGCACTTTATTCTATATTAATAATTAGGAATAGTTTGTTTGTCTGTCCTCTATAAACAACCAAACTATTATATCTAGAGCTACCAGTTTTTTTCTGATTCTCTTAGGCTAAGAGAAAAATTTTAAAGTAAAAGACATATTGTTGAACACTCATTGGTTCAATGTACAATTGATTTTCCCTCTTAGAATGTAGTTTTTCCTCTGATTCGGTTACCCGACCCAACAGTATTGTCTTTGCATGGCTTTCAGAATGTTTTAACGCAAGATAGAGGCGAGGAAAATAATTAAACAGCAAGTTAATTGACTTAATTTCAAAACAAGAATTACAATATTAACACTGTATTGTCTTTTTTTTTCGTTAAATGACTGTTTTTTCTTAACAAACAACAAATAAGTGTAAATATTGAAAAAAGATCAGAATTGTTTTACTTGAATGAAGGTAAAAGAGATTTATTTTTCAATATAAACTTCTTAAGTGTCTTTTTCTATTTTCATTTCAGAAATTTTGTGTGAAAAATGTAAGTTACAAACACTGAAGTAAAATGAATACTTGACAAAGAATACATACAAAAACTGTGATTTTTGTGCTTTTTTGTGGTTCAAGTCAAAGTTAAAGTTGTTTGTAAGTTTTGATGAGGACACATCAAATGCCAGCCACATCAGATTAGGGATCTAAGATTCTTGATAGGCATGACTTACTGTTGGATAGACAACAGTTAGCTGTTACCATACACCGAGGAAAAACTCGGATCCCCCAAGAGCCTAATTCTACTCGTGGTCGTATTACAGGAGGATAAGAAGGTCCGCACTATTATGGACTATCGAGAACTCAACACGCATGTTAACAACTGCACAGCCAATGCAGACGTCTGTACACAGAATCTGGATGAGTGACGACAGCAGGGACCAAATGTCACCGTGTTAGATCTGCATAGAGCCCACTTAGATTCATGTGGACAAGTCACTATGGTTGTTCCAAACGATGGCTACGTTGTCCTATATTAATGACATCTTCGTAAACGAGCGTGTGTATTCCGTGTAAACTCACGCCTGGGGTGGTTTGGGTTAACGAGGTGTACGTTTTTATTATGTTCTCATTACATACAAAGATAATGGGAATTTTAATAAACTAAAGAGCTGATATGTTTTGCATCATAAACCACAACAAACATTTTTATTTTGAAACGTTCATCTCGACACAATGAAACATTAAAAACAGCAAAAAACTGAAAAATAAAACCAGACATTCTGATTTTTTAGTCTCTTTGATAAAGAGAAAACGTTCTTTACTTAACCTTATGTACTCACCCCAAAACTTACAAAATCTTAATAATCTCAAAACATCTGAATATTTTCATCCAATTGCTTTTTTTTTTTAAATCTGTCGGCCAATCTGACTTACAGACGACAGACGATCCTTTTCACCTTAAGAGTTTTTTTTCAGTTTATTACTTGGCAAGCAAAACATTGCTCTTCCACACTTACTCTTCCCCTTCCTTCATTTTCTCTGTGATATTCTTGTAAATGAACAGAAATTTCTCACCTTCTATTTTTTTTTATTCTAGTGTTGAAAGGTTTTCTATTCTCGACCATTGACTCGATCTGCCTTAAAAACTAGGGAGTGGGTAGGAGCAATGATCGTTTCAGAGTCTGGTTCAGGTGGTTGCGTCAATTTACACTGATGAATGCCTTATTTTTACACTCAGTCTATTTAAATCCGATTTAAATTTTCCAGATGGACGTAGCTTTTACACTGGGTGCCTACCATAGAGCTATGGCCAGCGAATAAGTATAGATAATGCAATGTTATGACGAAAGAAAATACTAGGATAAGTATTAAACTGTATTTGAAAATCAGTTTAATTTATGCATTTCTCACTTTCCACACACGCACACACACATATTCACACACACACACACATATATATATATATATATATATATATATATGTGTGTGTGTGTGTGTGTGGTTAATGTTTTGTGTCTGTAGCGAGAGAGGAGACTTACTTCGTAAGGTAAAATGGGCGCGAACTTGTCTGGCTTGCAAGATGAGGGGGAAGGAAAAATATGGCTGCCTTGGCACTAGAATTTAAATAAGCGCAATCATGAAGCCAAGAGATATGGCGAGAGTAAAATGCTGTGAATGATTTGTATGCGGAAAACTGCTGGAATATTGTTGTAGGACCTTGGAGTTGGAGAAAAAGATTATCCTAATCAATTTCGCAAACTATAGTGTCTGTGTGTCAGGGCGCACGCACGCATGCGTGTGTGTGTGTGTGTGTGTGTGTGTGTGTGTGTGTGTGTGTGTGATGTAAAGTCTATTTCAAGTGCATTTGTCTGAGTACTTTTGTCAATCGAGAGAGTGTCACTGGTCTTACTGATGTCCCAACCTTTTTCAGAAGACAATAGCTAGTACTTCTGAACTGTTGCTTCTTCAATGCTCCTTGAAAGTCCTCTATTTGTCAAGCCTGTGTTATTTATTTAAGTATCATTCTTGACAAAGAACGTCGGGAAACAAACCTTATCGGCCTTCTTACTTCATGGGAGCTGCAAAATTTGAACAGTTTGGTGATATCTTCCAATTATTTTGTATATTTCTAATGTAGATTTGCATTTGGAAAGTTCACATGTTATATGTTTCTCAGAAGAGGTTAAGTCACATCGTATTAATATTGCAAATGCCCACTGCTTGTTTCCTGTTGCGCAGAACAATACAGTTTTTACACAGTCTACGCATATATCGACTCCCATTATACTATGAAAGTTTTTTGTAATTTACTACAGGTAGTTTTTGTTAAAAATGAAAAAATGTCACCTCGTTAATGATCTGAAACGCAGTGTGCATATGTTAGTAGTCTAATGATAAAAATGCATTTAAAACCAAAATGAAAACGTGTGCCAAGCCGATAAATTTACATCATTATATAAATTGTCGGCAGTGAGGTTGTCTAAACGTCTAGATGAGTTATTGCCAATTTGAAAAAAAAAATGATGAAGGTACTCTCGATACTTTCGAGCGAAAAGCTTTTAGCAAAATACAAGATTATTTAACTAGACCAAACTGCGAATGACTTGTTTCTTGTTTCCTAAACTGAAAACTCATGACCAAAATTGGTTCCATAGAATGTAATCAATCAACCCTCATATTCCTTTTTGATAACAGTTTCATTATTCTCTCATCGAAAACTTGTTTTATGGGATTAGGTACTTTATTTAATAATAAGCTTCTGTATTGAAATAAACTTCACTGTCTGAGTGCGTTCACGCCCAAGCGCACACGGACATTGTCTTGCAGTTTCGACACTTCCAGCTACATTGGCGATTATTCGGAACGTCAGACCATTTCTTTGTGAACCAAAATGTTTTCCTCTTTTAAAACTTTGCCTCTGTTCTGTAACTTTTTTATATTATTTATTTGTTATTGTTCTGTTTTGTTTGTTTTGTTTTTTGTTTTTTTGTTTTTCTTTTTTTACAAATGTAAGAATTAATTTAACTGATGGAGAAAGTAAATGTTCCTAATGGTTCTTTGGATTTTCTCTGATCTTTTTTTTTCCTCATCCTGTTCAACAGACACACCATGTCAAAATGAGGAATCAGTGCTGCGGGATCAACTTTTCTTTTCAAAAAATTAATCGTCAACGCCTCATCATATTCACCCTATTCTTATATATCTATTTCTGGTTGACCATTGGACCGCCAAATTCTTATATCAAATGTATGGGCATATAGAAATAATTTTACATTGTTACACACACACACACATACATACACAAATACAAACACACACATGTGTGCATACATGAGATAGATATATAGATAGCTGCATTGCCCAGTTAGCATAAACTTTTTTCCCTAAACTTAAATGACTTAACTTACAGCAAATTTCTTTTCGTATTTTCAATGTTTAATTCAGGTAAGTAGAAGCAATAGGAAGCAGTAGGATTCCAACTAGCGTCCAGTTGATAGGCAAGGAGGAGAGGTGTCCACCATTTTGCACCATACCCTTGGGACTATTGGGGTCTGTATTTGAGTTACAGCTCACTTTCCACTTATCTAGCAATTCGACGCTAGTTTGAATACCACTACAAATGTGTGTCGTGTTGCTTCTACAAGGTACATCTATACAGTTGACTTTCTTTCAAGTTGTTATGACCTATGACATATCTGAAACCTTTGAAACTATATTCAAAGTAAAATGTAACAAATATTTCCGACAGTATATACTAAACTTATGAAAATATATGATGTGTTCAGCATCTGTTAGCAAGTTATGTGATTATATTTAATGAACAAATCATCTCCGTAAGTGACATTATATTTATATGCTTTATATTTTGGCCGCTTAGGGGCGTTACAACCAATCACTCCAATCACTCATTTGTGTGGATTCGTTTTGTGGATTCTTTCAATGTTTCTATAAGAGTTATCATTCTAACAAAGCGGGGCATAAAATACACCGACTGGGCTAAAATCGCCAGGGGTGTCATGAATATGACACTAAACTGCATCCGGTAGTGAGGCTCGAGTTCTTGATTTCTGAAGAATGTATAGTGCCCCTTCATTGACATTACTCCCAGTAGACTCTGGACCAGAGTGGTAGAACCTGTTAGGGTCATAAACATGAGTCAAATAATGGGCTATTTAGCAACTGATCTAGGAGAATGAAAAACTATGAATTCAAAATTTGGTGAGTAGTGTTTGGTAGAATATGTGGCACACTTGTGCACAATTCTTCTGTTACCAACTCATCCAAAAAGTGTGGTTGGTTATACACAAAGCCTTCACCATTATAAACAAATCAACTCTGTTGGTAGTTCATCACTAACTGGACAGTTGAGTGCTCATATGTCCAGATTTACTTCTATCACACATACACACGCACACACACACAAAATATATATATATATATATATATATATATATATATATATATATACAAGAATGCACGGGTCAATGCAAACATAAAAAATGTGTGTGTGTGTGTGTGTGTGTGTGTGTGTGTGTGTGTGTGTGTGTGTGTGTGTGTGTGTGTGTTCTTTTCTTTTGAGGATCATTTTTTACCCCAGTTATAATAAGTTCAATTTAATTCCGTTTCATATGTTGGTGTTACTGACACTCAAAGATTACTGAGCTAAGTTTTTTTTTAAATTTGAATTATTAAAATTTGAATATTTTGAAATATCACTAATTAATAATTGATAAATCATATCCAATCATTCGAGCTATGATGAAGTGGTAAATAGTGTTGTAGTGTGTTTTGACACGAGCTCTGATGTTTTATTTGAAATATATTTTTGATTTAGAAAGGAAATGAGAGACATTTTCTCTTTTAAACAAACTTTTGTTTTTATTTTTTGAGGTCCTGTATATATTCTAAAAGAACGTACCCTCAGTATACATTGCCAGATGGTATAAATGTGGAAACCTTTCAAAAGATTCAAGGTTTCGGTTGTTTTCAGCTGTGTCTCCAGCCATTTTCAAGAATGGTATTTTAAAACAAATAGAGAAAAAAGCAAGTTCGCACCATTCGTAATATGGCTCAAGACAAATAAACCTTAAATTCCACAAAAACAAGTTGAAGAATTCTTTAAAATGGCTGAAGACACAACCGAAAACGTTGAAAATTCTGAATATTTTTAACGATTTCTCCATTCCTTCGATTCGGAATTATTTTTCCCTTGTTCTTAACCAAGAAAATATTTCAACAGTCTGTTCTTTTTAACTAAACATGCATTAACGAAAAACTGTTACTCAATATGTATATCCTCCTCATTAAGACATACTGATAGCAAAGATGATTTTTTTCTCCCCTCTCTAGTGTAACAACTTACTGAAGGAACATGTTTCATTTTTCTTCTGTGTTAAATCCACGTCTGAAACTTGGTTGAAAGCGGTCTGTAAATTCAAGCCTTCATATATTACAGCATACATTGTCATATTGTTGCAATTCAACAAATGAAATCGTCCCTGATAATTTCGTCCCTACATTGTTTACCTTCCGGTCTTACAAACTGCAATACCATCTTAGTTTTTTTGGGTCCTCTCTTAAGTCATCCAGATTTTCGCTAAGGTTAGTAGCAAGTAAAAATTTCGCAAAAATCTCATTCGGAATCTTGATAAAAATGACGTCCAGCTTAGCCTGTGCTAAAATTACATATATTTTGTTCTTAGAAATCCTTACTTTTCTTCTTTTTTTCTTAGCTCTCCAAAATATTTTCACAATTCGTACTAAATTACGAAAATTTAGAAAAAGCATTATATGCAAATGTTGCCTTTGGAATATGTATAATATTTAAACATAGCGAGTGTAATAATATTGTCCTTAACAGAATTGACTTACGGTTAAGATTTATCGAACTCTCCTGAAGGCAGAGTTGGTATTTACTGGTCGGTTGGTTGATTGGGTTTTATGGTATGTCAACCACATTGGGTCATCTTATGCAGAAGACGTTTTTGTACTTAAGACAATTTTAAATTCAGATTTTAACTGCTTGTTGAGTTTGTGATAAAAATGTATCAGTGTAATTTCTTTCTTTTTTGACCCCTCAAAGTAACAAAGAAGCTAATCACTAAACATTAGCTTCTTTGTAAGGTGGATTATTTCGCGTATTAATTCAAATTGCTTTATTTTATTAATATTTTCTATAAAAAAAAGCCGGCACGTACATACCACGACATTCCAATATATGAGTTTTTCACATTAGCGTTAGCTGATGATCTTTCGCTGGAATCTGAGTGACAACAAGTCTCCTCAGGTCTCTAGGATATTCTAGTCGATTAGAACAATGCAGTTGTCTAGGTGGTCTCAATTCCTCCTCTGATTTCCAGTTCTTTCAGTTGTTTTTCCAAGCATTTTGGGACTGTTCCTAGTGCACCAACTACTATTGGTATCACTTTCACCCTCATATTCCACAGATTTTTCAATTCTCAAGCAAGGTCTAGGTATTTGTCTATCTTTTCGTTTTCCTTCATCTTTACCCTGTGGTCTGCTGAAACTGCAAAATCTACCAGATGACAAGTTCTCCATTTTTTTGTTAACCATTGCTAGGTCTGATCTTCTAGCTGGAGAAGTTCCAGAGAATTTTATGCGTTTAATTTTCAAGAACAGATTCTGGTTTATGAATATACCATTTTTATAGTAAAAATTTAGTTTTGCATAATTCCCGGTGGATCACCTTTCCAACCAATTCGTGCCTAGCTTTGTATTCTCGTTGTGCTAGTTTGCTGCATTCACTTAATACATTGGTTATGGTCTCATTTCTGTCACCACACACTCTACTCTTACTATTTGTTGAGTCTTATCAAGTTCTTCTTATGTCATTATGCAACAATTATTAGCGATTCAGTTTCTTTTTTGAGTTTTCCTTTTCTTAACCATGTTCAAGTTTTTATTCTTATGCTTATTCTTATTATTTTAAGAGATGGCCCATCTCGCCAACACTTATGATCAAGAAATTGTGAAACTTAAAAATGTAAGTTGGTCATCTTTTAATTTTTAATCTTTTTTATTTTCAATAAATTAAATTTTAATTACTTCTTGTACTAACAGAGTACAACTTCGGTCTATATTGGATCTATGGTATTTTTGTATTGAGCATAATCTAATTTGCTACTTAGTCGTTTTAGTTTTTTTAATTTTTAGCGGTAGGAAAATGAATACTTTTTTCCTAAAAATTGAATAAGACAGGTATTTTCTATGGCCAATTTTGGTGCTGATTACGATTCTATTGAGATCTTTGACCTAGGATGTCATTTTAGGTTGGTTCCGTGAGGATATTCAAAATGGCGTCTGGAAATCCTTGGTTTTGTTAAAGAAAAGGACAATATATGGCTTAATAGTGGTGTAATGTGTCTAATCATAGGTTTTCTTAATCACAGAATATGAAAATACATTCATTTTATTGATTTAAACAGTTTCTTTTTTGAGTTTTCCTTTTCTTAACCATGTTCAAGTAAAATCATGTAAAAAAAATGAAAATTATAATTAGTGACGTTTTTGCCCAGAAATATCACCAATTACACATGAAGTTTGCAATAGTTAATTTCAGCACATAAAGAATGTTCCATATAAGTTAGTGACTTCATTCAAAAATTGGCCCTGATTTGGTTAACAAATTTACCAAACTGGGATTCACATCCTAAGTTTGTGAGAGATGCATACTGTAGTGCCTCTCTGTCAGCATTATCATCTTGCTAGAAGTGTTCTACCTTCGAAAGTCGCTTCTTAACAACATCAATAACTTTCACTATTGCTTTTCAATCCCATTTGGTTCACCCTCTTGTTTTACATCCTTTAATTCCTTGAGAACAGTCAATTTGGGTTCAAGGAAAATGTTCACCCCAGTCCAGTTTCTGTCGAGTGGCACATCACTGGTGACTATTTCATCAATCCCCAGAAAGTACATCAGAGGGAATATGGTGATGTCTCCCATCGTCCTGTAGATTTTCTGGGCACAGGACAAACCACTGATTTTGAATGTATGTAGAAATGGCAAGCACTAACTTGTTGCTGTTGATATCAACTATGTCATCAAATTGTATATACTCCTGATGTGCCACAAATAACTTTGCCAATTTTGCAATATGTCCAAATCTGTTTGATTCAAAGCTTTTGAATCCCTCATGTTGAACATTGTTTCTTTCCATCTACTGTCTATAATCATTGTATAATGAAAGTGTATGACTTTAGGAAAGTAATTTAGCAATAGCAATAAGTCCAATAAACAGAAGTCCAAGGGGAACTGAAAGCTTTCTTACCAGAGTGATCAATAACAATTTTTGAATCCCAAACTTCTTCTCGGTGTCTTCATAGATTTTGCCTATGGGATGGTCTACACACAATATGATATGAGCACAACATTTTAGTTGCTTATCATGATCTTCCAGGTTACCAAGCGAGACTTTGCATGTAGTTGCTTGATGAGGCATCCAAAATTTAATTTCACTTTTAAGGTCATCAACAAAGCAATTAGCAAGTACTGGTTTAGTTTGTAATCATAAGCTTTTGCCCTGTCCTCCCCTTGAGTGGCTTAGATTCTCACCATTGCCAGTTGTGAGTGACGTTCTCGCACAAGAATTTTGTATTATTTCTATATGGTCCGTTTTGACATCGTAGTGACGATGGACAGCCGCCTTTGTGGTGTCATCAAGCTCTGTTGTAATGACTTCGACCAACTTGTTGCACAATTGTTGTACAACATGTTCAACATTCAGTTAAGATGCATCTTCCAGATAAAGCATGATTTTCGACAACTGGGAACATATAGATCAGACCTCTATGAATATCAAGGCAATAGATATCAAATTCTTCATCCCTACTGTCACTACTATACAGTTTGGGATCTGATTCATTGCCTACATTTATGTAATCATGAATGAATGTCAACCGTTAACCAAATATCATATTGGCTACATTGGCAAATATTGTGCAAACATCATTTGGAAAAGCTCTGAATTCTGACAAAAACTGAACCAAACAATGAATTACAGGTTCATTGTATGGTCTGTGTTTGTTCCTAATCTTCACATCCAGGGAATGCAAGAACACAACTAGTGGCGGTGTCATTTTTGTCAACCTCTGGAGAACAAAGTGTTCTATCCGAAAATACAGTTCTTTTTTATGAAGGTTCATCACTGTCCTGTAAATTACATCTACTTTCACAGTTTTCATCAAAAACAGATAGCAATGAGTCTTTCATTCAATTGATCTAGTTCTTACTATTCTTTTTTCTTTTCTTCTATCGTAAGACACTTTTTTGCAGAACATTCTCGACATCCCATTCTCTTCTTGATCCTTATCCAATCTTTAGGAGCTGTGTTGGTGCAAACTGCTTTGTAAGCTCTGAAACAGTTTTCATAAACGCCCGATCGTCAGGTGTCATTTTGACACTAAAGTCTTCTTCCTTTGGATTTGATAGGATGGATTCTTATAACAAATATCATAGTTATATTAAGTAAAAGCTGCATTGAATTCCAACATACCAAAACTAGCTTTTGGATTTAGCACTACTGTTTTAAGCTTTTAAGCTTTCTGTAAAACATTGAACGATTCATAATCATCTTTCACTCAAGTAGCAACTGCTTTTTCATTTAGTGGGTACACATTTTTGTCTATCCAGTCATGCCATAGTTCATTTGCAACAATATTACTGGATTGATCCCTGCTGAAAGAGTGTTTCCCCTTCTGTCATTTACACAAATACAGTATACACCACAGAGCCAGGATATAATTTTCATGTAGGTTTGAATTCTTTCATGTATGTAGAACCAAAACTTTCTTTTATGCTTTTACTTCTTGATTTTCTTTCTGCCATTTTAGACTTGGTTACTACTTTAGGAAACTAGATCACGTTCACAGTATGACTATGGCTATGTCATATCTGATTTCCTCATACAGGAACAGATATAAATGACATATTAAGATAACTATTTGCAATTTACGATCCTTCAGTACAAAATAGCATAAAAAGCTGGACATAATTGAATACTTTCCCTTATAATACCTATTAAAAATAGATGAGTTGGCTAAATCACTAAAATGAATATATTTTCTGATTCTGTGACCCAAAACACATATAATTAGAAATATTACACCACCGTAACTCCTAAAATTGTTAATTTGCTTTGAAAAAATAGCGGTTTCAAGCCGCCATTTTGAAAATCGTCACGGAACCAACCTAAACCCCCCCCCCCCAAAAAAAAATATCGGATTCGTAATTAGCAGCAAAAATGGCCATAGAAAACACTCGTCCCAAAAATTCGACCTCCATTTGCCCGCCCCTACTTATAGTTTTATATTTTAAATGAACGGTAATATCAATTAATTTAAAGTAAAATATATCATTATTATTATCCTTATGATTAGTATTAGTATTGATAATATTATACACGTCCTGATAAAAAAGATGCTGTGCAGCAAACAAATCATTTATCAGTTTGTTTCTGTCAATTCATGTGAACATCAGATCAAAATATAACCACTTCAAGAAAACCTTTCTTGTATTCACAACTTTATAACAACGAAGTGTCAATTTAATGCTGTAAGATTTTAATATGTTATATAATACGTCAATAAACTGAACGAGAAATTGAATTTGGTGAAATTAATGCATAAAATAAGTGCGAAACTCCTGACTTTGGATCCCTTCAATCAGTTTATAATCTCAATACAGGCTATAATGTTGTTATTGTTGTTATTGTAAATAAACTCACAATACTGTAGCGAAATCAAATATGACACTCATATATATTATATATATATATATATATATATATATATATATATATATATACTGGCTACTGTTGGTTCTATCATAGCAGAAGTGTCACGTTACTTTGCAAAATGCAGTGAGTGCGTGGGAATATTGGAGATATCTCTCGACGGAAAAAAAACGGAGAATACCGAAGATATCCGAGTTGTTTGTAAAAATCACAAATACGGGCGGCTGTTATGACATTATTAGCGTTTGGAAAAACGCAACAGAAAAACAGCCGTTGCCACCACCTCCTCCATTTCCGTCGCAGCCGCCATTACAGGAACACTGATTGTTTGCTAAAAGCATTTTCTTTCTTACTATTTCATTCTTTTAACGGTTTTTCTTCATCCTTGTTTATTTTAATGGTTACTGGTATGCGGTCGTAATGTTTACCACCCAGCCGTCTTCAAAGGACTCCACCGCATTCTGGTAATACCCCAATCCCTCATTTTGGAAACAGAAAATGAAATTAAAAATAAAGAAGTAAAAGTGAAAATAAAACATTAAGAAAAAGAAAAAGCTCGCGTGTAAACAAACAAACAATGTCCCTAGTTCTACATCCTTCTAATGCCAAAACCTTCTTTTGTAGCCATTAACTAATGCAGTAATTCCCAAACTTTTCTTGCTACGGGAAGACCTTTGAAACAAAGAATATTTTGGCACACTTTGTGCATAAATTCAAACACTTTTTCTTAAAAAAAGGTATCTATACATTTTAATTGAAGTTAAACAGAAATGTTCATTAGATGTAACAACTTTTTATTCAGTAAATTAAGGACAGTTATCAATAAGAAACATGCGCTTGAAGTTTAATAGCGTCACCTTCTTTGTTAGGATAGACGAAAGAAAAACAGATCCATTTCACCTTCAATGCATCGCCCTGTCGGTGGGGACTAGAATACGCTGACTGCATCTCCAACAGAAAGGTGAGACCCTTACAAAAAGTAGGGTTTTGAGTATACTGCATCCGGTTATGAATAATTACTTGAAACTATATAATTGTTTGAAAATCCTTAATATTACAAAGAGATGCTTAAAACAATATAACTATGTAAATAGTTATTTGAAGCTATAATTGTTTATAAGAAATACTGACTTTGAAAATACTGGCATTAAATAAACCAACTAGGTCGTAAAACCAATAGAATCTTCAATGATATTTTCCATTTTTCTTTCTATTTTTAGAGTTTGATATTAGTAATAAAAAAGTTCCAATTTTCATAAATAAGAAGTAAAAAATTGGATCAAATTAATTAAAAGCCTTTTTAACTTCTAAAGAATACTCTTCAGTCATAAACAAATTCTATGAATAGATAGCTCTTTGTGCTTGATTTCAAATCATCAAGTCGGTGTGGCCTAAAGTCGCTATCCGCCAGAAAGCGATGGAGTCTAGTCTATCTCCCTTTTCAGTAGCGCTAGACCAAGGAGGTTGTTTCTAAGCATCAGAGATGGAACGCCACATTTACGATCAGCTCCTCACTTTACAGCACAGATCTCTGTGCTACTCATAGGTTGAGTTGGTGGGTGCCCGTATCGAACCTGGAACCTTGCGGATCCCAGGTGGACGCCCAACCGACTGATATATATATATATATATATATATATATATATATATATATATATATATATATATTATATATAATTTCAAATGAATATTAAATTAATTTTCAAGAAAGATTATTTAACCTAATTTCAACATTCCTTGCTTAATAACGGGAAAAAGTTTAATTTCTGTTGTAAATTTATTGAATACAACAGAGGCCATTTCTTTTCTATTGATTTTGCATATACCTTTTCATGGTACACATAATTTTTTTGCGGCACACCAGCGTGCTTCAGTGTGATTAGGAACCAATAAAAGATTGCGTTAATTGGAACCTTACGAATAAATCTTTCAATAAATAACAGGAACCCCTTGTTTAAAAAAAGTTTTCTTTTTATTAGTTCTTGTACAAAAAATTGATAGAATACAAAATTGGTCTATTAAGTAATGAGTCTTTACCCTCGTCTAAAAGGCGTAGTGTCAGGTATAAAATGTTATTAGTCATTACCTCGTCTAAAAGGCGTAGTGCCATGTGTAAAATGTTATTAGTCATACCCTCGTCTAAAAGGCGTAGTGCCAGGTATAAAATTTTATTAGTCATTACCCTCGTCTAAAAGGCGTAGTGCCAGGTATAAAATGTTATTAGTCATTACCCTCGTCTAAAAGGCGTAGTGCCAGGTATAAAATGTTATTAGTCATTACCCTCGTCTAAAAGGCGTAGTGCCATGTGTAAAATGTTATTAGTCATTACCCTCGTCTAAAAGGCGTAGTACCAGGTATAAAATGTTATTAGTCATTACCCTCGTCTAAAAGGCGTAGTGCCAGATATAAAATGTTATTAGTCATTACCCTCGTCTAAAAGGCGTAGTGCCAGGTATAAAATGTTATTAGTCATTACCTTCGTCTAAAAGGCGTAGTGCCAGATATAAAATGTTATTCATTACCCTCGTCTAAAAGGCGTAGTGCCAGGTATAAAATGTTATTAGTCATTACCGTCTAGTGCAGGTATAAATGTTATTAGTCATTACCCTCGTCTAAAAGGCGTAGTACCAGGTATAAAATGTTATTAGTCATTACCCTCGTCTAAAAGGCGTAGTGCAAGGTATAAAATGTTATTAGTCATTACCCTCGTCTAAAAGGCGTAGTGCAAGGTATAAAATGTTATTAGTCATTACCCTCGTCTAAAAGGCGTTGTGCCATGTGTAAAATGTTATTAGTCATTACCCTCGTCTAAAAGGCGTAGTGCCAGTATAAAATGTTATTAGTCATTACCTCGTCTAAAAGGCGTAGTGCCAGATATAAAATGTTATTAGTCATTACCCTCGTCTAAAAGGCGTAGTGCCATGTGTAAAATGTTATTAGTCATTACCCTCGTCTAAAGGGCGTAGTGCCAGGTATAAAATGTTATTAGTCATTACCCTCGTCTAAAAGGCGTAGTGCCAGATATAAAATGTTATTAGTCATTACCCTCGTCTAAAAGGCGTAGTGCCAGGTATAAAATGTTATTTATCATTACCCTCGTCTAAAAGGCGTAGTGCCAGGTATAAAATGTTATTAGTCATTACCCTCGTCTAAAAGGCGTAGTGCAAGGTATAAAATGTTATTATGAACTGATTTATGTCAGCTTTATCTCTTTCAAAATACTTGAGAAGCCACACACAAAAAAGACATTGTTCCAACTCTTGGAAACATTACTGAAAGTTTTCAATTGAAACTGATTTCATTTGGGTTTGATTTTTAAAAACAGGAAATTGTCACAAGGACTCGGATCAGAAGAGTAAGGAAACTGTTATATCAAAAATCTTTGGGCCAAAAATGTGTTCATAGAGAGTGTGTCCAGAAATTGATTAGTAATGAGATTGATTCTTTCAGGTTGGCAACGCTGATTGAAAATCGGCTGATCAATTCTAATTTATTGCAAAGTATTCGCAAATCATATACTATACTTCATCGATCAGATTTGATGAAGCTTCTCACTTTTGTTATTTGATTTACCTCACCAATCCGCTATGATTGATTTATTTATAGAACTTATACCAACCGGTCTAGTCACAATACAAACCTATCAATTACCTACTAAAAGACATCCCAATACTTAATGAAAGGTATCATTCGATTTGAATTTGCATCTCATTAGAACGGTAGAGCAGTATCTAAATAATCTGGAGTTTCATCTAAGAGTCGACCGGCACCAAATCGTTCATTAATATAAATATAGATGACCTTATCTATATCAATAATTGAGAAGGATTTGTTTTTCCTCTTGATATGAACAAATGATTTAATATAAAGCTACCAAATTTCGTATACATACTCATGAGAAACTGTTGACGTTAAAAAAACTTGTTCATCATCGATCGGGGATATTAAAATAAGCAATAAACAATAATCAGCAAAACGCCATGTTGCTGCAAGACACATTGTATAAAACTGTAATTTCCAAACTATCAAATTGTCAAACAAAAATAATTATTCCCATCAAAATAAATACTAGAATGGCTATTTGGCGTTGCCCAAGTAGAAAGAATAATATCATTGTTGCATAGTAAGAAACTTGTTCTATCATTATTTCTTTTGAAATTTAAGATTCATCAAATACCCAAACATTTCTTACTTAGTAAATAAAAAATCAAAGCCACCAGAGTGGCCTATTATCGATATCAACCGAACAGTGAAGTAGTCTAATAATGAATATATTATCCATCTCAAATTAACACCAGTAATCAGTGATTTCAATATGATCAAAATCTTTCCTTATGATCAAGCAAACGTTAATAATTTAAAAAATTATAATAATGATAATTGAATCTTATTTTTACGATAAACGGTTTGATTTGTTTATTGTTTATCGTAAGTGTATTTTTATCAAAGTATAAATCTTATAATTTATAAAATAATAATTAAATTCTAATAAACAACATACATACATTATCATCTTATTTTATTCTTTATAGTAAACGGTTTTCATTGTCTATCGTAAACGTATTTTTATCGTAACTTTACTTAAATCAAAGTATAATAAAGTGTTATAATTTACAAAGTAATATTTAAACTTTATAATAAACAATACATCTACATTATTGTTTTATTTCATTTTATTTTTCATTTCATTTTTTTATTGTTTCGCCTTTATATACAGAGATAAGATTAATAAAACATTGAGAAAATGTGCGTGCATGCGCGTAATGTCACATGCGCGTAATGTCACAGCTGTAAGTGTGGAAACGTGTGTTCGTGAATGATTTTAGAATATTCATGAGTTTATGGGTGTTTCTGAATGTATATAACAGTTTTTCTTCCCTTTTCCAAGTTTACTTACAATAGTAGTTATTGGCGATTTAAGATGTACTTAAACAACGTTTTCTGCGCGTCGATCCAAACACTAGCATTGTTTACAACCACATGGCCAATTATTCTACCAGATAGGCAACAAAAATATTATCACCTGGGTCATTATACTGATCCTTTTTTATAAAAGAAAAAATACATATCAAGCTTTACATTAATTTTTATGTGTATATTTGTGTTCGGGCGTCCGTACACAGAGGGTTGATTGTCTGCGTAATTCATCAAATTACTTTATCACGTGGTCTTTTTATTTCAATCCCACACCAAACACACACACACATACACACACACACACACATTCATTCACATACATATACTTTTTTTCATTATCATTACAAGTGTTTGTTTATTTTGCATTCTAATACATTTGGCACGCCAGGGTTACGTTTCTTCTTTCTCCTGAAGTTCCAGCTAAATTTATTTTCCCTTATCTCTGGTCATTCATATCTTTAAGGACCGAGCCATCAGCAAAAACCTAAGCTTCCCATTGGAAACCATAAGTGCCCACCATATCCATCTTATTTTACTTTTTCCTTCTTTTTTAATTTCTAAGTTTTTTCTTCTACAACATTTTTTGCCTTATGTCTATGAAGCGGGTGGAGTGATCGGCGTTCTTTCAAGCTGAAGAGGCACTTGTTTTCACTGAGACGATTTATTGTCTGGCATATTGTTGTAAGGGAAGATATTTCCCTCACAAGATAGTTGGACTCGTCCAACGGAACACATATAGAGATACGAATACGCGAGATTATTCGTAGTCGAGTTACATAGTAGTATTTATAGTCGAGTTATTACTAATCGAGTAGTTAGTCAAACTGTTGGAGAACTGTGTGTTGACACTATTATTTATATTCCTGTACAAAATGTAATAAACCTTTTCTGAATTTTCAATGTTGTTAATTGATTAATTCAGTCACAACTCATATTAACCGTTTAGTTTTAATTGACCTCTTTAATTTAATTAATTTATATTCTTTTTTAATTACTTTATTTATACATTCAGTTTGTCTGTATTCAGCGATAATCTAATTAAAAAGAAGACAAACAACAATTTGTTACGTTTAATCTTTTCACTCTTTTTCTTCTTGTTTCCATTTGTTTCTTTCTTCACCTTCTTGTCCTCCTGTTTATTTTACTTTTTTATCTCTGCATTTTCTTTTAAAATGTGCTACTCTCATATTTTTTGTTTAGCGTTCTGTCGGGTGGGGCTTAGAATATGCTGACTGCATCCTCTATATAGGGGTAAGACCCTTCACTAAAAGGAGTGTTTTAGGTATGACACTAAATTACATCTCGTGGTGAGGTTCCAGTTCTGGAGCTCTGGGTAGTTTGGAATAGTTCTTCATTGCCATTATCCCAAGGTCCACACTGATCCAGAATAGTAGTACCTGTTAGGGTCCTATTTGTGAATCAAATAAGATATGTTTGAAATTATTAGTGTTAGATAGTAATATGTGAAATCATATAACTGTGCAAACAAAATATTATGATTAAATATGAACATTAACTAGTATTATTTGGATTATTCGGACTATTGTCCTCATCTTTATTGTCATCTGTACTACGTTCCGGCTGAGAAATTCAGAGAAATAATGAACATAAATGTAAGATAGGAATACTTGAAATTATATACCTGTATGAAAACAGGATTATTATTGAATAGGAATAACTGCTTTAAACCATATAATTGTGTATAGATTATTAGTATTAGATAGGAACTGGTGAATCCATACAGCACTGTGTCAATTATTTGTATTAGATAAAAACAAATGATACCATATAGCTGTGAGGATATCATTTTTTAGATATAAATGTTAATTTCTGCATAACTATGCAAATCAATGAATAAACAGTGCGACTTTTAAAAAATTACGATGGAATGTTGAAAATAGAATGTTATGATTATAATAAAGAATTTATGAATAAATCAAATTACGGAATTAAATAATCTATAGGGGTTTAATATGCCATTAAACAAATAAAAATAAACCTAAAAATATTTTATTTTCCTCTTTCTTTCTTCAGGTCTTTTTTTTCTTTCTATCCTTTTCCCATTTTTCTCCTCTACTTTTTCTTTTTTCCTCTACCTTTTCCTTTCAATTCTATTCCACTCTTTCTTTTTGTATTTATGTTCTCTTTCTCCTAATTTCACTCCTCCCAACCCTAATCCCTAGTATCTGCTCTTTAGCTCCTTCCCTTCATATCATGACATCTGGCCAATGTTTCTTCAAGAAGGCTTTGGTAAATATCGGCAACTTCCACACGATGAAAAATCTGCGAGTTACTCAAAACGTATCTACGTCAATCTGTAGGCGTTTGTCTCTTATAGCATTTATCAGAAATTAAGCGTATATATATATATATATATATATATATATATATATATATATATATATATATATATATATGTGTGTGTGTGTGTGTGTGTGTGTGTGTGTGTGTGTGTGTGTGTGTGCATTTATGTGCGTTCGACACACTAATATCATGTAGTCTGTGTAAAGAATTTTAATATTAATAATTGATTAACATATCAGAATAAGGGATGTTTCAACGATGTGTTTTGTAATTTAATTATTGTATCAGTATAAGTTATAAGTACTTAATCATATGCATTATTTTGATTTTTTGGGCTGTTGTCCTCATCTTTATTGTCATATATAAAAGCACAACGTTTCAGTCGTTGTATCCTCTGGCCTTCTTCAGGTGTCCCTTGTTTATCCGAGAATACCAATGATTCAAATTCGGAAATCATTTTGAATAGTTTAACTGTTAAGGCACTTATGAAGATCTCATCCAAATAATGACGTCATTATTTGGATGAGATCTTCATGAGTTGTGAATATTATGATATTTAATCATAGTTTCAAACATTAATTTTAGTATTTCATATTCAAATAAATTAGTATTTAATCAATATCTCAAACTGCCATTTCAGTATATATTAATAGATTTAAACAGTCATCTTTTATTTAATCAAAGTTTGAAAATAAGAATAGAAATAATAATTTTGTGTTAATTTACAAAAAGAAAATAACTTGTCACCTAGTAGATTTTGCCGTTCTAGCAGATTGAAGAATGAAAATAAAACATAACAAAACAAAACAATAAACAAATAGCTGGATCTTGTCAGAAAGCTGAAAAGGCTGTGGAACATGAAGATGACAGTGATACTACTTTGAACGGCACCGAAAAGCCTGGAAAAGTAATTGAAAGAGTGGAAGATCCGAGGAAGAATCGAGACAGTCCCGAACATGACTATTGAAATTGACTAAGAATAGGCTTAGAAGAGACCTGAAGACTGAGAATTTTAACTGTCAGTTAAAATTGGTATACAATACTTACAAGGCGCAAAAATCTAAAATTTTCGATTTAAAAAATTGAAAATAATGGGAAGAAAAGCAACTACATTGGTACTTCAAACATCACACTCAAGAGGCATCACATCAAAAGACATGGACATGGCTAAGAAGATGAAACCTCTAGAGGGGGCTGAGTCTCTTATAATCGCAGCACAAGACAATACCATAATAACAATCTATATAAAGGTAAAAATAGATAGGACACAGCAGAATAGCAAGTGTAGAATGTTTGGAGAGAGAGACGAAACGGTTAATCATATAATAAGTGAATGGAGCAAATTAGCACAAAGAGAGTATAAAACTAGGCACGACTCTGTGGGAAAGGTAATCCACTGGGAACTGTGCAAGAAATTCAATTTTCACCATACAACCAAATGGTATATGCACAAACCTGAACCTGTCCTGGAGAATGAAACGCATAAAATTCTCTGGAACTTTGAGGTACAGATGGATCACCTAATCCCGGCCAGGAGACTGGACCTAGTATTGATTGACAAGAATAAGAGAATCTGTCATCTTGTGGATTTTGCCGTCCAGGGCCGACCACCGAATGAAAATGAAAGAAAGCGAAAAGATAGACAAATAGTTGGACCTTGCAAGAGAACTGAGAAAACTGTAGAACATGAAGGTGAAGGTCGTACCAATTGAAATTGGTGCCCTTGGAACAGTCCCCAAAGCTCTGGAAAAGAATTTGGGGGAATTGGAAATCAGAGGAAGAAGACCATCCAAACTACAGCACTTGTAAGATCTGCTAGAAGACTCAAAAGAGTCCTGGAGATCTAAGGAGACTTGCTGTCACTAAGCCTCTAGTGAACCACCGACAGGTGGGAAAAAACTTATAATAATAATAATAATAATAATAATAATAATAATAATAATAATAATAATAATAATAATAGGAATTAATACCTGGGCTGTCCCCATTATAAGATACTCAGGACCATTCTTAAAATGGACAAAAGAAGAACTCAGACAGATAGACCAAAGGACGAGAAAATTAATGACCATGCACAAGGCTCTCCACCCTAGAGATGATAGATATAGATTGTATGTGTCAAGAAAGGAAGGGGGAAGAGGTATTGCCAACATAGAGGAATGCGTAGGAACCACAATCCAACAACTCGAAGATTACACAAGGAAGAGCAAAGACAAACTACTTATGGCGGCCAACAATAGTAGAAACGGCAGATGGACAAACAGAAAAACGACAAAGACTAGAAAACAAAAATGGGAAGAAAAACAATTATATGGACGCTTCAAACGACAAACAGATGAGGTTGCACATGAAAAGACTTGGACATGGTTAAGAAAGGGAAACCTCAAAAGAGAAACAGAATCACTTATAATTGCTGCACAAAATAATGCCATAAGGACAAACTACATTAAAGCAAAAATTGATAAGACCCAACAGAATAATAAATGTAGACTTTGCGGTAATAGAGATGAGACTGTTAACCATATACTCTGCGAATGTAGCAAACTAGCACAACGAGAATACAAAACTAGACACGACTGGGTTGGGAAGGTGATCCACTGGGAATTATGCCAAAAATTAAATTTTGACCACACAACAAAATGGTATATGTATAAACCAGAAGCTGTTCTTGAGAACGAAACGCACAAAATTCTCTGGGACTTTGAAATTAAAACGGATCACCTTATCCCAGCAAGAAGGCCAGACCTAGTGTTGGTAAACAAAAAAGAAAGAACTTGTCAACTGGTGGATTTTGCAGTGCCAGCAGATCACAGGGTGAAGTTTTTAAAAAAATGAAAAAATTGACAAATATCTGGACCTTGCCAGAGAACTGAAAAAGTTATGGAATATGAAAGTGAAAGTTATACCAATTGTAGTTGGTGCACTTGGAACGGTCCCAAAAGGATTGGAAAAGGGTTTGGAAAGTCAGAGGAAGGATTGAAACCATTCAGAACACTGCACTGCTGCAATCTGCCAGAATACTCAGAAGAGTCCTGGAGACCTGAGGAGACTTGCTGTCACTCAGACTCCAGTGAAAGACCATCAGCTAATGCTGATGTGAAAACTCAAAAGGAGCAAATAATAATAATAATAGAGATGATAAAGATAGGCTATATGTACCAAGAAAAGAAGATGGAAGAGGTCTTGTCAACATAGAGGACTGTGTAGAGGCCACAATCCAAGGACTCTAAGAATACACAAAAAAGAGTAAAGAAAGATTGCTTATGGCAGCCAGCAACAGCAGATGTAATATATGGGCAAACAGAAAAACAACGAAAAGATGGGAAGAAAAACGATCATATGGGCACTTCAAACGACAAATCGGAGAGGTTGCACATAAAAAGACTTGGACATAGTTAAGAAGAGGAAACCTCAAGAGAGAAACTGAATCACTAATAATTGCTGCACAAAATAATGCCTTAAGAACAAATTATATCAAAGTAAAAACTGATAAGACGCAACAAAACAGTAAATTTAGACTGTGCAGTGACAGAGATGAGACTGTAAACCATGTATTAAGTGAATGTAGCAAACTAGCACAACAGGAATACAAAGCTAGGCACGACTGGGTTGTGAAGGTGATCCACTGGGAATTATGCAAAAAAGGAAATTTTGACCATACAACAAAATGGTATATGCATAAACCAGAATCTGTTCTTGAGAATGAAACGCATAAGATTCTCTGGGACTTTGAGATAAAAACTGATCACCCTATCCCAGCCAGGAGACCAGACCTAGTGCTGATTAATTAAAAAAAAGAACGTGTCAACACGGGTGAAGCTGAAGGAAAACGAAAAGATGGATAAATACCTGGACCTTACCAGAGAATTGAAAAAGCTGTGGAATATGAGAGTGAAAGTGATACCAATTGTAGTTGGTGCACTTGGAACGGTCCCAATAAACTTGGAAAAAAGACTGGAGGATCTGAAAATCAGAGGTAGAATTGAGATCATCCAGACACTGCACTGCTGCAATCTGCTAGAATACTCAGAAGAGTCCTGGAGACCCGAAGAGACTTGTTGTCACTCAGCCCCCAGTGAAATACCATCAACTAACGCTGAAGTGAAAACTCAAAATAATAATAATAATAGAAATCAAACTTAACAGTAGATATCTCATAAAGGGAATAAACACCTAAGCAGTTAAGTACTCTGGGCCATCCTTAAAATAAACATGGAAGAAACTCCAACATATAGACTAAAAAAAGAGATGACATAGACATATTATACGTCAAGAAAAGTAAGGGTA
The DNA here is from genome assembly GCA_023376005.1 of Doryteuthis pealeii. Taxonomy (NCBI): domain Eukaryota; kingdom Metazoa; phylum Mollusca; class Cephalopoda; order Myopsida; family Loliginidae; genus Doryteuthis; species Doryteuthis pealeii. The sequence goes on along the minus strand of CM042147.1, from coordinate 98,372,509 downwards.
AGAGGACTCACCAACATTGAAGATTGCATAGATGTGACAATTCGAGGTCTCAAAGAATACGGTAAAAAGAGCAAAGAAAGAATAATTACATCAGCCAAACAACAGCAGTATGGAATATGAACAAACATAAAAACAACAAAAACTAGAAAACTAGAAAACAGAATTGGGAAGGAAAGCAACTATATGGATACTTCAAGCGACAAATAGGAGAGATGGCATGAGAAGACCTAGATATGGCTAAGAAAATGAAACTTCAAGACAGAAAACGAATCTCTCATAACTGCTGCACATGACAATGTCATAACAACAAACTATATCAAAGTGAAAATAGATAAGACGCAATGGAATAGCAAGTGTAAAATGTGTGGAGACGAAACGCTTAATCAAGTAGTAAGCGAATTCTACAACTATCACAAAGGGAGTACAAGACTACGCACCGCTAGGTGGGAAAGGTGAGCCATCGGAAATTTTGCAAGAAATTAAATTTTGACCATGCTTACTAAATGGTATATGCACAAACCGGAATCCGTCTTAGAGAATGAGACACATAGAATTCTCCGGGATACAGATGGATCACATAATCCCGATCAGAAAACTAAACCTACTGTTATTTAACAAGAAGAATAGAGCTTTTCATCAATCGTATTTTGCTGTCCCGTACTTGGAGCGCTTGGGGCGGTCCACAAGTGTTCAGAAAAGAGACTGGAGGGATTGGAAATTAGAGGAATTATTATTATTATTATTATTATTATTATTATTATTATTATTATTTACTCCTTTTGGGTTTTCACATCAGCATTAGCTGATGGTCTTTCACTGGAGTCTGAGTGACAGCAAGTCTCCTCAGGTCTCCAGGACTCTTCTGAGTATTCTGGCACATTGCAGCAGTGCAGTGTTCTGAATGGTTTCAATCCTTCCTCTGATTTCCAAACTTTCCAAACCCTTTTCCAATCCTTTTGGGACCGTTCCAAGTGCACCAACTACAATTGGTATAACTTTCACTTTCATATTCCATAACTTTTTCAGTTCTCTGGCAAGGTCCAGATATTTGTCCATTTTTTCATTTTCCTTTAGCCTGTGATCTGCTGGCACTGCAAAATCCACCAGTTGGCAAGTTCTTTCTCTTTTGTTAATCAACACTAGGTCTGGTCTTCTTGCTGGGATAAGGTGATCCGTTTTTATTTCAAAGTCCCAGAGAATTGTATGCGTTTCATTCTCAAGAACAGATTCTGGTTTATGCATATACCATTTTGTTGTATGGTCAAAATTTAATTTTTGGCATAATTCCCAGTGGATCACCTTCCCAACCCGGTCGTGTCTAGATTTGTATTCTCGTTGTGCTAGTTTGCTACATTCGCAGAGTATATGGTTTACAGTCTCATCTCTATTACCGCAAAGTCTAGATTTACTTATTATTATTATTATTATTATATTATTATTATTATTATTATTATTATTAAAAAAATGTTCAGTATCACTTAAAATCCTTTGCCCTGGATAGAACTTGATCTCCATAAGCCTGTGTTAACTTATCAAATGCTTCTTTTTAGTTTTCCTGAAGTTTGACACAGAATTTGACCTTGTGTTCTGTTTTCATGATGCATCTAACAAAAAGCATTATAAACATCCAGAATCAAACATGAATTAAATGTTTTCCCGCGTGATCAAGGTCAATATTGATCAACTGATTTTTCAATCAAGGTTGCCAACCTGAAAAAGAAAATGAAAATCAGTATCATTATTTTATAGATTGATCTTGTATTAGCAGATGATTTCCTCTGCCTCATTTCAAGATAAATGTCAGGGGTTAATATCAGAGAATTTCTCCGATGAGATCAATAGGAATATAAACATATCTTTTAATAGGATCAACGAAGTTCATTTAAAACCTCATGTTGCGAGGATTGGAAATATATTTACCTCAGAATGATAAACTCGGTAAGAAAACCTCGCCTCGTGACAAGATGATTGCCTGTAAGTTACACAAAAATAGATAAAACCAAGAGAACTAGTTTAAAAGAAAGAGAGAATAAAGCCTTATTTTGGCAAATTATACAATTTCACAGAACTGCTTTTTATATACGTTGTTTATATGAAGCGTCAAGTTTTTCGACAGCTGATTTACCGTTTTGCTACAAAGATAAACATGCAAGTGCCAGTTTTCTGTTAAATAAAAATCTATTATCATACTTAAGACTTACAGGGAAGATGTACAGATGTTATACTATTGTCAGTTATTTGGGCGACTGGACTTTGTCAGTTATGAGTTAACTGCAATATGCTATTTATTGTCGGTCATTGAATAAGGCTGACAATATTCACAATCAAAGCTAAAGACAATATGGAGATTCGGGCTTGGTATAAGAATACATAAATACGATAAATTAACTTCTATAAAACCACGTACAGAGAGGGTCTGCCTGCCTTGAAAATCATTCTTTAATATTGTTATTTACTTAGCTTTGTTTAGTTTGGCACCAGCTTGCTTATAATACCTGTTTTTCTTAAACGATCACCCATCTCATAACAGGCCCATCAGGAGATCTCAAAGGAACCACAGCTTTCAGCGTGATTTGCTCTTACCCGGGATTAATCTCTGCTCTAGTGAGAAATAAGCAGTGATATAACCTTCCAAAATCAACATCAAAAGGTGTTCTTTTTGTACAAGGTATCTTTTTTGTACAAAGATACAATTTTTTGTCAAGGGGTTGAAAAAGAAACAGATTTTTTTAAATATTGTTTTTACCAACAATTTCAGGGAAACTGTCTCCTCAAAATGCTTTACTTTTGCTACACCGTTTCATGAAGTTTTTTTTTAAGTCTCATTTATGTAATTCGTTTTGAGGGATAATATACAGATTTCTGAGTGCATTCTTTTCTACTTTTTTTGTCATGTAAAATTAAGGATCTTTCGGAGTGTATTTCAGCTTTGCGGAGCCGAATTTCGAGAGAGTGATACGAGGTTTGAGAGTTATCTCGTGTTTCACCAAAAAATCCCAATGTAATTGTCATCAGTTGATGAGAGAAGATGTCAAGATTTGGTATCATCTTTGCTGTATGCCCTTCTCAATTCTGAACGCTTGTACCACTCGTGACGATCCTTTTCATAAGCAACATACTTACAGATTTGAAACCCTCATGCCAATAGTGACATGGTCTTTAAACAAAATACCGACATTGGTTAACAATTTATTTTGGCGTTATAAATATGGGAATTAGCTGAACACTAATTTATTCCGTGTAAAGTAATCAAAACTTTGATCACTAACACAGCTAGACTAACGGACAGGGTAGCATATTGAAGAGGAGATGGGTCTTTTACTCACGTCTGTCCTAATAGAAATGTTGCTAATAAACCTCAAGCCAATATCTCAAACCCTTAAATTATCAAATAAAAAAGTTGCTATATTAATGAAGATTTCAGTTTATATTACTTTTATAAGCCAAAATCTATAGATATCTTTATTTTATTTTAAATTTATAAACAAAATGTGCCAAAATATATTTATTTCGAAAGTGATCTCGTAGCATGAATGTTTTGTGGATTAATGCAATATCTGAGGGTTTTTGTTGTTTTTTTGTTATTTTTGTTATTTTTCTTTGTTTCTAGTTTTTGTTTTTGTTTACACCCGAGCGTTGTTCTTTTTCTCCCTTTTTACATTGATTTTCTTTAAGTTTACTTCTTTGTTTTTTAATTTAATTTTTTATGCTGGTTGTTGGTCTTAACTAAACAATAATACTATGTAATTATTTTACATATCCAGTTTGAAAAAAATACCTATAAACCGAATTAGTAATGCTTAATTAAACGGGAATAATTATTCTAGTAAGACATATTTTCTTTTGAAATTCAAATTTTGTACAATTTTTTAATTGTGACATGGCTTATTTTCTATCATTAGAGATCACCTCTCTCAATTTAGATAAAAAGAAAATATGACTTTTTTTTACACATCATCCATATCACACAACTTCTCATTTTTTAGAATGTATCTCACACTAGATGCAACTATATACATAATATAATCATTGTACTGAGAAGCTAACTCCTAAATCCTAATAGCATATAAACCCCTTATAGGTTATTTAATGCCGAAATTTGATTCCATTTGATATGTTTGATAATAATAATTTCTATTTCGCACGTTCCATCGTAATCATTTTTAATTGCACTTTTTTTTATTTGTGTACACAAATCATTTAATTAAGCTTATTAAGTAGCATGTAAGTCAGATCAATGATTATTCCCTTTTATTGACACCATGTAACCCAATACAGTTTGTCAACAAAAGGAAACGGGCATCGTAAAGTTGTTCCCATTGCTCTGAGTGGGATTAGATGACTTTCTAGACGAGTAACATTTTCTGATTAGCAGTGTCCATTGATCAGTAGTTTTTGGTGAAACAATGAGTTGTGCAAGTGCACTAGATCCTTTGCTCTTGACATTTTCTTAATATGACAGTGCAACTTCACACCGTATCAAAAAGAGCATCAGAGGTGCTTTGGCTAATGAAAAACTCGCTGGAATAAGTGCGTTGAATGCTAAAAGATTAGGAAGAAAATGAACATTTCAGTCATTGTTCATTTCTCTTATCTTCAGTCTCGAGACTTTTTGACACCACTCCTATGTGTTCCGATTTTGCCAATGTGCATTAATTCAAGCATACATTTGCAAAAGATCTTATATCAAAGTCTATTAGTGTGTGCTCTTGTCTGCCTCAATATGCCTGTGTGTGAATGCGTTTAGATGTGTATATTTTTGGGTGTCTGCTTTATGTAGCTTGTTGCAAATACGCCTTTGTATCCCTACCTCCTATTTTTGACTCACGACATCACGGGAAAAAGAATCCCTCCATCAGAGAAATAAGTGCCTAATGAAAACGGGAACTTGCTGTTTGTTCAGATGTGTCAAAGTAAAATGGAAAATGCGCTTTTTTTAGATATTCTCATCCTTCAAATGCCTTTTTTTCTTTCTTCTTCTTATTTGTTCTAAAAGCCTTTTTTCTTTTCTTTTTCTTTTCTTTTTTCTTTTTCTTTTTCTCTTTTTCTTCTTTCTTATCACTATTAGACGAGGAAACAAAATAATTGTCAGATTCTCTCACAGGCAAATCGTTCAAGTTCAGAGAGAAACAGGTAAAAATACAAACGTTTTCGGACGACACCTATTCGTATTTTGAAATAAACATCTAAAGGAGGATATAAAAATGCAAAAAGAAAAAAAGGGATGTGAAGATTTGAGTTAACTTTCCATCATGCATGCATTCACTCTAGATATGAACAGATCGACATAAAAGTTCGGATCTGAAATAATAGTTGCATTAAAAGCAGCATAATACCTGAAATTAAGATTTCCCAAGAATTCTTATTTTTGTTTTTATGAATTTGTTGAATTACATTATGTTTATTATGCTAATGTCACTTGCACCACTTGTAATTTATTTCAGAGTTATAATCCCTGAATTTGTGGATATGCTTCGTAAACAAAATATTCAACAAAACACTTTAAAAATCTAAATCTAAATCTAAACTACAGAAGTTGGTCGGTTGTTTTTTTACGGCATTTCAACCCTTGGATTATTTTATGCCGAAGATATTTGGGTTTATTCATTCTTGGTGGGTACTCAACTTTTTTCAACTCAATTTTCCATACACATTTTTTAAACTATGTTTATCTATTTAATCTATAGATGGAGCCCTAACAGATACTACCACTCCGGGTCTAGCACATATATGATAAAAAGCGTTGGGATTGACATAAGGGCAATAAAGTTGGGACAATCATATATGTTCTAGGGCTTAATGTGACCAGTCGATTCATCGGAGAGGTCCTCTCCAAAGTGGAATGTTACATATCATGGGCTGCTCAGCCACCAGGGTTCCATCCTTAAAGATTACGGGTCGCCATCCACGGCCAACATTGGGGTCTTACTCCTCTGCAGTCGGTGTATTCTAAAGCCCCAAATGACAGGTTTTGAGTTGGATAATGAATGAAACACATACAATTCTCTGGGACCTTGCGATACAGACGGATCACCTTATCCCAACCAGAAGACCAGACTTAGTATTGATTAACAAAAAAAAGAGAACGTGTCAGCTGGTATATTTTGCAGTTTCAGCTTATCACTGGGTGAAGATAAAAGAAAACGAAACGATAGACCTCGCTAGTGAATTGAAAAAACTGTGGGATATGAAAGTGATACCAATAGTAGTTGGGGCATTTGGAACGGTCCCCAAAAGCTGAGAAAAAAAGACTAGAGGAACTGGAAATCAGAGGAAGAATTGAGACCATCCAGACAACAGCATTGTTGAAATCAGCTGAATACTCAGGATAATAATAATAATAATAATAATAATAATAATAATAATAATAATAATAATAATAATAATAATAATAATTGATTCCTATTAATAGGTATAGCTGCTAAGTAGTTAGTTATTGGATATCCTTAACAAGTACCTTGTTAAAAATGTTTGGCTCAGTAGTAATTAGGGCCGCCACATACTCATCTCCCTTTAAAGAGTTCAATTGATAGCTACTAGGTCTTTACTTGGTATAGTGCTGGTTTATGTTAATCTTTTATCTGCCAAGAGGATACACGCTTTTTCCATACAACTAAATATTTCTTTTTCTCCACAAATATATTGAAAAGAAACTTATGTTGCTCGTTTTGTAGAGACATATACTTGATTTAGTTTGAATTACAAATTCAATCAATGTAATAATGTTCTTCCTTTTCGATTAAATAATCATGTCGAGCAAGCAAGTTATTAATACACCAAGAATTAAAACACTTTGGATTTCAATGCAACAAAAAAACATGCTCTGTTTCCCTTCCAGGAAATGGTGTAAAGATTTGAATAAGTGATGGATCAAGTTCGGGAGAATATTGGGGATCAAGTAAAACTTACATCTCCACAGCCCATATTTGTTCATGTATGTATTTCACTACACGTGCTCTTGTCATGCAAGAATAACAGAGTTTTCCGATTAATCAGTGAAACGACTCCATTTTTTCTCTTTGCGATCGGCTTCGACTTGAGACGGAAAGACTCATCAACGTAGCAATAAAAAAAATAGCCAATAATAGATAAGTAATAAACAAAAAATTTGATAGTAATCGAAAATTTCCTGGATCTTTATCATATTTATAGTCTTAACTTTGATAGATTATTTGCCTATATTTCACTTTCTCACTTTTGATATTGGTTTTGTGTCAGGATATTCATAAATATTTACTTTATCATTGGCAACAAACTTGAACCTATATGAATATAAGAAATAATATAAATATTTATTTTTACCCAGACTAAATTTCTAAAACTAGAGTTGTTATTATTGACACTATTTACATGTCTGTTGTCCTCATGTTCATTGTTATATTTATAACATTTTGACAGCTGGTCTTCTTCGTACATATGTTGTCGTAGTTAGTAATAAAGGGTCCGGTTCTAAATTTACTGATGTTTACGGCTTACGACAAAATAAACTTGGAGAAGGCCGAAGAACCGAGCTGCCCAAATATTTCGAATATAAGAACCAAGATAATGACAATAGTGTAAAAAGGCATTTTTTTATTTAAGTTCTGAAGTGCAGTTAATTGATATTTCGTGCGAATTAAATTGCCATCATCATTCTTGTCCAATATAAAGATTTATGTATTTACTCAACAGCTCAGCTTTCTCTCCAGCAGAATCGTTCACAGGATCTATGACATTTGAACAATCAATAAGGATCTGCCGTATGTGGCACGTTCTGATACCTTCATGTGTTTTATCAAATCACTAGATGATATACACGTCCTGTCACCTATTAACCAGTCTTTCTTTTCACTTCCAACCGATAGAATGTTGTTGTATGCACTTTGCTTCTGTCTAAATTTGCTGGCTCATGTGGGACTTTAAAGAAAAACAGCTTTTGATAGGAACATACGATTGTTACATGTGCTGTATATGTTACAGGTGATGATAAGTTGTATATCAAAAGGAAAGACAATACTTCTTTCGAAGTTTACAGATTTACATTGCTGTTCGAATGTTGCAAACTCTAAATGGTAATTATTACCATGATTTCAATTATTGCAATATCTGCAATGGCTGCCATGCACATATGCACACATATATTTGTTTTTATTCTAAAATCACGATAATCTATATAAGCCTACATATAAATATACTTATATTAAAATGTATGGTCAATTCTCGGAATTAATATCTGTACTTTTTTCAAGAAGTTTTATGCCAATAGCTGGAGCTGTATTTATCTAACCGGTAAATATTGTGAAACCATAAATCAGATTTCTTTTTTACTCCTAATCTGAAATCTGATGAGAAAAACGATTTAATGGAAGTTTGTTAATTTATCATTTATTTAGAAATTTTTATTTGGAATCAAAAATCAAAGAAAATGGAAGACTTTTTCAGTGTCTCGAAAAAATCAACAGTGTTAACTGACGTAAGCAAAATGGATGGATACAGAGTTCGATCCGCACTGTGGTTTTCGGTTTTCAGTAATCAGCGGAAAGTCGTGTATTTGCTTGGTATGCTATGGTATCAGTTAGTCTCATTAGACCCTATTGTTCTGAAACTCGGCACATATCTGTATCATTATATTACGGAATACTAATAGTTGCTCATGCGGCAGGTTTTCCGTCTTTGCGATGTTATTTAAAAGAAGGTTAAGATGTTAAACAAGTTAACATTAAGGTCGCTACAGAAGTCGCCATAACGATGCTGGACATAAAATCGGACAGCCCCTAATTTTGCCACCACACCGTCGAGGAGTTAAATTCAGAGTTTTACGTCTCTTAGAACGGTTGCTTTACCAACGCTAGAGAGACCAAGTCTATTATTTTACCTGGTGAGAGAAAAAATAGGATTATGCCTTTACCATCGACATTAGCGCATAGTGAAACACAAACAGCCTATTTAATCAAATGTTACAAATTAGGTTTGGAAATACTTATTCAAACACGATAATAAAAATAAATGCCTAACATTATCACATTGTTAAAACTAACAATGTCGAAAAAATATATCTAAATTGATAAGTCGCTTAAGTGATACTTTAGGAAAAACAATGTTTTTATAAAATACTGTGAAATTGATCATATAACCATATTATCTTCATAAGATAATATAAATCATATCTGGTAACTCTCTTTTCACTTATGTGGTTTGGTTTGGTTTGGTTTAGTTTAACGGAACATCAACCCTTTATGGGTTATTTATACCGAAATTTGATACAAATAATTTGCACATAGTTTTAGGGTTTCAAGTATTCGTATCTGATATTAATAACTTATACATAATTATATGGTTTCTAGTAACTATTCCTGTTTGATAAGTATAATCATTTGTTTCGCACACAGTTATATGCGTTCAAGTATTTCTATCCAATGCTAATAATATTGAAACAGATCTATTTCACCCATAGATGAGATCCTAACAGGTACTACCACTCTAAGTTAGAATGGACCTGAGAGTAATGGCAACGAAGCGGTACTCCACACTTCCTAGATCTCAACAACTGAAATCTTGCCACTGGATAAAGTTTAGTGTCATACCCAGAACATCCCTTTTTTGGAAGGGTCTTACCCCTCTGCAGTCGGCATATTCTATGTCTATTGAAAGTGATCTGTTATAAGGATTTATCTTTTATCATAACAATTACCGTTTGTAACCGTTCGGTATAAAACTCTTAATTAACAACGAAGCTTTTAAAATAATCATCTTCTATTCAAGTCTTGAGCATTTGTTCTAGGTGAGATACTTAACTGCATCTGACTGTGAGGCTCCAGTTCTGGAGCTCTGGAGAATGTAGAGTGTACCTTCATTGCCAGTTCACTCTGACCCGGAGTGGTAGTACCTGCCAGGGTCCCACCAATGTTTGAAATTATTTGTATTAGATAATATTTTATACTATATAACTGTGCGCAAATTATTTCAGTGATAACCAATGATTATAGACAATTAAAAAAGTGCAATTTTTAAAAATGCAATGGATCGTGAAATTTTGGCATTAAATCACCCATAACGAGTTGATATGCCATTAAAACAATAAACCGTCTAATCCAACTACCTTATCTGAAGGACACAGGTATTTCAACTAGTAAATTTATAAAAATGCTACAATGTAATCATATAGTTTAATTCCTTGAATTGAATTGGATATAAAGATATTTTTCTACAAGTATCCTTAACCCGATACTATGAAAACAACACCAGGATAAATGGCGTTGACTCAACAGCCAATTAATTTACATTATAACCATGATGATGATGATGATGATTTTAGAGGGTGATAATGATAATGATGAGAACGACGCCAATTTGGGGTGAAAATGAAAGGGTAAAAAGATGTTGAGCCCTTTAAAAGTCAGACGTCAAACATTACATAGTCGAGCGAAGTCAGATTTTATTTCAATGATTCTTATCTGGTAAGTACTCGTAGGTTGGCACTGACCGTGAAGGGTATTGTGGCTGCAGAAAGAAAAGAAGAGGGTTGTAAGAGGGGGTGGTAAGAAGATGAAGCAGAAACAGAGATGCAAGAAAGAGGAGAAAGATAAGAGTGAGAAAGGGGGTAATGTGAACGAACAAGAAATAGGAAATGGAAAAAGTTGTTTAAAGTAATAAAAAAAAATTTAAAAAAGCGAAAGATAAAAAAAAAATGCAACAAATGAAAAAAGTAAGAGAGAGAAAAAACCAAGAAAGATTGGAAAATAAAGAGAAAAGAAAAGGAAAATAAGAAGTCAATAGAAAAACTGGGGTAAGGATAGAAAGAATGGGGAAAAAGATCATGAAGGAAGAGAAAGGTGAAGAAAAAAGAAAGGAAAGAGAAATCAAAGAAATAAGATGGAGAAGAGAGAGAAAAAGCAATTAGAAAAAAAGGAACAAAACGAAAAGAAGGAAAAAAGAGAACTGATAGAAAAAGGGGGAAATGAGAAAAGTGATATGGTAAGAGAAAATAGAAAAGGGGGAGATTAAAAAAAGGAAGAAAATAGAGAAGAAGAGGGTGAAAATAGTGGGCAATGCGCCGGGAAAAGAGAGAGAGAGAGAGAGAGAGAGAGAGAGAGAAAGAGAGAGAGAGAGAGAGAAAAGAGAAAGGGAACGTAGGGCAAGACGGGGGGGAATGAGTGGTTATGGAATAAGAAAGTAGAAAATGAGGGGAGAGAAATCAAAAAGGAAAAGGGAATTAGAGAAGGGGAAAGCTAAAGAAAGGAAGAAGTTATGGCAAGAGAAAGTAACGAAGAAAAAAGAGAGAAGAAAGAGATTTTGATAGAGAAATGCAAAAATTAAGGGGTAGAAAAGAAAAAGCGAAAATAAGGATGAAAATTGAAACTAGAGAGAGAAAGGCGAAAATAAAGAGAAAGGAAAGGGAAATTAGAAAGAGTTTGGGGGGAGGGGTGATATTTATGATAATCCCCACTCTCCTCGTGCCAAACAAGATGATTCCGTAACTCATCTTTGGTACGCAGACGCGAAAGAACTAGGTGAACCTCGACAGTAGATAATGGCCGGCGACACGGTCGGCTTGTCACTAGGCGTCTCCTTATCAACGTCAAGACTAGACCCAGAGTGTCAGACATTTATGCTGCGCGGTCGCTAACAAGGTAATCTGATTACACTCGGTCTATGAACAGAGATCAAGGATCAGTGAATGATAAAAAGGAATTTGTAAAATGGCGGGAAAGGTGGCGAGTGTAGCGGAAGAAAAAGACGAAGGTCACCGGGTAATTAATTTATGGTTAGTTTGATGGGACCTGTGTGTTTACGATCCCAATGAGGCTTATCGACGTTGCGTTTCGTTTATGTGCAGATGGCGTTCGAAAAATGGCCGCAGACTGTGGACATTGCAGATTTTACAAGAAAAAAAAAGCAGCATCCAGTTTTGTTGCTTTTTTTCTTTTCTGCGTGTTCTCTTTTTTTCCGAACTGTCTTTATTTTTTCATACTTTCTTTCTTTCTTTTTCTTCGGACTGTCTTTCTTTCTTTGAGTTATGTCTTTTTTTTTCTGTTTGTTTTGTTTTCTTTTTCTTTCTGTCTTTGGGCTTTCTTTTTTAACTTCCATTTTTTATTGATTTTTCCGGTCTTTCCTTTATCGGGCTGTCTGTTCCAACTTTCTTTCTTAGGGCTCTTATTTTATTTTATTCTTATTTTATTTTTATTTTATTTTATTTTTTCAGATTTTCTTTCTTCTTTTGGGCTTTCTTTTTTTCTTTTTTTTTTCTGGCTATCTTTATTTCTTCGGGCTTTTTTTCTTCCTTCCAGATTTTCCTTCTTCGGTTTGTCTTTCTTTATTCAAACTCTCTCTCTCTCTCTCTCTCTCTCTCTCTCTCTCTCTCTCTCTCTCTCTCTCTCTCTCTCTCTCTCTCTCTCTCTCTCTCTCCTTGTCTTTTCTTCTAGTTGTCTTCCTCCCAGCCACCTTCCAGAATATTTTTAAAACAGATTTTAACTTCTTTGTTATTTATTAGACTTTTTCTCAAGATCAAAAGAAATGGAGCCATCACTAAGAATTAGGATGATTGTTTTAAAAATCCAAATGGATTCATGTTAGCTTTTTTCGTGTGTAACAGACAAAGCAACTTAATTTCTTTCTATCTCATTTTCTTCTTTTTTCTCTCTCATTTAATAATATATATACATACACACATTAATATTATTCCTGTTAATATATATATATATATATATTATATATATATATATATATATATATATATATATATGTGTGTGTGTGTGTGTGTGTGTGTGTGTGTGTGTGTGTGTGTGTGTCTTAAAAACCTTTTCTAACTATTTACTATCTAGTATAACCTGTTTAATTATTGGATTGCCAAAAAGTCGTTTATATTGTTGTCGTTAGATGTCGGTGTTAAATTTCTTTTAAAAAAAATGATTACTTTTTAATTTTAATTTAATGTCGTAACATTTTGGCCTCTCAAAACACTCCAAAAATTTCCTATTTTTATTTTACCATCAGTTTTAATTATTACTCGACGACTCGTAAGTCTAAAGGTAAAATGGTAGGAGGGATTTAGATTTTTCCTCCTAGACTGATTACCCTTAACAAGGTGAAAGAGACCTGTCTACCCTACTATTTATCTATAGGTGAGGTGAGAAAAGTCAATGCACCAATTCATTACTCCCTGGTCTCTAGCTTGCTTTTTTAAAAAAAAATTTTATCTTACCTTTTTATAACTTATGACTCTTATTTCTTGTTCTTCACTTTTCTGCTCAAACATGTTCTAATATTTTCTGAAGAAATATTTTCATCATTGAGCAAAATAAATTATTTTTGTATAGAAACTGTAAGTTATTGTATTTCAAAATTTTCACACTTGGTTTTAAGTTATATGACTGTGTAAATTTGATATTTCCCCAAGATTTTCTCAACGGCATAACTACAAAGTGAAATATACACACGACTGAAAAATAAAAAACTGACTTGTTGGAATTAATACTTTATTTGTATATTGTTTTGATTTCATCCGATGCTACCAAATTGGCTTCAGAATTAATTACACTTAATTCTAGTATTCATGAAACTTTAGAACAATATATATTTACCAGCCCCTCCGCACGAGCAGGATGCGACACGTGGTTAATTTCTTAAGTGGAGTTTAACAGGTTTGAATTCAGAGTTTTCCTTTTCCGAGACTGATTACCTAGCCATGGTTAAAGAGCCCAGTCTGCTCTGCTATTTACCCATAGCTGGAGGGAGAATTGGATTCATACCTTTCCCAAGGATATTAGCGTCATGTGAAATGTCAATAGCTTTGTCCAGGAATTACTGATTTTACTGTACTAGTATAAATGCAAGTATAGATTGAACTATTAATGGAATGAAAACTCTCAATAGTCAAATGACATCCTAAGGAGAAGTTTTTTATGTAACTGAAAATCAGTTTAGTTTGGAAATTCTAGTGACTTTTAACGCCTGATACATAAAAAAAATGTACCAATTTTTTTGTTTGATTTTTTCAAATTGACCGGCAACATCTGACTTGCCAAATATATACGTTTGTTGAAAAACTACCCTCATAATATGAATAGGCGGTTGGCGCTATTGAATCAGCCCGAGCAACATGTAAACTAATTATCCTACTAGAATGTGGTATATAGGAGTTAAAAATTTAAATTTTAGTTACTACTAAAACTTAAAAATAAATTCAGTCCGGAAAGGGTTAAGAAATATGAAATGAGAATTTAATCTATATGAATAATTGGGACGTGCATGTCTGTCTGTCCTTTATAGATGGTCATGCGGTTTCCTATAGAGCTACCACATTTCGTATGCATACTTGATGGACCCAGGTGAAGAAAAAACTTTCTTAATCATGGTCAAACGAGATATATCACCGTATAACGCGGATCTAACAATAAATAATACACAACAATAAGCCATGTTGCTGCAAGATGTAATTAATCAGGAATGATTTAAATCTGTAAATATCAAAAACAAAATACCGAATCATATGTTTTACCCAAGTGAATATACAAATTCACATTATTAATTAGGTTTATCGCTAATTATTCTTAGTAAGAATTTACTTAATTCATTTTTATTGTTTATTTTGGATTTTAAAATAGTATAAAGGAACATAAATTTTAAATCAATAAATCTTTTGAGTCCCTAACTTAAATTAAAAGCGCCCTTATGGCGGGGACTAGAATACGCCGACTTTATTCCCTGCAGAGGTGAAAGACTCCGAAAAAGGGACTCCTGGGTGTGAGTGAACTGCATTCAATGGTCAGGCTTCAATTCTGGAGATTGGGTGAATGTGCAGTCAGCCCTTTATTGCTATTACTCCATTGTTTACTCAGACCATGAATGGCAGTACCCATTGGGATCTTTTCTATCGGTCAAATAGGTCCGTTTGATTATTATTATTATTAAATAGGAATATTTGAAACGTTTGAAAATTATTTATACTTAGAACAGTTACTTAAGCTATAAATGTTTACAAATGATTATTATTATTATTAGTTACTCGAAACCATATAAGTGCTTGGAATATCTGAAACTATATAATTGTGTAAAGGAATATGAATATTGGATAGAAATACCTGAAACCATACGACGTATGCAAATTGTTTTTGGTGTGGTTATTTGAATCTATAATGATTTACAAAGGATTATTATACAATTTCTAGTAAATAACCCAATATAAGTGAACATGCTGTAAAACCAACCAATATTAAATTAAAAATACTTCTCTACAAAAGATTGTGGATTTTTTCACAGAACAATATTAACGTCATGAGATACTATAAACTTTTAAAAATGGTAAATCTTTTTTCTCTTGTGTGGATTTATCTTTTAAAGTATTTTTCCGTTATTTGTCATTCCTCACAGTTGAATTATGTACGTTTGATTATTCAAAGTATTCAAAGGAAAATGCGGGAAATTCTTTCCTTTTTCAAGTTCACATGTTGTGAACGCCTTTTCTTTGGGGCCATAATATTTTATACATGGGCTTGCGCAAATACAGAGAGAGAGAGAGAGAGAGAGAGAGAGAGAGAATGATTCAACATGAAGTAAAGAAGAGGACATATAATTATTCATCTGCAGAAATGTACAATCTTGCACAAGAATGTAGCAATTGTAGTTTTCTAATACAGACTAAGGTCACGCCAATTAGGTGCTATGAACTTTATTTTATTTCTGTTTTTTAAAATATACACCTCTCTCTCTCTCTCTCTCTCTCTCTCTCTCTCTCTCTCTCTCTCTCTCTCTCTCTCTCTCTCTCTCTCCCACTTCCCCTCTTTCTCTCCCTCTCTCTCTCTCTCTCTCTCTCTCTCTCTCTCTCACACACACACACACACACACACACATACATATGTCCATTGATGTTCTTTGTTCCCTTCTTGGTTCTACATAATCTTCTGTCGGCGGAGTCAACGGAAGGTCTTGTATTTTGTTTTTTTCTTTAATGTTGGTAATAGATTTTCAAGTCTATAAACAGTGTATGTTTTATTGAAACATTCTTAATTAAATTACGCAATAAATCACGTCTGATTTGAATTTTTATCGGAAAATATTAGCCTTTTTAACTACCTAGTGTAAAGATTTCATCGGATAGTAATACCATGTAGTGTTTTAACATATACATATCAACCTGGAGATAGCTCCAGTGTCAGCCAAAATGCTACCTCGAATGGCCACCGGTGGTATGGTCAAGGTAGCATATAAAAGAGACTGACAAAGTGAAATTCTCTCTTTCTCTGTATCAACAATCAAGTAACACGCATGTGTTCCCTATCAACACCAACAATATCGTGTCACATGGCATACGATAGCATTGCTTAAATATGAAAGTCTTTATTCAAAACTTCTATTTCTCTTACATGTATACTATGTATGTATACTAAAGACTCTATCCTTCATATAACGCTTTATAATTGTCTTATTATATCTCATTGTCATTCTTGTAATCATTCTGTTAAGTTTTCTCAATGAATAAAATGTTATTAGTCCATTGTGAATTGTTCCTGGATTTCTTTTGTACAGGGAAACAATATTCTACCAACTACCATTCGTCTACAATCGGTAAGTTATAGGATAAACTCCTGTATTTTATAACCACCTTATCGCAGCCAGCTACTTCGATGCTTAAAACAATAACGTCCTTCACCCTTTCCGGTTCTTCCCTGTTACCGAAATCAGCAATCAGGGGCTGTTAGCTTGGCGACGCATTCCTTTTCTTCAAGAACCAGGGTCCTTGACCTTGCCAACTGACCGAAATATTCATTTTTATGAATATTATAACAGATACCGGTCAGTACCGATAGCAACAAACACTAACAGTGTTTGCAACTCACTTGAGATGAAATACGACTTGAACCAGAAGCAGTAACTTATCTCGGCGTATAAAAATGTAATGCCAAAAACGCGTCTGTTAACAAACAACAATAGCAAATAATAGAAGCCATTTTGACGCATCACAGCAGGATATGGGGCCTTCGGGTCCGGTGTCTGGTGGCTTCGACCATTGGACCGAGAATTCAAATTAACGGCATGAACCCAGGGGTTCATTCCCAGGACAACACCTGCCCCCTTGATTTACAGGGGCAGGGCTGGGTTTATTGTCCAGTGCCAGAGGCGCCCCATTGAGGGGCATGCCGACAGGATCTACGCATTTTTTGTGCCTGCAATCCCATGAGCTTCGATTCATTGATGGCCCCATATTAATTGGACCTTGTATCTGACCCAAATAAATGGGATGCGTGTTTCCCAGCAGGATTTTGTCTGGCTGGCGTTCTTTTCATTGCTCGTCATTTAAAATATTGTTTATGGTGTTGGAATTCGTTTATACCATTCCACTACAAAGTAATACCGTTTACAACCATCCGGTGTAAAGATTTTATCGGAAAGTAATACCCCTTAAAACTACTTCTTCGAAGCTAAATTTTAAATACACATTCTGGAAACATGTATTGTTTTTTGTTTATTTTTTGTTGCAAATTAAGTAAATGTTTGGGTTTTTTTCAAAGCAACTATATGATTGAAGTGAATAGTGACCCTTCCCCATTTCAATCTTTTAGTTACTTTAATTTGATTAATGAAGTCACTACTGAATTATTTTAACATTTCTTAAAGATAATTCCAAGAAGAAATACTTTTTTCTCACTATTTTTATGACGGAATGATAAAGTATTTGTTAGGATCCTTACTTATGTTAGTTCAAAAACGGTTTTCAATAATGGACAAATTAACAGCATGATCCGATGAGATCTACGCATTTTGTTTTTTTATTTTACTAGCAATCGCATGAGATTCGGTTTGGGTGTGGCTTCCACGTTAAAATACTTGTATCCCATCCTAACCTGGTTGGAGTTCTTGGTAAATCAAAGATAAGGTAGAATTACTCTTCTAAGCAAATTGTTTTGGTTTATTAATTTTCCTTAGCTTAGGGATTAGAATCTTTCTTTTTTTGTATTTTTAGATAAGTTTTAGACAAGATTAAATTATTTCATCTACTGCTATTGACAGGCTTTTTGTTATTCAAAAACACTGAATAAATTAATATAACTGATATAATGAACAAATATTTTTGAGTTTATGTGATCTCTTTCTTTTGAAAGTCAAGATCGTCTAATATTTGTGTCAGCCAATGAATTTCCAAAGTGATGGACACAAAATACAGAAACTGACCAATCAACAAACGAGTTTCGGTTGTAATAGATAAAATGTTTTTTGCTTTTTAGACAGAATCGGGAATTGTTTCTTTCTATCAATAAAAGGAAAAACTTCAAAACATGTTTACATTTTAATTTCTAGTATTATCTGCGTTATTCCAACTATTGTCCTCATCTTCATTGTTATCTGTACAACGTTTCGGCCGATATTCCCTCCGGCCTTCTTCAGGTATTTCTAGTCACTGAATTCGAGAACCTTCTCAGACTCGGGAACCTTATTTTCGGCCACGGAAACCTTCTTTTCGGACTCGGGAACTTTCTTGTCGTAATCGGGAACCTTCTTGTCGTAATCGGGTAAAAGGTTCCCGAGCCCGACAAGAAATACCTGAAGAAGGCCGGAGGGCATATCGACCGAAATGTTGTACAGATAACAATGAAGATGAGGACAATAGTCCGAATAACGCAGATAATACTAATCATCAAGCCTCATCTCAAACATTCAAAGAAATATTTTACTTTCTGTTTTACATATCGCTTGTCGATGTTTTTACTGCAAAAATCAGCGCCTCTTTTTGATAATACGTATCCATTAATCTAGCAGGTTACAAATATGAATGTCTCATCCCTCATAAAAAATAATTTAACTCCCGTTTTTCGTCGTGTTGTAAGTTCATAAATGTTTAATTTCCATTTGTTTAATTTTGTGAAATTTATTTTATTATATATATAGATACATATGTATAAGTCTCGCGTAAAAAGATCAAATCACATGAACACATCATGGTATACAAACGCTTCACTAACCACTTTTTACTATTCACCTGTCTGAGGATTGTGTAATATATATGGAACTTGAGTAACAGTAATATAGTCCCATGTATTTTAGGTTTTAAACCTGCTCTGGTAATTTAACATTAAGTACTTTTCTATGCAAACATTTTTCTTATTTGCTATCCTTATTATATATATATATATATATATATATATATATATATATATATCCACAGACACGTGTTTCGAGGTATCACCTCTCATCAGTGCGGTTATACTACCCCTGGCCGGGTTTGAGACCCGAATGAACTTTCGTTCGCTAAGCTTCTTACCCGTGCGGCCAGAGGCAGCTGTCAAATATAGGAGAATATTTAATTGCTACATTTCTAAGCGGAAATGAATTCACTAGAGTCCTCAAACTTTTTTGTAAACAAAGCGAGGGTTATAAATATATAGCTAAGTATATTGATATATATATTCATACGTAATTTCAGTGACATGTAAAAATATTAATTTTATTTCGTATTTTTCGCAATGACTTCCCAAACTTTATTCCAACTCCCCTCCATCCCAGTTTCAAAATCACCCCCTCAAAAAAAATCATATATATATATATATATATATGTGTGTGTGTGTGTGTGTGTGTGTGTGTGTGTGGAAAGGGAATAACAACACAAACAATCGATTCAATTAATATTTCATCTATGTTAGTTTAGAAATTGCATCAGGATTATTTAATTTGTTTATACAAATTGGTATATGTGAGGGCGGGATAAACAGGAATAGGGGGAGGAGAGTGAAAGAAAGGTAAAGGCAAATGAATAAAAGTGGTAGAGATATGGTCATGTGTGGATAGGAGTAAACGATCAAAGGGTGAGGACGGAAGAATTATGCATCTTACTGTCTACGAGCAAAACCCAGCTGTGGTAAAGATAAGTCATTAGTGTTTATGTATTAGTTTAGTGTTGTAGCTGACACAGTAGGGGGGGGTTGAAGACAGATTTTGAAAATCTGTGAGTGGGGTATATGCTGTTTCATTTTTTGTGATTTTAATTTTGATTTTGATTTTTATCCGTTGTTCTTTAGAATATTGTTTTCATGTATTATGACTTTTGCAAGAATGGGCGCAATCTGGAAAAATCCAGGGCGTTGTCTGACAATATTGAATTTTACAATGATTGCTGATTCGAGAAGACGGCGAAGATTTTCACGGTGGCTTGTGGGAGGATAAAAGTGTGGTTGAATTCTAGCATGGGCAGAAGTGGATTTTGTTGGTCATTTATTTTAATGATCAATTAAAATAAATGATCAACAAAATGCTGGATCTCAGCAACAAATTCGAGAATTCTTTTCTTATCAGAATGATCAGAGTGAGGATATCGAGCTACAATACCTTCTTAATAACCATTGGACTGGTCCAACTGTCTTTGTATCCTGTACATTGTCCTCAGATTGTCACCCAAAAACTCTGGAATTCAATATTCGTATTGGGGCTTTCGGTGTGAATGCTAAGCAGTGCAGCATGCCGTTTCAAAATATCTGGAAGAGTGAATTGCATCATGCTCACAGACACTGTGAAACTAACTAACTAACTAACTAACTATATATATATATATATATATATATATATATATATATATATATATATATATATATATATATATATTTGTGATGTGAAAAAATCACAGAGACCGAAATGATAAATTTGTAAACATTATTATTAGTTTTTTTTTCACTAGCAGTTCTTTAAAGAGTTACTCACACGTCCATTTACTTTGAGCACAATTTTTCAGATGAATCATTTTACAATTAAAAAAAACTTTTACTGACTTTAGTATTCAAAGAACAGATGGTTAAATATAAAACTATTCATGAATTGAATGATTGAGTTCTTAATTCAATTATTCGTGACATAAGATAATTCTTTAAAAGAAAACGAAATTCAGTCAAATATAACGCGGGTTATCCTATTGTCCAAAGGCAACTTGTTTTTAATTTATTTACATAGATAGATAGATAGATAGATAGATAGATTGGTTGGCTGGTTGGTTTTATAACATGGCAACTTTTTTTAGGTTATTCAGAAGTTAGTTTTTTGGTTTAGTTTTTAAAGCAATTATATTGTTTCAAGTATCTAATAATCATTTGTAGATATTTATAGTTTCAAGATTTTACTTTTTTTTTTAAATATGCTCACAGTTATAAGTTTTCAAATATTGGTATCAAATACTAATAATTTTCAAAAAGATGTATTTGACCTATAGATGAGACCCTAACAGGTGCCACCACACCAGGTCAAAAAGGATCTAGGAGTAATAGCAACAAATAGTTGACTCACTTCCTAGAGTTTCAAAACTGAAACCTCAAACAGCGGATGTACACTACGTTTTAGAGGAAAATGTCTTATCCATCTACAGGGAATGGAAATGGCGTATTCTAAGCCTTGCCGATTGATAGGCACATAAATATGAACAAAGGTAAAAAGAATGAATGAATGATAGGAAGAGGAGAAAAACAGAGTAAAAAATGAAATATCTCGGAAAGGATTATTTTAGTATACAAAAAATGAATGAGTAATAAAATTGAATCACATCTGCTAGATAAGTTAGTGGATTATAGAACAAAGAGAAAAACTGATTCGCCTAATGAATTACAGACTGGATATTCTTTTTTTATTTATGATTTCTACTGTCCAATCTCTCTCTCTCTCTCTCTCTCTCTCTCTCTCTCTCTCTCTCTCTCTCTCTCTCTCTCTCATGTGAATATTTTGCGTAGTTGTTGATTTGATTACGTCTTATATTATCTGTTGTATTTTTTTCTACTTCCATTAATCTCTTGTATTTGTGGGTCGTTTGCAATTTAAAATTATTTCGACGAAAGGTATTTAAGAGAAGATAATGGTATAACGTATAGAGTGTTGACACGATGTCGTTTAGATCCGTCTAATGACGGACGATAAGATTTACTTCCGGTATTGTCGGGTTCATTGAAATAGGGCAACAGGCGACAGGCATTGGCACAAAGAGCTGCGTAGTGATACATTGGCATTCTTTCTATCTTCACTTAGTGAAAGAGTATAAAGTTGTTGTTGTTGTTGTTGTTGTTGTTGTTGTTGTTGAAGAAGAAGTAGAAGAAGAAGAAGAAGAAGAAGAAGAAGAAGAAGAAGAAGAAGAAGAAGAAGAAGAAGTTCACTATAGATTTGTAGAAAAAATGACCAGCTGATGACAATCGACCCGAATTAAAATCCGAATGACGCAAATGAAGGAAATGGTAAGCGATAGGAAATGTTTTATCATGATTTTTACCATATTACGATTACCGGATTCGTAAGTAGAACAAACAATTGCTTTATGTAGTGCAAGGCAAAGAAAAACCGACACTCAGACTTAAAACTGTGTGGGACCAGATAAATTGTTTATCTAACAATGTGTCGTAGCAACCTTTCGCCCTTGCTGCATTGTTCCCACAATGTACTGCATACTAACGAGACGTTACTCCCTGACCTTACGTCCAAGAGAAGCAGCTCCGGATCTTTTTAGGCTCCTATTTAAGTATTCAACTGCAACCAGAGAGCGTGCTTAGGGTTAAATTGGAGGTGTCTAACTCTTTTGCGTTTACATTTTGGCCAGTTCCAGTGAGATTCAACTTTTCTTCCATTTGCGTTCGTCTGCAATGGAGTTGACGGAGATGGCAGTTCGATCGTGTCCATTAGCAAGTCGAATAGAATGGATGAAGGGGTAATCCATGCTCACCAGAGCTCTGGGACTAGAGCCTTACCACTGGATGCAGTTTAGTGTCATACCCGGGACACCCTATTGCGGTTGGTGTGTACCTATTTATATTTGATTCGATTATATATATATATATATATATATATATATATATATATATATATATATATATATATATAATGCACTTAATCTGTATGAGAATGGGGAAGAAAGGGGTTGTCAGTGGTTAGGAATTAATAGTGCTAACAAATGTATAATTATTTAGTACTCGTTGTGACCTTTTACTGACCTACAATTCTCTTTAAATTCTCAGATCACATCCCTCCCACCAGGGTGCGCTAAGTGCTTCACATGCAAAACCATTTAAACCAAAACTACAGTCAACAAATTCCTTCACTGGATTCTTCTCACTAACCACAAAAAGTTCAGATAATAATCATAAAATAACAATAACAACAACAAAAGAATAATTAAAAGGAAAATAAAAGCAGGCAAAAGAAGAACGGAATAAGCCCCAAAGAGTGAGCGTCTCTCTCTCTCTCTCTCTCTCTCTCTCTCTCTCTCTCTCTCTCTCTCTCTCTCTCAGGTGTGTAATTAACTGCTTATCTAATTGCCTCATATAGCGAACCCTGTTTATACGCTTCGTACAGTAAAGTATTTGCAGTCTATTCGTCTATCCTTTGCCCTCGACACTGCGCAATAACCCCTCACTTACCTGACGTTCTCATCGCTCACCTGACCTGCACGATAATTCTAATGGCGTATTTGAATGAAAATCTTCTCATCTTCCACCTACATATGCTCTCAATTTTTTATGAGTTAATTCGACCTCTTATTTCTCTCTAATTATTCATCTGAAAACTCTATTGGCTCGTTTTTCTTATCACCTAAGTATTATTATATAATTTAATAAATATTACTACCTATGTCCCATAATGATTGTAACATTTTCATGTAGATTTATGATTGGTTGGTTGGGTGGTTGGTTGCTTAGTTAAATGGTTGGTTTAGTGGAACATCAACCCTTGTTGGATTATTTAATACCGAAGTCAGTTGATATTTTTAATAATTATATGATTTCAAATCCGTAAGGATGACAATCAGCTTCAAGTAACTATTCTCAAATAATTTTCCAGCTCGGGAAAGTGAGCAGTCGTTTCTTCATTTATATTACTTCTAAGTCTACTCTGACCCGGATTGATTATACGTGTTACGGTCCTATGGGTCAGATAAATCTCTTTGAAAATTATTCGTATTTGACAGAAATACCCAGAACTATATAATTGTGTGCAGACAGATAATAATAATTATTAGATATGAATAGTTACGTGAAACCATCAAAATGTGTACAAATCATTAGTATTATTTAAGTGATAATCATTTACAAATGATTATTATTATTATTAATTACTTGGAGTCACTTAATTATTGACTGACTTCGGCATTAAATAACCCAACAAGGCTTGACATCCTGTAAAACTGACTAACAATCCCTCCCTCTCTCTCTCTCTCTCTCTCTCTCTCTCTCTCTCTCTCTCTCTCTCTCTATCTATCTATCTATCTATCTATCTATCTCATTTCTTTTATATCTCTTATTTCTGCCTTTTCTTTCTTTCTATCTCTTTTTTCACATTTTCTTTCCCTTCTGTTTTCCCTATGTTTTTTCTCTCTATTCCTTATACTCTTTTTTTACATCCCGTGTTTTACTCTAGTCTCTCTCAATTTTCTTTCTTTCTTTCTTCATCTCTCTATTTTTATCTATTCTATTTTTCTTCTAGTTTTTCTCAATTAATTTCTATTTCTACTTTTCTCTCTTTTCCCTCATTTAATTGACTTCTTTATCTTTTTTACTTTCTGTATTAAGTCATCTCCCTTTACACTTTCCTCGCTATTTTCTCTTTCCTTTCTTGTTTTTTGTTATATTCTTTGCCATCTTTATTCCTTTTTATCTATCTCGTTTCTTTCACTTTTCCTTCTCTCATTTTCTCACACTTCTCTTTTACACCCCTCTCTCTCTCTCTCTCTCTCTCTCTCTCTCTCTCTCTCTCTCTCTCTCTCTCTCTCTCTCTCTCTCTCTCTCTCTCTCCCTCTCCTTTATTTCTCTCACTCGCTTCTCTTTCCTCCCTTTCATTTCCCTCGTCCTCTCTCCCTCTATCTATCTATCTCTATCTCTCTTATCTTTTCCTCTATCGTTCTCTCTTCTCCCCACAACACAATTTCCCGGTGATGCTTGAGTGTGATAAAAATATCAAATGACATTTTCCTTTGAATTTTATTTGTTAAATTCAAAGCTGAGTTTCTCAAACTTCCGTTTTCTCTTCATTTCGCTCAACTTCCTTTTTTATCGTTATATCCTTTTTAATATCTCTCCCAGCTGTTTTCAAAATGCCTTCTCAAACGACTCCCTTCTCAATATGATTGCATAATCACGTCTGACGGTCTCCGGACACACTCTGGAAATATTACCTCGTTTCAAATCTTTTGATTATATCAAAATACTTTGTCTCACCCCCCCCCCCACCACCACCACCACTACATTTCACCACTCTTCTCTTCCTTCTCCATTCTGTTACCTCGTATCCTTTCTTTTACTATTTTACCTTTTTTGTTTTGTTTTGTTTTGTTTTGTTTACAGCGATTAATTCTTTCTTCCTTTTCTTTCGACATCTTTCTCTCTTCTTCTTCTTCGTCCAATATTCGTCTTCTTGATGTCAGTCAAATTTTTTATCTATTAGAATAGATTCTCAGTTCGGCATTCTTTTACAGCATTTCAATCTTTGCTGGGTTATATAATGCCGAAGACAGACTTTTGTTTGCAAGAAATTATATAATTTCAATGAGTTAAGGATTGTAAACAATTATAGCATCAAGTAAGTATTAATAATTTTCAAACAGAACTATTTGACCCATAGCCAGAACTAACAGGTATTAACACTCCAAAGTGCTCGTATTGTAAGAGTTATCGTCGTATGAAATGGGCACGGAGAGTCGAGTTCAAATCCGGGACGAACCTACTTGCATTTTACATAGCGCTAATACACTTGGGAAGGTATGAATACAACTATTCTCCCTCCAGCTATGTGTAAAATAGTAGGGCAGTCTATGCTCTAATCTTGGTATGGTAACCGGTCTAGGAGAAGGAAAACCCTTAATTTAAACCTGTTAAACTCCACTGTGTGTCGTATCCTTCTCGTACACAGGAGTTAGGTAAATACATACCACTCCGAGTCTCAGTGAATCTGGGAGTAATGGCAACGAAGGCAGAACTAGATGCAGTTAGCTTCACACGTTTTGGTTTGGGGGTATCTTATCCTCTGCAGAAGGTGTATTCTCAGGCCATTGTCAAAAGGGTGTATTACAATAGAAAGAAAATTCTGTTGGAAAAAGAAATGAAAGACAAATTGTACCGATCGATAAATCTCTTAAATTTCACAAACTTCAAAAATATTTTTCACAGAACAAAATTAACTGATGAAAGATATAATTGATAAATAAGTTTTGGTATGTGGATAACATACCTTTTATAAACATAATTACTTGACAGGTGTGAAGTTTTAATTTGCAAATATATAAAATTGCGATCCAAGCTTTAACTGTTACATCTCTCAATTTCTCTCACTCTTACCTCTATTTCTTTTTATCTTGTTTCTGTGTCTTTCTATTTTCTTTCGCTGTCCTGGTTGGTTTTATGGCAACTCTTGTTGAGTTACCTAATGTTGAAAACAATTTTTCTACTGCCCCCCCTTCACTCCAAACAATTATATTAATGTTATCCTTGACAATTATCCAATTAAATTCTGCTTCTCATAACTATAGCTATTTGGCAGGGGTTCACTTAATCAATAATATTGGTTTTATTTTGTTTTTATCTATTTAATCTATTTATTGATTACTATGCCGAATCTCACATTTACTAAGCTTAGTTGTTATTTACTAAACTTTTCTCAAACCTCAAATTATTTACAGTGCCTACTGGTCACCCACTTTAGAACTGAGCAGGTTCGTTACTGCTTAACTTGGCTGATCTGATAGGAACTAGTGCTTTCACTGGGACTTGATCGTAAGTCTAAAATAACTTCGACTAACCCAAGGAATCGAACTCACTCACATCTAGATCGCTAACCTTTATACCACACCAGGCGAACGATTCAGATTAAGCTATACTTAGTCTGGTGCAAAAGGAGCTTCTGTAGTCACCCATCTAAGTACCACGAGAAAGTAGTAAAAAAAGTACTGTATATATTTGCAAAAAATGGAAGAACTAAACACATTGTTTAGAAAGAGGACCACAGAAACTGCTTAAGATTTAAAACTGTATTTATATCATTTTATTTTTTCTGCAAACATAAAATCTTGCTAAAGTATATATCAAATTTTTGTTAAAACATTTTCCCCAACCCGACTGCTAATTAACTGATTTTCGTTCTTTCCTAATCTTCGCCAAAGTATTCCATTCCAACGGATTCTTTCTTAGAACATCTGTACTAGATAAAATTCCCTTATGAATGCTCATCTCTATATTGTTGGCCAGAAAGAGACCACTACGCACGAGGGATTCGCTATTTATAGGACTGTCCGAGTTGCCGGTGGTCTTCCACATGGGGATTGTGGTCATAGAAGGGGGTGGGACATGTGGAGATAAAGGACGTCCGTTTAGGGGGACTAAACGGACGTCCTTTATCTCCACATGTCCCACCCCCTTCTATGACCACAATCCCCATGTTTTGTGGTCACTGGTCGGGATGACTCCGAGTAGTCATGCGTCGGTCCTCGCATTTTGGGGGACAGTGGTCTTGGCGGCCGTGTTGCCCTCGGGCTCGCTGGTGGGTGTTGGTTTTCTTCCACCTCCATATAGCTGTGGTCTGTCGTCATCTCGTCGTCATCTGTCGAATCTACCTCCATCATTTCAGGCAGGTCGCTTGGAGATTCATTTTCGATGGGCTTTGGTATTTGTGGGGGTGTTTGTGGGTTTAATTGTTCAGGTGTATAGTCCGGTGTGTCTGCAACTGGTAATATCTTTTGTAATAACCAACGGTTATGTAATGTGACTCTACCGCTACCGTCCAACCGGATCTGGTACTGCCTGTTGCCCATCGTTTCGACAACTCTCCCCATTTTCGTCCACCACCGTGGATATGGTCCCTCCTGATTCTGGACTTGTATCGATTCGCCAACATGGAGTTCTTGGAGTGGGCGATTGTTCGTGTTGTATTGTTTTTGATTCAAAACATGCCTTTTCGCCATCGCCCTTTCTCTCAACTCCTTCGTTTCCCTCCAGCGTTTATGTATCTGACGATTCTCGCGAAGTATAGGGAGGTGCTCTTTTATTTTTCTCCCATATAGCATTTCCGCTGGAGACAAGCCAAGGTCCTGATGGAGTGTATTCCTATGTGTCATCATGGCTCGTGCTGCCCGATCGTGTCGTAGACAACCATAACCATCAATGCAGTCGATCAGTATTCTTTTGGCTGTTTTTATGGCTAGTTCGGCCCGGCCATTGCACTGGGGGTAATATGCAGATGATGTTCGTTTCTCTACGCCCCAATCTTCCAGGAACGAGTTGTACTCCCGTGAGTTGAATAGTGGTCCTCCGTCTAATGACATCTTCCGGTGCACCGTATGTGCAAAACCAACCCCTCAACGCATCGCATATTGCTACCGCCTTCCTCAATGGTAGCTGAGCTATTTCAATCCAGCCGGTGTACCGATCCCCGTACACTATATAACTCTTCCCATGCATATTAAATAGGTCTGTGGCCATTTTTTGGAATGGGAATTCCGGATTTGAAGGTGGCATAAGTGGTTCCCTGGGCTGGGATGGGGCAATGTAGTTGCATCTCTAGTACTGTGCTCTCGTCTGTCTGATGCTGGCGTCTAGACCGGGCCAAAATAACCGCTGTCTCGCGTTGGCCATCATCCCATTCACGCCTTGGTGTGCGGAGAGCAGTGCTTCTAGTACATCTGCTTTGAGCTGCTTTGGTACCAGGATTCTGTCCCCTTTTATGGGTACACCCTCGAGGCAATACAGTTGGTCTGCCATCTCCCAGAATTGCCGGATTTTTTACGGTAGTTCGTGGCGTGATTTTGGGAATCCGTCTAGTATATACGATGTCAACGTTCGACATTACTCGTCGGTAGCCGCGGCCGCTACAATTCTGTCCTATGTTATATCTCGTAGTTTGGCATCGTGCGTGTATGCTGCAATGTCCGATGCCTTTGTGGTCTGGTCGATCTGCTGGATAGTATCGATATCTGTTGTTCCACCGTGATGTCATCGAATCAGCGAGTGTATCCATCCCCAGACGAGTGGAAACCTTGGGGTGCTCTGAGGTACCGGTAACGACCCCATTCTGTTATTAATGTGGTCGCGTCTCGCGCCGTTGGAGAGAGTGGTAAACTATGGTACCCATTCCAAGCGTCTAGTACTGGTTGAATGGAGATGGAGTGTGATGGGTCTCCCTCATCGTTGCGGCATTCAATTTCTGTAAGTCCACTGTTCACCTGGGCGAACCATCCTTCTTTGGTGTGGCCACCATCCTTGAACACTAGAGCGTAGGTGTGCTTGCTGGTACTGGCTCGATGATGCCCAACCTGACGTCCCAGTCCAGGTCCTCTTTCACCCTCTTTTTCCAATGATGAGGGAACGGAATGAGTGTGTGCACAGCTGAGGTTTTTTCAGTCATAACCTGTAATGGCTGGTGAGGACAGATATTGAATGTGCTTGATTTGTAGTACTCTCGTATCCACTGTTCCAAACGGTCCCTATTGCTTACAGTAGGCGCGAACGGGATCCTAGCTGGTTTGTCCGGTACCGTCGTTCTTCGAGGACATCCGCACAGCGCATTCCCGTTATCAAGTTGATACGTCAGCTTTTGATGTTTGGCTCGGAAAATTTCGAGGGATAAGTCCCAAGTCCTTTAAGGCTGACTCAGACAAGTAAAATCCGGAGGTGTTTGTGTCTGGTTTCGTTATCTCCAATCTTGATCTGCATAAAAGTTACGCCTTTAATGTGTAGTTGGGTTGTTTGTAATACAGCGAATCCTATGGCTGATCGGAATGTCGCTGGTGCCATCTAATACTTCCAGTAACTCTGGGCTACTCGAACACGTTTGAGCACCAGTATCTGCGACGGCCTGGATATGGTGTCTTTGTTGATGAATTCTACTATTCAGAGTTCGCCCAAATTCTGCATGGGATTCTGGTATTAAAGATACCTCGATTTCCAGGGTAGGTGGCGGTTCTGGGGGCTTCTTGTGAATCTTCCCTGGCTCCATGCGAGGTGTGGTACCGCCGGTAGTCCTTGTATTCGTCTTTCATGTGCTTGGCTACCCTTTTCCCCGCTGGCGAGTATTCTCGACAGACGTTTTTTCAAGCTACTCGTCAATTCCGTGGTTTTCAGCACACCTTTTCTAGGTGCTCGGCAACCCCACACTTTATGAGGAGTCAATGTGTCTGTAGTTTCTAAACTGGCCAACCTGTGGAACTTCTGCTACACCGTTGTAAGGGTTTAAGCCTCGGCTAATATTCTATTTTGATATTCCTTGTTCACGAGCCCAG
>CM042147.1:98072319-98337319 GCA_023376005.1 Doryteuthis pealeii | reverse complement strand
AAGATGTCATTAAATTAATGTTTATTACACAATCTAAAAATATAATAAATAAAATAAAAATATGAATTTTAGTACTATAAATTGAACGCTTTTAATTTCAAATGAATTTTATTTATCTATTTATTAGATATAAAAAATGATAGAATGAAAAGGACAATGGATGCAGCTATCAGTAATATTAATTTTAAAGAATTTCTTTTTATTCCCTTTGATTTTTTAATGATTACACTTGTTTCGTCTAAGAGTCATAATGTGTGGTTAAGTCTTTTAAAGCAACGCTTCAGTAATTAAGTCAAAACGGAAAATTTCATTAAATTGATTTTTGGTATTTTTTTATCAATCAGGTTTTAGTTATGTTACTGTAAAAAATACTCTGTCTTCCGAAGATTCAAAATATTTGGCAGAAAAATATAAACAGGATTTGTGATTGGAAACAGGATTGTTTCTGCGTGTTTTGAATATAAAAGAAATTTAAAAAATAGACATTACTTGGCTAAAAAGTTACCAACGTATGAGTAATCTTTCTGCACAGTGTATTTAATATTTTTGTTATTGATATCTAAGAAACTTTTATAAATGGTTTATATCGCATCCGCCTAACTACTACGCTTACAAATGGCTTTCCTATTCTTGCATTTTGCTTTTATTCGTTTGCATAATTGTGCATAAGACTATACAGACTACAGATAGCGTTTTCATAAGTTTTTATTTCCACACAGTGCAGCCGTGAAAACGGAAATTAAGATGAAGGACTTGGTATAAGTCACAAAATATATAAAAAGGGGCCATTATAAAGTTAACAGGAAAGGTTTACGCCTCATAATTACCAAAATTCTAAAACAAAACATTTAAGCTTATCTATAACTTACAAAGTAAAAGAACATACAAAAGGGGGTTTTGATTTACTTGACTTATTTGCCTTAAAAGGCACAAACAGTGTGTTAAACTTGGGTAAGGAAATAATTTATAGTTTAAGGACTATTTATAATTTAACAAGAAAATAACACTTGTTTAAACTATATAGAACAGATACAGTTTTAAGAAGAATGGAAAACAGTTTACCTTGTTAGTACATTATCGGGGTCGGATTCGATTGACTATTTTTAGGACTAAGAATGCGATGACAAATGACCGCCCCCCAAAAATAACAGTATTTTACTGGAAGCCAAGAGAAATTTGCGACTGACACCCACAGTCTCCAGATTGGAAAGACAGCTTCTTGCTGGTTCCGAATCACTCTGCCTAAGACCAAATTCCTACGCAGAACAAAACTGTCATTTTTACCACTAAAACCTTTTGTTTTCACTTATTGTAGTGATCTATTACAAATAGCTGCACAAGGCAAACAATCTTCCACCTATCTAAAAAAAAATGCATTTAGACCTACTTTTATGGGATTTTAAACTAACGAACTATTTTCTCTAAGGGTAATCTTAAATGGTGACAAGGTCACTGGGTACTCACGGGATAAGGGAAGGAAGGGGTGTAAGACAAACCTGTTAACCAAAATAGTCTAAAAAATGGTAAATGCTGAACTCCTGCTGGCGGCATTTTTATAATAATTTTTAATAATGTTATATTTTCAGTGTGTAACAAACCCGCACTTTCATAATCTGTTGGCAAATATAATGTTTAAAATGTATTAAAAATGAATTACACAGTTTATATCATTTTGCTTTTTTACAGATGCACATTGTAACTATTTTTCGACTAAAACTTAACCTTAAATAATTGATTTAATTAATTTTAATTATCTTAATTGATAAACTTTTTAGCAGTGTCTATGATAAATTGTAAGCTTCTTAGAACTTTCTCATATACATTTCCTCATTGTCAGAAAAATAACTCGAGTTACTTATAGCTAAAATTAAGATGAAATTAATAGTCAAAATAACTTTAGAATATTTTTGAATATTCACTTGTGTCATAGACTTTTGGCACCAATGTAAAATATTCTAAAAAAAAAGGCCAAAGATTTTCGTTTTCTTTTACGTTTAATTTAAAAGAACAATTCCAAGTTTATGTGTTAGAGAAAAAGGATTTGTTACACATAACGTACATTTTATTCTAAATCATTTTTCGAGGAATGCTTTGGAGCCATGCTTATTTTCTATGCAAAGCCTTAAATGTAATTTTGATTTACTGTGAATGTAAATTCTTATTTATCCCAACTACAAAACACTTCAGAAGAAATCTTCTGAAATATAATTCTGCTTTTCAGAGGACATCTTTTGGAGCCGATAAAAATATGACAGATTTTGGATTCATGACAACATATAAAATCCAAGGGCCGTGTTGTCATTTGATGTGTGGTCTTCTACCACCACATAAAAAATCACATAAATTTGTACAAATATATTCTATGGGTGGGGATCAAGTAGAAGCACAATAAAGATGTAGAAATGTTCACAATGTGTTGGATTTGGACATAGTCATGGAGTTACAGGAAATATTACATAAATACCATAAATACGTTGGTATTTTTCAATATGCGCTTGAGCAAATAACGCCAATAAAAATTATTTTTTAGATAATCATCAGAGCTGATAAACGTCCAGGTGGAGAACATGAAAGAAAATACAATACATCTGTTGCAAATGAAATTGCAATTGTAATGGCGGATAAACAACATGAACACCGTGACATTGTTTTGCACCTAAGAAGTGGACATTTGCAGCGTATTTCTGAAACTCACAGAGCCTATAGTTCCTTCCAATATCCACTCATATTCTGGAATCGCCAAGATGGATATCAATTTTAGCTATGCAAAAAAAAAATCGGATACTGGTCGGTCAATAAGTTGTAAAAACTTCTGTTCTTTTCATTTCATGGTGCGGGATAATTTTAATCAAGTCTTGCAATGAAAGAAGTGACCAGCCAATTAATGGTGGATATGTAAGCAAAAATCGAAACAGAAAGGTTGGGTTTCATACGAAGGAATAACAAAAAATTAAGAGTAGATAATTACATACACCTCCAATATTCAAAGCATTTGGATCATGACTACAAGAGCATTGGACAACAAATCATCTTGCATTCAAGCTATGTAGGAGAACCCCGATATATGCACCAACGGATCCCGATGTATGCAATGGCATACATTAGAAAGTTTGAACGAGCAGATCTTTTCCTTACATTTACCTGTAATCCAAAACAGCCTGAAACTTCTAATGAGCATTTTTAAATCAAAAAGATAATGATTGATATGATATAATTGCTCGGGTGTTCCATGAAAAGAAAAATAAACTCCTCTGGCTTCTTAAAGAAGGAAGAATCTTTGGTGAGCTTAATGCCTGGATTACAACAACTGAATGGCAAAAAAGAGGACTCCTTCATTCACACGCCCTGATTTGGTGCAAACAAAAATAAGATGTGAAGATGTTGATAAAATCATTTCAGCTGAGCTGCCTGATAAAGATGATGATCCAGAACTCTTTGAAACAGAAGCCTCAACAGATCCATGATCCATGTGGAATCTTCAATCCTGATTCACCCTGTATGCAAGATAGAAAATGCATTAAGCGATATCTAAAAGCTTATCTTCAAGAGACTCAAACTGACACTGACGGATATTCCCTTTTACCGAATACAGATGGGGGAAATCAACAACTTTGAGAGTTCGAGGAGAGGAAATTGGGTAATCAATGAATAGTGCCACACAATAAATTGTTATGTAAAATCCTAAAGGCACACATTAATGTGAAGTACTGTAGCTATGCGAAAGCCATTAAGTACATCACAAAATATGTCAACAAGGGTAGTGACATGGCTACTTTTGCTATTGGTGATGAAGGTGGGCGAGATAAAATAAAGATCTATCCGAGAAGATGTTATAGTTCGAGTAATGAAGATACCTGGAGGATCTTTGAATTGGAAACACACCAACGATATCCAACAGTGGTGTATTTGGCTGTCCATCTAGAAAACGGACAGAGAGTATACTTCACTGAGGAAACAGCTCCTAATTTAGCACAGATAGCACCTGAAACTACACTAACTACTTTTTTCAATCTATGCCAGCAGGACATTTTTGCAAAGTATCTCTTGTACGTAGAGGTTCCAACTTACTATACCTGGACTAAATACAATTACACTTAGACAAAGCAAAAATCATGGAATCGACAGAAGCAGAGAAAAACTGTTCAAGGACATGAAGTCAAAGCATCTGATGCCATTGGGCGTGTTTATACTGTCCACTCCAATAACAGGAAATGTTTCTATCTACGGTTACTTCTCCACACTGTTCGAGGGCCAACATCATTTGAGGATATCCGGCGGTTTCAAGGTAGATTGTCTACAACATACCAAGAATGTGGATTATATGGCCTTTTAAAAGATGATGAACCCTGGAAAAAAAAACTCTTGGAGAAGCAGTTGTTTCTCGAGTAGCCAGCCAGATAAGACAGTTATTTGCAATTATGTTCACAGCCTGTGAAATTGATCAACCTCATCTTCTCTGGGATTAGTTTAAAAATAATATGTATGAGGACTTTATGAATCAGGCCAGACAACAAAATCAAAATATGTCCATTGAATTTTGCCCAGAAATTTATAACCAATGTCTCAGCGATCTATCCTGTCGACTCCAGGATCTTAATAGTACCTTGACTAATTGTGCAATGCCAGAGCCTGATTTAAGAATGGAATTACATTATGAAATTTATCAGGAGACTAATTATGATACACATATTTTGGGTCAGTTTATCAATGAATATGAATCTCAACTGGTGGATGATCAAAGGGGGGTGTAACATGATTATGAAGGTCCACCGGAGTTTGATAGTAGAAATAAAACTGTGGGCGGACTGCTATAGAAAGAGAGGAAGAAGAAATAAGAGAAAGTAATGGTTAAAAAACGAGTAGTGGACACACAACGGGTTGCCGGTAATTTTTCCGGGGGGAAGAAGAATTGGAAGCCAACCGGAAGTTTTGGGTGTTGACCGGAACCGGAAGTCACATGGTGACGAGGAACGAGGAACAACAAGATCGGCAACGTAGAGTTCGGACGGGCCTCTGATCCCTAGTGTGGGATTACAGTAATTTAACAGTGTCCTCTCTCTCTCTCTTTTTTTCTCTGCCTTTCCTTCTCTCCGAAACAGCCCACGACACGAGCCCGAAAATAAATGCTAAGCCCTTGTGACGATATATCTCACGTGTTGTACCTTTTTTATCGACAATGACGACCGCCGCGTAACAAATACCTTTTTAGTGCCGTGAATTTGGAGGCACGTTGACAAGACCCGCTACGTAACAGGAGGTTTATCACAGTATCTTGAACAGCATGAAAAATAAAAAGGGAGTAACATTCTTTATTGATGCTGTAGGTGGCACTGACAATTTTTTCTAATAAATCTGATGCTTGCAAAGGTTCGTCAGAACAAGAATGTACCATCTCCTCCTCCTCTGACCAAAATGTACCATCTCCTCCACCTCTGACATCAACTTCTATAACTACTAAAGAATTCACACCTGCTATGCTGCGACGCCACCTCAAGAGCAAACGCAACCATGCTTCTCCAGGTCTTGTTACAGTTCTTGGGCAACACTCCTCACCATATGAGATGTAATCTGGGGTACCACAGGGATCAGTTCTTGGCCCCCTTTTGTTTGTTGCGTATATCAATGATATAGATGCTAACTTAAGGAATACCATAGTACTGAAGTATGCCGATGACATCAAGTTGTACCTTGAAATAAAAAAAAACAGATCCTGAACGCTGCAGATCTTTACTACAATCAGACCTGGACACAGTGCAACAATGGATCACTGACTGGCAACTGAAGCTGGCTGTGGACAAATGCACCACCATGCATTTTGGGAGGAAAACCCATCATACATATACTCCCTCCACAACACTAATATCAAGGAATCTTCTCGTGAACGT
This sequence comes from Doryteuthis pealeii, assembly GCA_023376005.1. Taxonomy (NCBI): domain Eukaryota; kingdom Metazoa; phylum Mollusca; class Cephalopoda; order Myopsida; family Loliginidae; genus Doryteuthis; species Doryteuthis pealeii. Next base: position 98,331,434 of record CM042147.1, on the reverse strand, counting down.
GATCTGGGTATTACTGTCAGTAGTGATTTACGTTGGACGAAACACATCTCCACAATTGCCAAAAAGGCCGAGGGTGTCCTGGCGTCACTCAGCAAGATCTTTGTCAGCCGCTCACCGGCTATCTATTTGAAGCTGTACAAAACTATGGTGCGGCCACACCTGGAGTTTGCATCACCGGTCTGGAACCCCTATCTTGCTCAGAATATTAACCTCCTAGAAACTGTACAGAGACGTGCAACCAAACGAATACCCTCCATCAGGCATCTACCATACTCTGAACGTCTCGCAGCCCTGGGAATGGATTCGCTGAAACTTCGGCGTCTGGCAACTGACCTGGTAAACGCTCATAAGGTCATTAATCATCTTAAACAACAGCAACCTTGAGCACCTTTTCGATCTCCATCTTTCCAACACACGTGGGCATGCCTACAAAGTCAGAAAACAGCACTGCTCCCGTGACGTTCGGAAACTTTTTTTTCACGCTCAGAATTGCGGAGACATGGACTGCCCGCGTCTGTTGTAGGCTGCCGAAGCACTGAATCTTTCAAAGCCTCCATGCTTCCTGTAGTCCGCCGACACTATACCTGATGCCACTCTCCACATACACATGCTCACACGCGCACACATACATGCATATTACTACTGTAAACTGTTCATGTTCCTGACACTACATTATTCTGTGTATTTGACATGAGACTTTCATGAGTTGTGGTGCACCTGAGCACTGTACCCAATAAATTTCATTATTTTTTTTTAAATTTCATTGCCCTTGCATTAGCAACAAGTGGAATTGCAGCAACACTTCTAGATGGATGAAAAACTGCACACTCCATGTTTTGTCTGTCCCTAGATCTTACACAACAAGAAAATCCTATATGTAACATTAAACAAACTTATCAAAGGCCAAGCTCATACAAACCTGTAAACTAATTATTTGGGATGAAGCAACCATGAGTCACGGTGACCATGGTGAATTTGTGACACAGCTTCTAAATGTGGGGAATGGACTTCTGGACCAGGACTCTCATAACCAAAATCAGTTGCCTTTTCAAACCATTCAGACAGAAGATGTTCATGTCCAAAACTCTAATAACAAATGGTTCTGTGATCGAACACTTTTAGCACCAACAAATGTCTGTGAAATAAATGAATGTAAGACTTCTGAATATGTTACCTGGAGAGGAAAAAGTCTATAAGTCAGTTGATAATATATCAGTTCAAGAGACCAAATTATCAATTATCCTGCGGAGTTCCTCAATGGTCTTGAAAACATAAGAACATTTGGAAAAAAGGAAAATCAAAAATACTCGTGAATACTGAAAGTGGACACCATCAAACAGACAGGGATTAAAAGAAAAAGTTATAAAAATAATATTTCAGAAGAAAACAGAAATCTCATCAAGGGAATAAATACATGGGCCATTCCAATCATAAAATATTCTAGACCAAACGTAACATGGACAAGAGAAGAACTCCGATTGATAAACAAGGAAATTAATGACAATACACAAGAGAAATGGTAGAGACAGATTATATGCATCAAGAAGGCGGAAGAAATCTCACCAAAATTGAAGATTGCGTAGATACGAGAATCCGAGCACTCGAAGAATACACAAAAAAAAACGGCATGGAAAGTTCATTTACAGCAGCCAATAACAGAAATTGTAACATGGGTACTAAAAAGAGTTGCCCTTACGTGAGACTCTGGAAGTTAGTATGTTAAATATTGTCAATGGTCCAATCGTCAGTTAGGAAAAGATCATATTTCCTCCACTGCACTTCAAGCTGGGTCTGATGATACAATTTGTCAGAGCATTAAATGCTGATTGTGAGCTTTCTATCTTCATAGCAATCAATTTCTTACCTAACAATGAGTTTTATATAAATTCTATCCTTTGTATGATGAATATGCTTCAAATTGTTTTACAAATTAACACATCACTCAATAAGTCCCGGGCATTATTAGATGGTGCCACTAATTTTTAAAATCCCTATGATTTTTATAGAGTGCTAACCTTCAGATCTCACGTGTCAAAATTTGAGCCCAGTCGGATTATTAGTTTACAAATTACAGGTATTTAAATGAAACTACTGTTGCAAATTTTCAAAACAATAGGAAAATCTGAATTTTGTGAGTTGATAAAGCATTGTTTTCTGATGGTAAAAATACTGTTCAAGCACAGCAATGGCTTGATAAGTGATATTTGAACTCTGCTCCGTCGGAAACAACGGTTAAGAGGTGGTATGCTGACTTTAAACGTGGTCGTACAGACACAAATTATGCTGGACGCCCAAATTCGGCAGTTGTCCCGGAAAACACCAAAAAAGCCCCACAAACTTGTTTTGGACGATCGTAAATTCAAGTTACGTGAGATAGCAGAGCAGTTGAAGATATCAGAAGGCAGTGTATTCACCATTTTACATGCATATTTGTCAATGAGAAAGCTGTGTTCAAAGTGGATGCCGCGTTTGCTCATAGTCGATCAAAAACAACGCCTCGACGATTCAGAGCGTTGTTTGCAACTGTTTCAACGCAACAAAAAGGAGTTTTCCTTAAATATGTGATAATGGGTGAAACATGGATCCACCACTTCACTCCGGAGTCAAATCGGCAGTCAGCTGAGAGGACAGCAGCAGTTGAAAGCCATCCAAAGCGACCAAAGACACAGTAGGCAAGGTTTTGGGACTGTTCATCGATTAACTTGAGAAAGGAAGAACCATCAATAGCGAATATTATATAACATTATTGGTGCTTTTGTAGGAAGAAATCGCCAAAAAAAACGGCCACAAAAAAGTGCTCTTTCACCAAGACAATGCACCGTATCACAAGTCGTTCGCAACGATGGTAAAACTACATGAATTGCACTTCGAATTGCTTTCGCACACACCTTATTCTCCAGATCTGGCCCCCGGCGACTACTGGCTAACAGCCAGTAGTCGCCGGGGGCCAGACCTCAAAAGAATGCTCCACGGAAAGAGATTTGGCTCCAATGAAGAAGTTATATGGGAAACTAAGACGTATTTTGAGGCCAAAGATATATCGTTCTACAAAAAGACATCGAATTGTTAGAGAAGCATTGGTATCAGTGTATCACCCTAGAAGGAGACTATGTTGATGAATAAAATCTAATTTTGTCTAAAAGTTGTTTTATTAGTTAGGCCCTGGATTTATTGAGTGATGTGTTAGTCTAACTTAATACATCATTCAATAAGTCCCCATAGATGTAACATTTTCTTTTTTTATTAACCAGCTAATTTAATATGAGTTCAGACACATGGTTCTTCTGATAGACGATGATGACAGTGAGGCGAAGATAAAATTTTGATATTTTGAAATACCTCGATAGCAAAAAAATGTGAGCATCCAGGAAAAAACAATTTCATATTGGAAATTAGGACATTAAAATATATAAGAATAGTGGTTGATCAATGCAATAAAAATGTTGTTGACCAGTGTAAATTATTTGACCCCTAGATGGGACCTTTACAGGTACTACAACTCTGGGTAAAATTGGACTTGGGAGTAATGTCAACGAAGGGGGTACTCGACTCTATACAGAGATCACCACTGGATTTAATCAAATGTTATACACATGACAAAACTTACGGAGTAAATTCCACTCTAGCTTGTTGCCAAGTTAAATCAAGGCCGCGCAAAGATTCTTTAGATTTTATTAATTCTCATAATTTTATCCCTGAGTATAGATACACTTTTACCGTCTAGGTAGGTTCCAAAATTAATTTCCATCACTGTGTTAAATCTTTGTTTAAACTGTAACAACATTTTGAAATTCTCTTTTGAACCAAAGCAAATACTTTAAAAAGATATTCAAATTCGTAACCTGTACACATATATGTAACTGTAACCAAGTAAAAATGACACATAGCAAGAACAAGATCCTAACAATGCTCATAGCGAATAAAGTCATTTCCAGTCTAATTGGCAAATGAATTATAATTTTGCGGGGTCTTTGTTTGCACTGAACAACATTTTAATCATTCAAATTCTCAATGTAACGTAAATAACAATGAAATGCTAATTAGAATCGTTTACTCCCTCCTAAATAGAAACATCAGTGTCATTATGAACAGCTGTTACAACAGGAATTCAACAGATTCACGGATCGTCTAGTTGTACCTTTTGCTAGATTTGTAAAGTTTTCAACAGAACACTATTATTATCCTCAATAAATTCATGAAATGAAATAATTTAAATTTCACTCGAAAAATTTACTGATCAAACTATTTGTTTGAATAGAATGAATTATGAATCACTGTGTGTGTTTCTCTGTGTGTAGTCACCATTCTCAGTATAAGTTACATGGTCTAAAAACTAAATTGGCATTACTTTTTATACTTATCACTTACAATGACTCGGAAATCCTAGTTGCAAGGTTTCATTTCGCTTATCCCCATTAACAATTAGGATTCACCAGCATACACCCAGGATCCGCCTTTTTGATATACCTTATTCTCCAAACTTCCGTCAATGAGTTAAATTTCGGCACATCAATCGTAAAAAATCAAATTGGGGAGATAGCACATGGAAAGACCTGGACATGGTTAAGAAGAGGAAACCTGGACAGAGAAACCGAGTCACTAATAATTTCTGTACAAGACAATTCCATAAGAACAAATTATATCAATGCAAAAATTGATAAGACACAACATAACAGCAAATGTGGTGTGTGTGGTAACAGAGATGAAACAATCAACCATGTATTAAGCGAATGCAGCAAACTAGCATGACGAGAATACAAGGCTACGCACGATTGGGTTTGAAAAGTGATCCACTTGGAATTGTGCAAAAAAAACTAAATTTTAACCATGCAACAAAATGGTATATACATAAACCAGAATATGTTCTTGAGAATGAAACACATAAAATTCTCTGGGACCTGAGATAAAGTCTGGTCGCCTTATCTCAGCCATGAGACCAGACCTAGTATTGATAAACAAGAAAAAGAGAACTTACCAACTGGTAGATTTTGTAGTTCCAGCAGATCACAGGGCGAAAATGAAAGAAAACGAAAAGATAGACAAATACCTTACTTGAGAATTGAAAAACCTGTGGAATATGTATGTGAAAGTGATACAAATTGGAGTTGGAGCACTTGGAACGGCCCCAAAGGCTTGGAAAGGAGATTTGGGTAACTGGAAATCAGAGGAAGAATTGAGACCATCCAGACAACAGCATTGTAGAAATCAGCTAGAATACTCAGAAGAGTACTGGTATATATGAGACTTGTTGTCACTCAGACTCCAATGGAAGACCATCAGCTTACACTGGTGATAAATATTAGCAAGGGTTGAAATAATGATATAGACTGATTACAGCAGTCAGGAACTAAATTGGAGGATGCAGCCTTTCGTCCATTTTTCTATTGTATGTATCTATAGTAGTATGTCCCCAAAAAAGGCGACCTCGCTATTGATAAGAACTACAGAGTCATAACTCCTACTGTTATAGCCGCTAAGATTTACAATGCTCTTCTTAATCGTATCCGACCGGAAATAGAGAAAATCTTTAGGAAAAACCAAAACGGATTCCATAGAAATCGATCCACAACTTCTCAGATCCTGACTATTCGTCGAATCATAGAAGAGTTTCGAAAAAAGAATCTTGAGGCAACGATGCTATTTGTAGATTTCTCCAAGGCATCCGACTCTATACACAGAGGGAAAATGGAGCAAATACGGCCTCCCCAAAGAAACATTTACCGCTATAATTATGCGCTGCAAGGACATTAAAGCAATAGTACGCTCACCTGATGGCGACACTGACTTCTTTGACATTGGCGCTAGAGCCCACAAGGAGATACGTTAGCACCATATATATGTATGATGCGCCTAGATTATGCACTTTGAATATCATTAGATCCTATGAAAGAAAAAGACCTCACACTAAAAAAGCAAGAAGTAGTCGATATCCCGCAGGGATTATCACGGATGCGGATTATGCAGATGACCAGGCACTTCTTTTAAATACACCTGCACAAACGGAATCCATGCTACAGAGCCTAGAGAAGGTAGCACGGAACATTGGCCTCTATGTAAACCCCGATAAAACTGAGTTCATTACTCGATGGTAAACCTCTAAACTCAGTTGTACAATTCACATACCTAGGTAGTAATATCTCATCCACAGAAATCAACGTTAATGCACGTATAGGGAAGGCATGGTCAGCCATAGGCAAATTGTCACGTGGAAGTCTGATCTGACTGACAAGTCAAAGCGAAAATTCTTACTTGTATGTCCTACTGTAGGGCTGCACCACTTTGACCCTAACGAAGCACCAAGAAAATAAGCTAGATAGAAGTTACACAAGAATGCTGCACGCGATATTAAACAAATCGTGGAGACAGCACCCTACAAGAAAGCAGCTGTACGGCCATCTGCCCCTTATCACACAGACCATCCGAGTGAGACGAACAATACATTCAGGGCACAGCTGGAGAAACAAAACTGGGGCGAACTAATAAGTAACGTCTCCTTTGGATAACAGCACATGGGCACGCCAGTGTGGGCCGCCCAGGAAAGACCTACATTGACCAGCTCTGTGTGGATACTGGTTGCTGCACAAAGGACCTCCTGAAGGAAATAAATGATAAGGATGGTTGGCGAGAGATTGCCATAGATATCCGTGCTGCTAGCGCGACATGATGATGATGAGGAGGAGGACGACGACGACGACGAGGACGACGAGAGGATGGCAGACAGTAGCTGCAATGGCAACGTATAGATAAACAGAAAAACAACAAAAACTAGAAAACATAAATGGGGAAGAAAAACAACTATATGGATACTTCAAGCGACAAACTGGAGATATTACACTCGAGAAGACCTGGAGACGACTAAGAAAGGATATCCTCAAAATAGAAACTGAATCTCTCGTAATTTCAGCACAAGATAATGTCATAAAGACCAATTATATAAAAGCAAATGTCAATAAGACACAACAGAATTGCAGGTGTAGAATGTGAGATAGACAGAGATGAAATGGTTAATCACATTATAAGTGAATTCAATAAACTAGTAAAAGGGAAATACAAAACTAAGTACGACTTGATAGAAAAGGTGATCCACTGGAAATTGTGAGCAAGAAATTACATTTTGAACATGATACCAAATGGGATATGTACAAACCAGAATCCACCCTAGAGAATGAGACGCATAAAATTATCTGAGATTTTGAAATACAGATAGATCACCTAATTCCGACCAGAAAACCAGATCAAGTGTTAATTAACAAAAAGGAGAGAACTTATCATCTAGTGTATTTTACCGTTCCGGTGGATTACAGTATGAAAATGGAAGAAAACGAAAAGATAAGCAAATAATTTAACCTTGCTAGAAAACTGGAAAAAAAAAGAAAATGAGGGTGAAGGTGATAATGATTTTTATTGATGCTCTTGGAACCGGGTTTGCAAGAGAAAAAAAGACTGGAGGAATTGGAAATCAGAGGAAGAATCGAGAGCATCTAGACAACAACATTGTTAAGATCGGCTAGAATACTTACAAGAGTCTTGAAGACCTAGGGATACTTGCTGTCACTCAGACTGTAGTGAAAGACCACCAGCTAACGTTCACAAGGAATGATATAATATTAATAATTTTGTTTGCGAAATTAAATCGTTTCAGGTATTCCTATTAAGTACTCATCATTTTCCAACAGATATGTATGACCTATACTATGGACCCTAACAGGTACTAAATAAGAACAAAATATTTTTTTAAAACACCATATAAAAAAAATTAAAAGTTGTGAACTGGACACTATTATTACTCACATATTATTAACATTCTTATCTAATTTTTTATATGAATATATGTAGGCCGCCTCGTGTAGTGTAATGGTTAAGCTAAATCCGATTGCACTAACGTTATTTTTTAATTGTTTAAATTTTCTATTCAATGGAGATGGCTATGAAATGTTTATAGTGCCCTGAACAGTGTCTTACGGGTGTTTACGGTGTTCCAGAATCATCAGCTGCACATGTTCACTTCGCTAATTCCTAGTCGAATCTTCAGTAATCCTCGATTATGCACCCTAGTTACAGATTCGTAATTTTCGAAACCCATTTCCATCACTGTTGGTAAGTCTATGTAAGAGGTGATCATTTATCGAACAGACGCCTATCAAGTTCCGACCAAAAACACATTTTCGTGCAAATCTAGTTATATCATGAGCAGACACGTCTACACCGAGTTTTCTTCCACCTTCCCATTTTTTTTTTTTTAAGGAGTCTGCTTCACCTCCGGCTTTGCTCTCTGAGCCGGGAGAGTAAACCATTCCACTAGAGAACTCAAGAGACGAACTCCTTCTTGGCTCACTAACAAGCAAAAATTTTCTATGATGTTCAATATTATAAGGCAGTGAATGTTTATTCAATAAAAAGTTGGGAAAAGAAAATATCTCAGCCACCATTTTGTGATTATGCTCACAATTAAGTGTTCCTTCATTGCGTGGGAAGAAAGCCATTGATCACGGAAGAGATAGTACGTACGGACTAAATTTGAATTAATGAAACGAACAGTATACAAATAAAAGTCTAGATAAGAAGGCGTGTGGCATACTGCTTATCGTTTCAGGAAATGGAATCAGTGGTCTGAGTTCAAATTCTGGATGAGCATACTTGCGTTTCAACAATTGGAAAATTGTAGGACAGATTGGGTTATTCAACATTGACAAGACAACCAGTCAAGGGGAAGGAAAACTTTGAATGCAAACCAGCTGTACTCCGCTTAAGAATTGATTTTATCTCACATCCTGCTTGTGACAGAAGAGTTGAGTAAGTCAATATTTTGCATTGTTAGGAAAGCTAATATCTTCTTTCACTGTTAATTCGCGCTATTACCAAAACGTTCCAAATGAAAAATGTTGTGCTTTATATGTCCCTTTTAATATTTTATATTATTAAATTCCTTTTGACTTTACATGTATCTGTAATTTCATGACATTTCTAAAGTTGTATTTGTTTTATTCATGTGAATTATATTGTATGTTAGGCAAGTCCTGTAAACTAAGATTTCAATTATACCAACATTACTAATAAAAAGTTAACAATTCAGAAGCAGCCATCTCACTACATCAAGCTGATAAAGAGCAGCCAAGTTAAAGTGGTTTCACAAATCAAACAATCCCGAATGGGTTCTGATATAACAAAACTCACACATACCAAGAAAAATCAATGCTCTTTTAAAGAGGAAATACACTGTATAATATCAAGGTAGGTGAATTGACAAGGAATTTTCGAAGGATGCACAGAAAATGAATATAGTACACTAAGAGAAATTTCATTTAGTTCTGTTTATTTAACGGCGCATCAACACCTTATGGATTAATTAAAGCCGAAATATGATTCCTTTTAAATTTGGTTTGCACACAATTACATGATATCAAATATTCCTATCTAGTAGACAGTTGTATGGTTTTAAGTATTCCTATCTAATACGAATTATTTATACATATATGGTTTCAAGTAACTATTGCGATTCATTTATGATAATAATCATATGTTTGCATAGAGTTATATGGTTTCACGTATTCCTATCCAATACTAATAACACTGGTTTACAAAGAAATTGAGGCAAGCACAAAAATAGCTGTTTTAACCTAATTTGGGGGTGCTGAATTCAGATTTGAAATCCGTTTTTACTCATCACCTCTAGTTTTTTAGATATGCATACTGTACATTTTGTACACATGCTGTACATAAAGGCCTATATGCACTAATGTTAATTTCTAATATTGTATGACTTATGTCTTCTTTTTTAGTTATTATGCAGGAAAATGAGAGCATGGGAAGCATTTAATCAGTCTGTAGTGGCTTCCTTGGTAACACACGTGTACCAAATTACCAAGCCTGTATTGAGAAGTTGCTAAAGACTTATGAGGATATTTCTCCATTCCCACCTCAACTTCTTCCCTCCAAACCTTGGAGCAGTGAGTGATGAGCACGGAGAATGATTCCACCAAGACATTACTAAGATGGAGAGCAACTACCAAGGCAAGTGGAACCCCGGCATGATGGGAGACTTCTGCTGGATGCTCTTGCGTGACATCCCGGAGGAAAAATACTGCAGATCATCTAAGAAAACACACTTCTAACTGTCTGCGGTACTATGAATTGTATACATTCTGTCATCCAAGTATATTTATTCCGTCAATGTTCTTTATCTATCCTGTTTTATCTGTGATAAGCTGTTGCAACTGTTGAAATAAGCACGTATATACTCTATATATACTAAAATAAGATTATTTAAATGACAGAAAACTGGATGTGATAGAGCAAAACTGTTTATAAATTTGAATTCAGCACACCCAAATTAGTAAAAGACACCTATTCACATTCTTGCCTCAGACAAAAAATATTTTTTTGTAAATTAGTGTAATTTCCGAAAAGATCTATTTGACCCATAAATGGAACTATTAGAGGTACTACCAAACCAAGTTCAAAGCGAACCTGAGAATAATGACAACGGAGGGGTGGTTTCATTTTGCAATTTTATTTTATTAGTTCAACGGCATATCAACACCTCATGGGTTTTTAAACGCTGGAATTTGATTCATAACTGTAACTTCAAGGTTCTATTGTATTTTTTTATATTGCATTCTATTTTTATCTGTAATCGTTTGTTTGCACACAAATGTCTAGACAGTTCATATGAAGTCTAGACAAGTCAAAACCTTTTTTTTTAATTATGAAACCAGTCTCGATACTTTTGAACAACAGTTTTTGCTGTAACACAGGATTGTGCAAGTGTAGCACTCTCAAAAACACCTAAATACCAACTAAAAGTTTTGGTGACGTAAATGATAAATTATTGTTTTAAGTCATATGAAGTTTATTTTCTTTTTTATTGCTTAACAGCCATATATAAAACACAAATAATGCAATCGAGTCAACTTATTGAGCAAATTATGAAATTCTTGTCCTAATTAAGGAGGATTCACATGTTCAACATTTTGTAGAGTGGAATTTACAAGTATATTCGCTCATTAGTTTTGTGTTTTATGAATTGTTGTTATTAAATAGAAATAAAACTTCATATGACTGAATAGAATATTTAATCTGATTGTATCATTTAAGTCAATGGGTTTTATTGATAAGGAATTACCCTCTTAAATTTTGAGCAACATTAGATGAGGGCATTTTTACTGGAAGCTTCGCCAACAGTGAAAAGATTGTCAAAATACATAGTAAAGTTCAATAGGCTTTTACACGCAATATATTTGGTGTCTTTTGACATGTTATACCCGTGCATTTTAGTCTATCAAACTTACATTGTTTCATTTTTGTTACAGTTTATCCTAGGTAACACCACAGGCATTCCTGAATCCCTTTTTTGTTTCATTTTTTGAGGGAGGTTGTAAACCCTAAAGATTAAGTTTTTGAAAAGTATAAAGAAAAATGTCATCAAATATGAAGGTTAGGAAAATAATAAAATGTGTTTCCTTTATTCAATACGTTTGTTTTTATCTGAATACGAAATCATTTATTTTAAAAACAAAACACATAGACATACACACAGTCATTTTAGTCCTTTAAGTAACGTTTTGTTTTAATTATTTTGTCAAAATAAAACATGATCTGTTTGAAATTTTATTCATTATTTCACACAAAATATTCTTTCAAATGCACACATATTTGTACCCATAAAACATATTCATCTATTGTATTATATTTAACGTTTATTTAACGTGTCTGTATCATCTTAGGAAGCAGACCGTTCTTGATTGTGTCGCTTAATTTTCTGGGCCAACTCTCCCTGTGAGGAGCCGGGGCCAATGGCAATTTTGCCTTTGTACATTCAGTGGCAATGTTCTGAGGCTTCCAGTGCATTAAATGGCCGTTTCCAGCGGAAGGCAAAGTAGCCAGCTCCTGCACCAAGTGCCACAGCCAGACACAGCCAAACATTGTAGGTCATAAATACAAGCATAAGGAAATAGCTTATAACCATTTGAATAATGTGCATAAAAGTCTGTAGTATGTGGGGCCACAGGAAAATGCTCATCCTGAAAAAAAAACAAAGAAAACTATGTAATAACTTAAATGAACAAATCAGGAATAATAACAGTAATACAATATAGAAATGTATTGTCTCGTTCCCTACAATGTGTAACTATAATCGAATTTCTATAGCTGTCCTCTGTGCCAATATAGTCAAATTTCATACTACGTTGTTTTCAGATTCGTATTTTTTACCTGCTGGTGAATTTTACTGACAATTTTACAATCTCGTTAAATTCGATAACTTTTACCAAATTTTTCATTCATTTTGTTGGCAAACAATAGAAATATTTCTTAACTTGACTTTTATAAAATGAGCAGCTGCTTAGAATATAAAGAACGTGTGATTTTTTTTTATCATTAATTATGATTATTGTTAATTTTAACTAGTATTTTTCTTAATCTTGATTGCTTTTCCGACATTATCTCAACAACAGCGAGAAACAGGATGTATCGAAAACAGCAACTAAGGATAAAGTTGAACTGACGGCCCCTTTTTAACTCAGAGAAGTTTGGCATTATCGTATCAGTTCCTTTACTACCTCAGCTACGAGAGCAATGGCATTGCAAGCGTTCAAATAACCAATACCCTCATCTACGTCTCCGTATTTGTTGTTGTTTTTACGTACTACTACTAATATCAATAGAATATTTCATTTATTTATTTAGAAGTCTAAATGGTAGACATTGTTGATTGAGAGATCGTGTAGTACCTTTCACAATGAAGAAGCTCATCCTGCTTAGAACTGAATTTGAACAAGTTTTTCTGACACCAGTGAAAAATACGTAACTATTTCGATTTATGGGGTAGATCACGCCGATGTTGTTGTTGGGTTTTTTGTTTTGTTTTGGTTTTATAATATTTATATTGACCTTAGCGGCGTGAAAAATCGAAACGACGAAATATATTTAAACCCCAGCTGGGTAAGTCTGTGTTTATTTAATATTAATACACTTCGAAAATATATGAATATATTTTTCACCCACCAACTGTGGGTAAATAACAGGGGAGTTAGAACCGTAAGTCTAATAAAGTCACTCCATCTTTGCTAGATCACAAGATCGATCTTTACTACTTGTACTAAGTGGAGAAATATATACAAACACGGGATGTTACACTAGATGAAAGTTTATCATTAGTCGTAGTGTCGATGTTCGAACATTTCGGTTTACAAAGAAACCTTCTTCACGACAATAAGAAATAAGTAAAGGAAAAAAGATATTTGTTGTTAAAAAGATGATGGATGTTTTGAATGAGTTGAGTTTGGAAAACCTAGTACAATCTGTTAGAGTATCGCCCTTAACACTCCTAACGATGTTTTATGAATAGTTTTTTTTCTTCTAAACCGAAAATATCGGGATTTTATTGTTTTTATTGGAGAATTTTACAATCAAAATGGATATTATTTGATATTATTCATTACCAAAATTAACTGCGTTGAAACTCAGCAACCAAACATGAATTTGCAACAAAAATGAAATTGCAATAATATATACGAGTGGTCTACTTATTTTTTAACTTTTGCATAGATGCGACACAAAGGTCACTATTTAAGCGGTGTAAGTTTGAATTTAGAGTTTTCTTCTTTTATACCGGAATAGTTGAATGCATACTTTCCCAAAAGTTATTATTAACTCTATATGAAATACAAACAACCTTGACCAGGATTTGAACTTGAGTCTATTTTTTACGACGATAACCGTCACACACCTAGCGCATTTAGCCGTAGAGTTTGAAAATAGCTAATACCATTGATATTCATTTTGATTGTATAATGTTCCACCAGAAAGAATAAAACCCTGATATTTTAATATTGCGTATATGAACATTTTTATTACAAAAATTGTTAGGGTGTACTTATTTGTGGGTGATATTCTAAGTTTCAAGCAACAGCCATTGTCCTTAGAGATAGCAGGAAAAGAAATTATTCGGTATAACATTTTGCCTACCTGTTATGAAAAATACCCACCCAGCTTGTAATTTCTCTGCTGATATCATGAAAGTGTGACTATTCACATGTATCTTTTTCTCGATATAATAATGTAATTACTATTTACTAGGAGATATTTTACGTCTCATAGAAACTTTGTGGTCTGCCTTTCATTCCTTGATGGGTTTATGAAAGAGAAATGTAAAAAAGAAATTGGCTTACGTTTGTTCATCGGATTCCGTATCACATTTCTTCTTTTTCTGATAACGTTCGACGATTTCCTCTCGGAGAACTTTTAAGCCCTCATAAAGCAGCGCGACACAAAACACAATGACACAGGCTCCGATGATTTCTGCGAAAAATATTAGAAAAATTGTTTAAAACATTGAAGGAATTGTAAAATTCTTCATCTCTCTCTCTCTCTCTCTCTCTCTCTCTCTCTCTCTCTCTCTCTCTCTCTCTCTCACACACACACACACACACACACACACACACACAAGCCTACAGTCCCCTCAGCTATAGGTAGGGGTTAGTAGAGTAGATCGTGCTTGGTGAGGTAACCTTTCTAAGGGAAAACTCTGAATTCAAAACCAGGAGCTGAACTTTTTAAGTCCTGCAACGATATTGACACCAAATTTTATCGCCCCTTGCTCTTCCCATTAAAATGTTAATATGCACTTTCCTTCATTAATACATATGAAAACTGCATGTCAACCTATTTACTTACAGTATCGCCCATAAATAAGTATATGCAGATCATTTTTTTAATAAAAAGTTAATTTTCTTCTAACCCAAAAATATCAAGATATCTTTTTTTATTTCTAACGAGAAATTATACAAACAAAACGGATGTAAATACGTATTATTTATTACAAAATTCTTCAACCTTTAAACAGCAGAATTTGGTAATACGTAATACCTAATTATATTCGTTTTAATTGTAAAATGTTCCATTAGATAAAATAAAAGCCCGATATCTTTAATTTCGAAAAAAAATTAGATTCTTTTGTTTTCTAATGTGTGTATTTATTAACCCCTCCACACCAGCCGGATGTAACACAAAGTCAATTTGTAAGTGGAGTTTAACAAGTCTGAATTCAGAGTTTTCCTTTTCCTAGACCAGTTTCCGAACCAATGTTTAAAAGCCCAGATGCCCTACTATTTACGCATAACTAGAAAGAGAATAGTTGTACTCATACCATTACCAAAAATATTAGTGTTATGTGAAATTCAATTTTGTGTCGCCGTGCCCATTTTCTACGATGATAACCATTACACCACGGACACCTCCTTTGTTTTTAATGTGTGTGTGTGTGTGTGTGTGTGTGTGTGTGTGTGTGTGTGTGGAGTGAAAAAGTATTTGTTCACTAACATGGGAAAAACACTGATATTTACACAATACATATGTGACAACAATTTTAACTATTATACAAAAAAGTTATTGAAATGCAATTTTATTTCAATTATTCAAGGAATAACGAAAAAGGGAGTGAAAAAGTATTCGTTCAAAATCATAAATATCATTAAATATTTTGTTGCATAGCCATTATTAAGTTTTACTGCTAAAAATTGTTTCCGATGGTTGTTCTTCAACTATGATTGGGAATTTAATTGCTTTGGTTGTTTTATTTTACGACATATCAACCCATTTTGGATCAATTGATACTGAATCAAGTAATTTTGATAAACTAAAGTATTCATGTTGATTACATTACCTTCTGATACTTAAGTGGTTGAATATTGGAGACCATTGTTACATGAAAATCTTCTTCAAATCATGTTCTTTTGGGGTCCTTAGATGAATCTTTGTTTTCTCCATAAAATCTCAATTGGATTCAGATCTGGAGACTGAATTGGCCACAATAAAACATTGACATTGTTGTCTGCTAACAACCTCTGAATGCTTTTTGCTGAATGCTTTGGATTGTAAAGTGTTCTTAGGGTCATACACTTTGTCATCTTTGTGCCAAACATGTGTTGCATCCTTATGTCCAAATAATTCAATCTTCGTCTTATCTGACCAAATGAATCCCAGAATGAATCACATTTGTTTTCATGATCTTGGACGAACTTCAAACTAGAAAGTCTGGGATTTTTAAGCATTAACTGGATTTTCCTTGGAAAACGAGACTTGGGTTCATGCAATACATTTCTGATTGTTCTTTTCGTAACAGAAGTTTCTGAAGCTTGCAGGTCTTCTTGTATCTCTCTCCGTATAATCATTGGATATTGTCTTTTTTCTCAGTCTTTCTTAGTATTTTCTGTGAGAATTTTCGAGATCTACCGGATTGAGGAATGTTTTCAATGCTTCTTACCTTCTTCCATTTCAAAATTAAGTACTTGCAGAAATGCTTAACTTCTTAGAACTTTCCCTGTAGCTCATAGCTATATTTTTCTTCGCCAAGAGGATTACCTGACTGTTTGAATGATTGAAATTTGATACTATTGCTGGCACTTTTTTAAAATAACGGTAATTATTACCAAAACAATTTGAAACATTTGTTAACCAAATATATCGATGATTTGAAGAGAATTTGCATTAAAGAGTTGTTTTAAGTACCCAAAAATAGTTACAGAGGATATGGGTATTTGGAACGGAAAGGAATTTTAGCTGTAAAACTAAATAATGACTATGCAACAAAGTATTAAACGTAATTTATGATTTGAACGAACACGTTTTCATCCTTTTTTCGTTATTCCTTTTATAATTGAAATAATATTGCATTTCATTAACATTTTGGATGTTAGTTAAGATTATGTTGTTATACATATATTGTGTAAATATGTAAATGTGTGATTTTGTTATTAACTACTATCAATAATAATCATAAGAAAAGTCGATGTCCTAAGGACAGGGCTAACTCATTATTATAAAATCGAATTAAAATCTAATTCAAAACGTTTACTTTAAGATGTACTTGCTGTTACTGTAAGTTTCATGCAGTTGTCCGGTTATTTAACAACAGCTGCATGAAACTTAAAGTAATAGCAAGTAATTCTGAAAGTAAACGTTTGGAATTCGTTTATTTCAGTCATCTTGCCTCGGCTTGTCACTGATACAAGTCTTTGGGGAAGGAGAGCATGCGGTGCGTGCCGCACAAGCGCACAACATGTCAACATGTGCAGATAGTTCTACAATTTCCACGATGGTGGAGGAATGGTGGCGTGTGCAGGCCTGACGGGCTGGTAGCACACATCTGTGAATCTACACGTGGCGAGGTTGTGCGTGACTGAGTAGCCCCTTGGGTAGTATTGCCCACCCAGACATCAAACAAACTAAACAAATGCCTCTTCCCCTATTAAGCTGGCAAGCAACCTGCGACTGGCGGCTGTTTACATTATCAGGACTGAAACAAGAAAATATTACAACAACAAACCAAGGCTAAATAGTCACCTGGAATGTTCAGACACATCTCAGTCTTGAGGGATCTTGAAACCCTGAACAACGAACTGGTATCGTGGCAAAAGACTCTCGATATGAAACAGATATCATGACCCTTGCGGAAGTCCGCTTTAGCGATATGGACCAATTGACAGAATTTAGGGCCGGTACACATTCTCTTGGACAGGCAGCCCGATGGTAGCTGTAAAGATTTGAGGCAAGTCAGCTCGAGCACCCCATCCTGAACCGGCCTCTACATAAGCGGATCCTGACGGACACACTTCCTACAGTAAAGACTGATAATATATGTGACCTGTGTAGCAGGGCCTGCCTGTCGAGGGCTGGGCTTCTCAGTCACGTACGTTCGCATGCGAGAGGAAGCCGAGAAATTAGTTATGTGTGAGTGGGAATATAAAAAAATAAAAATAAAAACCTGGCCCTCTGCATGTTCACAACCGAATTACTTGTAGAAATGGCTTTCTTCTGCGAAGAAGTGGCAATCACTATATATATATATATATATATATATATATATATATATATATAGGTAGATGGTATCAACTGTTTCTTTAAAATGATTCAAGCAAATAAATTTGAAAAAGAAAAAATCGCTTAGACGGGAAAACCATGGCAAATTAGTCAAATTGAGACTGAAAGAGGCAAAAAACAATGAAATGAATTCATATCTAAATTAAGGTATATATATATATATATATATATATATATATATATATATATATATATATATATATCTTTGTGTGTGTGTGTGTGTGTGTGTGTCTCTGTGTGTGTGGTGTGTGTGTGTGTGTGTGTGTGTGTGTGTAGAAGCGATAGTACTAGAAACAATTCTTTTGGATTTTTTTCATAAATTCTGTACGTGATGATAAAATCAAGAAAATCGTTATAAAGATTGAAGAGAAAAATAAAAACTAAATAATTGTTAGCGTTTTGTTGTAAGCTAATATTTTAGTTATTATTAGGAGTAAAATTATTATCTGTATCGGATACATGTTGGACATGTTTTTAACTTTTATAATTCTAATATCACGTTTGTGTTCATATAACTGCTTTTTGATGTTTCTGGAAGTTTCACCAACATTTTTATAGTAATCTTTATATGAGATGAGGTAAACACTGGCGTCGGATTTTATGTGTGTAGTCGGATTTTATGTGTGTAGAACTTTGTGTTAATCAAAATTCTAATATTTTTTTAAAGATAAAGTAACAGTTTTAATGCCAATGCTGTTCAAATTGCTTTCTATGAAGTTTGTAGCAGAATTATTCATAAAATTATGTCTATGGAGGAGTTTGTTATTATTCGGAAGCATTTTGTTGAGAGTCTGAGATCGTTTTCTTTTTAAATGTCTTACTAATAAATGACAACAACAAGTTATAGTTCAAGAATTTTGAATCATATCTGGTATGGAAAATTATCAAAATGCTTTAAGTAGCAAATTGAATAAGAAAAACTTGAAATAAATTTGAAACATGAAAATAAGATTGTTAAAAATATTGAATAAAATTGTAAACCATTATTCAAATATGTAAAATCAAAAACTAAAGGTCACAAAAACGTTAGTACAGTAAAAAAAAAATTATACGGGTGAATTAACGTATATGAGTTAAAGCAGCAGGTTTACTAGGAAAATCTTTTAAATTTGTTAATTCTTAGGAAGAGTTTGGCCCACTACGGACAATTGTCATTAAAATATTATAGAGAAGATAAAAATTGGAGCTAACGACACAAAACTATTATTATCCAAGTTGAGTGTTAGTAAATGTATGGTACCAGATCAAAAACATCCTAAAATTCTAAAACAAATTAAAGCTTTATCGCAATAAGTAAATTGTCTGATAAATGTATAGAATTATGATTCCTTATATTTTGAAAATATAAATTGTAATACCACTCCAATTGTAATATGATGCGTTTAAAACATATTTACCGACCAGTTTCCCGAATTTTCATTTTGTGTAAGGTTTTTGAAATACTAATTAGAAATCACATATTTAATTTTATAGGGAAAGATGTAAAGTGTACTCAACATGATTTTGTAAATGGTAAATCAACACTATTTAATATCTTGGAAAATATTGATATTATAAGTCAATATTTTATGGATCTGAATTTTTGCAAAGCATTTTATATTCTATTTCATTATCATTTACTAGTGAAAGAGAAACAATTAGGCATTTCTATAAAATAGTTAGTATTGTAAGATATTTTTGACAGATAGAACTATGGAAGTACAAATTGGTAACAATTATTCTGAAACAGTATCCAGTGTTCCTCAGGGATCGGTACCTTTGTTGTTTTTAACATGAATAAACCTGATGATCTAAAATCAGAAATAGAAACTATTTGTTGATGATGCTCAACTACTTGGACGGTTATCAAAAGGAATAACACAAATGGATCTAAATAAATTGTCATATTTTGAAGATATTTGGAAAATAGAAAATTTAACATAGAAAAATGTAAAGTATCCAAAAACATTAGAATTGAATATGAATTAAGCAACAGGAAAATCAAAAAAGTAAATTCTAGACATGGAAACTGATGTGTAATATTTAGATTGGTTGACATACAAAGAAGAGTGACAAAAGTTTTTAAAAAAGGGTATAATGTCATCAGGGAGAAATTAGAATTAACTACTTTACTAGAAAGGAAAATGAGATGTGATCTAAGTGAAACACTCAAAACGATTGATGGACATTTTTTAATATTTCTCCTTGAACAGAAAACTTACTGTCAAAGCAACTCTCAAACACTAAGTGTATTAAGCAATTAGATTTTTTGTTAATAGGGTAATATATTTTTGAAGCAAATTGCCTAATCAGATCAAAAACAGCAATAGCGTGAAATTTTTAAGATTAATTTGGACGGTTTCAGAAGGAATGGCAAGAAAAGGAATTTAAGAGGCCATTTTTGGAACTGTAGAATGAATTACTTACATATTATATTAATAGTGTATATGTTCTGTACAAAGATCTTTTTCTTTTCATTTTTTTTTTGTTTGTTTTTTTTCTTTTTCTTTTTTTTTTCTTTTTTTTTTTTTTTTTTTGTTTGTTTGGTTTTTTTTAGATGTGAGAATATAGGAAAAAGGTAAGATACCCGAAGAGGCATAACAAACAAATAAATATGTAAGAAAATAACCACAATTTGTTGAAAAGAAATTTCAGAGCGTCGTAAAAGCCTGTAATATTTTCCATTGTTCATTACTCTAGGCTTACTGTTATTTACTAGACTTAACTTAGATGTGGTACGAGGCGTGAAGTATGTGAGAATCGAACCTACAAATAATGGTCTGCTAATCCTGCTTGCTAATTATTACCCATACTTCAGGTTTATATATTTTAACTGAAATTGAACATAAATCATACACCAACTTATTCAAATGATAAATAAGTATCCTCGTTTTGGTTGTTATAGTCACAAAGTTTCAACTTTTTAACTCTCCGACCTTCTGTATGTACCTGCTGTATTTAGTAACCTTCCTGGAATTAATTATTCCGAGTTAAATGAACACATGTTTTCTACAACCTGTTTAGGTCGTCTGGATAATATGTCGAGTAATTCTTTTTTCATAATATTTCACAAGACTGTGGGTTAATTGGAAGTCCCCATTTCCTCTCGAATTAACAGGTAACCAGTTGTGTTGGATTATATGGTATCAGCATAAAGGAACAGTATCTGATTTAGCTTATAGAACATCAGTTGTTAATTCTTTATTAATTTACTTATTAAATGGGGAGAAAAAATAATAGCAATCACGGAGATAGTGACTATTGAATAATATCGAAATTTCCAGAAATCTGCTAAAAGTACCCGGAGAAGACCAGAGAGTACAACGGCCAAAAATTTGTGACTATAATAACCAAAACAGCAGTTTGAATAAATCGGTGTATAGTTCTTTATATCAAAATGTCAGAGAGAAAACGAAGAAATCTTACATTTTTATGTTAGCAGGAGGAAAAGGTACGTTTCAAACATTCAGAGAAATGTTGTTTTCTTTATAAAATATACATTTTCTCGATATGGATACAGTCATAAAATAAATCTGCGTAGACGAATGAAATAAAAAGAAAAATGACAGATGTTATGATTACACGAACCTTTACGAATAAACAGAGGAAGTTTCATAATCACAAAGGCCCCTTCCGTTGTATGATTAAAATGGCCATTGCTGTTGTTCTCCCGAAAAGCCATCAAGTAATTTTCTCGGTGGCTATTGTCTCCTCCATGGCGTACATCCGCCATTCCCCGTGGAAAGTTTCGCTAGTAATGTCTTATTTGAAACGAAAATACACAGAAAACTCGAATCCCTCGAATAAAATATTTAGTTGTAATGAATAACAGCCTTCCAAGTGAATCGACAGTGAATCGCAGGTTTTCAAACAGATTGTATTGTCAACTTTAAGTAAATAGCAGGTCACATGACCTGACCATCTGGCGCGCAACCTGCAGTCACTGGTTGCACACAGGAAAGATTTCTTCATTTTTCAGGGACACTTTTAAATTAACCTACTTACCTATCAACCTATCAACATATCGATTCTGCTTGTATCACCTTTTGATTGTCTCATCTGCTTGTATTTTTCTATAGACTAGGTGCTAGCACACAATTGGAGGGGTTTTAAAAATGGACACAATCCAAAGTAGTACGGATTTTTGTCGTAACTTTTATGAGAAATAACCTAACCTCTAATCGACTTCGGAGTAGAATATAGACATATGAGGAATTTCGTTCGAAAACTCTTTGAATGTTTTATGGCACCTTGTACAGAATGTATTTCTTATTTTTAGAAAATATTTATTTGCATACACACTCTCTCTCTCTCTCTCTCTCTCTCTCTCTCTCTCTCTCTCTCTCTCTCTCTCTCTCTCTCTCTCTCACACACACACACACACACACACACTAAGGAACAAATATCATTAACGTTATAGGATGGCAATAATTTGTCTTTATTAAGAACCAACTGAGATTGCTGGAGTTTTGATTCCTAACTTTCTCTATCTTAATTTTTTTTTAAAATAATTTTGAGCTATAAAAAGATTTAAAGACCTGTTTCTTTAAATTATGTTAATTTGTATCGATACCATAATGATCGAATTTCTGTATGTATGTTATTGTAACAACACAAAGATGACATATCGTAGCGAGATTGAAATTATTTGCCAAAACAGAAATGAACAATGTATGAAACGTTAAAATTCTCCTGAATGGTATTCAACACCGATATTCCATTTTTTCCATTGACCAAAGCACCTCTGAAACTCCACGTTTGATATAATATGAAAATGTGCCTTGAAATATATTTTCAACTTCAGAAACAAAAACGTCACACAGATCCAGGTCTGGTGAGTGTGGTGGGTTGCATTCGCACATTTCTGTGTTTCGCAACTACTCATCAAAACTTATCGGGATTTTTTTTTTTGTTGTTCTTTTTTTTTCAAACGAAGTCTAGACGTCTAGACATCACCACTTGATATTCTTATCATACCTCTTCTATGTTGCTTTTTTGTGATGGATAGCGATGCTAAAAATTCAAAACTTTCTGAGTGTTGACTATGGTCTATGGACAAATCTTTATGAAAAAATTGGGAAACAACATTATGATTTCGATGTATGTATTACTCAACCTCTCGGTCACGGGTTGGACGTGACACAAGGACAGTTTTTAAGCAGAGTAAAGCTGGTTTAAATTTAGAGTTTTCCTTTCTCCTATACTTGTTGCCTAACCAAGACTAAAAATTCAGTCTGCCGCACTATTTACCCACAACTGTGGAGGGGGCATATGGATCCATACCTTTCCTAAGGGCATTAATAACAAGTTTAAACGCAAATAGCCTTGTCCAGGAATCAGATATAAATATCAAATGTACTGTTTTCAACATTGGATGAATATCGTAAATGCAGTAATTCTGTTATTTTGAAGGAATCAAAATAAATAAAGGTGGGACCGAACAAAGAACCGAAAAAGAGAAGAAGGAAAAAACGTTGATAAAAGAATCAACATTTTTCTAGAGAAAAAAAAGGAAAAAATATATTTACATAGCAGTTATATTTTTACATTAGGAAAATAGCATTATCAACTTTTGTACATAAAAGAACGATAAAATGAAAATTTAGACGGAAATAGGAGAAATAAAAAGGCTTAGAAAAAATATTGATTTGTTGTAATAAAATGAAGATTTTCATTGACGACAAAGTAAAAGGCGATGATTAAAATGGAAATGTTAAATTTTCTAGTTAGCATCTCAAGTCAACATCTGTCACAAAGGGCAACTGACAATTTAATACTTATACACTTTAATACTGATAGTTGGTCGATATTCATTGTTAGAGAAACGCTAACAATTTCATTTGAATCAAGAAAGTAGAAAAAAAGAGTTTCGTCATTATTTGGAAAAGGTAAGAGTTATAAGACTTCTTATTTACCTGCCGTGTTTCTAGTTTTCACACCTTGAAACAGAATAGTTTCTGTATAGCCTGTATGGAAGGTCTGAAAGAAATAATGAAAATCAAGAAGTATTAGTTATTATATCATATGAAAATATAAAAATTCACTTAAGTAATCAATTGATTTTAACGTAAGTTTTATGCATGCATATATGTAAAAAGAATTTATCAATTTTAAATCAAACAATGGATGCAGCCTTGAAAAAGATTCTTGCGGGTAACCAATATATAATTAACTAGCAAAAAATGGCAGTTTTTTTTTTTTTTGTTAATATTTGGATGCTTTTATCTCTTATTATATTATCAATATTCTCATTATGTTTCTATATACACGAGATGTCATAAAAACGTATTGAAACTGATGTTTTAGTGTGTGTTTTTTATTTAACATCTAAAATTTCAGTGAGACTTGTACACAGTTGAGCAACATATATCATACGTTTAGGACATCTAAACTTCATCTGGATGAGTCAGGTCCAATTCTCGATACATTTTGATAATTGCTTTTTAGCGAAGCACAAGATTGTGCAAATGCATCACTCTCCAAACCCTCCACATATTCTTCTGTGCAAGGTTTTCCTGTCTCCTAAAAAGAAAATTCGTCTCAAGCGTAAGAGTATAGAACACGAAGAACATTTTAAAAAACATGACGGTGCAATTTCAGACCATATGCAAAAATGAGTTTAAGAGATGCTCCGACCAATTAACAACTTGCTGGAATAAGTATAATGGGTGCCTAAAGGGTTATTTTAAAGAAGATTAAGGTTTCATTCATTGTACATTTGTCTTGGCAAATGTAGCTTTAGTCGCATATATGTAACCATAACCAGCAAAAACAGCACATCATAGCGAGATTTCTATAAGAGAAATCCACTAAAAATCCACTAAATTAGAGAATAAGGCAATATCCAGTCCAATTCACAACTGGATTATACTTCTGTAATATCAGTATTCATGCCGAGCGAATTGACTTGCAAGACGAGTCTAACTCACATGCTATGCGATTTTTACGCTAAACCATATTTCATATACACGTGATAAGACTATCTATGACTCCACTATATATAGCCCTGTCAGTGACGCTTAGAATACATTGACTGCATCCCTTCCAGAGGAGCAAGAAACCACCTTCAAAAAAGGGTCTTCTTGGCATGACACAAAACTGTATAAAGTAGAGCCACTACTCCCTGTTAGGGTCCGGTCTATTCGTCAAATTGATATGTTTGAAAATTATTAGTATTAAATAAAAATACTTAAAATCGTATAACTATGTGCAAATTATCTGTATTAGATAAGAATAATTGATATTATATAATTATGTGAAAACAATTAATAATCATTATTAAATAGGAATACTAACTTGAAACAATATAAATGTCATCAAATTACTAGTACTGAAAATAGTTAAAGTTGTACTTGTTTACAAATGATTTTCATTAGTTACTTGAAACCACATAATTGTTTGAAAAAAAAGAGACTAACTTTAGCATTGAATAACCTAACAAGGGTTGATATGCCGTAAAAGCAACCAACAAAACAAAATCCAGTATATATACTGATGTGTTAAAAAGGATCAATACAAAAACTTATTTTTTGTCTCTTTTGCATTCCAACGAGTTTCTATAATTCGAAGCAACGTTGAAACCTCCCTTTTGATATGGTGTGAACTTGCGCCATCGTATTTCTTTTAATGTCTTCCGTGTCCTCAAATCTTGAGATAAATCTTCCGTTTAAGAAATAAGGAAAAGTTGTACTGGGCTGAAGGTCTGATGAGAGTAAAGAATACTGCACTCGCATTATACTATGCTTTACCAAAAACTTGTAGCAAAAAATTTAGTTCAGAAAGTATGGAGTCTAACTCGACTTCATATATATATATATATATATAATATATTATATATATATATATATATATATTTGTATTAACTGATGTAGGCAATTCATACAGCAATCCGAAATTTGCATTCTGCTTGTTAATAGTGATGATAGCTTGTGTAGAAGCAGCCATACATTTCAATGCGTTAATAGCAGTGGAATGGGGGAAAATGATAAATCGTCTAAAAATGGACTTGGTAAGTCAAGTATATATATATATATATATATATATATATATATATATATGGGAGAATATGTGCTTAATTGAAGTCAAACCTAATTTTTGAAAGTTAATTCATTAATGATTAATTAGGCGGGATTTAACTACTTAAATGTAAGGCTAAACAAATCGAGAAAAATCAATCTCTGTATGTACATTTCAGCCTATTAGGCCTCATCAGCAGAGCTATAGATACGAAGATCGCCTCGTGTGTGATTTGAAACCTGTATGTCGGATCGACAAGCAAGCCTCTTACCCCTACACCAAACGGACCTCGCAGTTTTTCATCGCTTTGTTTAGGTAGTAGTAGTATATTGTCGGCTGAAAATAGCCATATTTGTTTACGTTCTCGTAAGTTCGTGCGAAGTCTCTTAAGAGGAATATGAGTACTACTAGTACCTAAACAAAGCGATGAAAAACTGCTTTTTGTCTTTATTTTTTACGCATTGTATTGCCTTCGAATTTTATTATTTTATAATATATATATATATATATATATATTGGTAATTTTTCCGAGATGAAATAAGGAAAATAAAGTGCTCAATTACAAATGTAAGAGCTTTTTTTATTAAATATAACTGTTTATACAAAGGTTTTAGTAGGCATCTACCTGAGGTTTCAAAGCTTTTTGCTTTCGTCAGGATACATTTAATCCATCTGGTGTGTCTGCAAAAACATTTTTTTGTGGTTATGTTTTTGTGAATGACTGTAATATTTTTTCAAAGGGAGATAACTTTGTGAGCCTATATATTTTTGGATTTATATTTTTGGATTAATATTTTCGGATTTATCAGCGTCCATGAACTCAACCGAAATATTGCAGTCATTCACAAAAACTTAACCGCAAAAAATGATTTTGCAGACATACCAGATGGATTAAAGGTATCCTGACGAAAGCAAAAAGCTTGAAACCTTAGGTAGATGCCTACTAAAACCTTTGTATAAACAGTTATATTTAATATATATATATATATATATAAGTAAAAAGAAAGGAAATTAATCCGACAATATGAGTAAGAAAAGGTGGAATGAAAACATCACACAATGCTGTTAAAGAAGAAAACAATTTATAATATAATCATAGCTGATATTGATCAATATTTCGATTTTACAAAAATCATCATCAGAGCTCATTCACTCCCGTAGTTGTTTGGGTCGGAGAGGAAAGTTAAAATGAATTTACAAAACAAAAACCTTAATACTGCAAAAAACGAAAGACGTTACAATATTCACCAACGTGGGCATTTCGCGCCATATATATGTCGGTCATGTTCCATGTATATCTTTTGACAATAAATGTAGCGAATTTTTGAGATGTTGGCAACAAAGCGAAAACAATTTAAACGGAAGGGGATGGGTGTTAAGAAATGTGACGGTTGGAATTCAAAAGACTTTTATTAAAGGAATTTTTTACGATTAAATGTTTTATTATTTAAATTTTATTTTTAAGTTCTGTGATTCATAAATGATTAGATATTTACTGTAATTAGTTTTTATATATAAAGTGAAAAAGTTATGAGCGGAATATGTTAATATTTTAGAAAAGGAGTTTTTATATATTTTTATTTAACGATTAATTATTTTTAAATTTCTAATTATTATTATTATTAAGTTCTGTATTTAATAAATGATTAAATATTTATTGTGTTTTGTTTTTATATATAAAGTAAAAAAGGTTATGGGCGGAATTGGTTATTATTTTAGATAATGTTAAGCGATTTGGATCTAATGTAAGGTATTATTTTTAAACCGAAAACAAAAACAAAATAAAACGGAAAAGATCTTATTCATAAAACAAAACAATAAACCAAAATTTAATTTAATGGGACGTAAATAACGGAAAAAGTTATGTGAAGGGGATTTTATGGTTTCTGATAATAAGAGTCGCTAGATAAGGGGATATATTAAAGAAACCTTGTCTTTGGGGTATGGTTTTATGGGTAAGAATAACACAAGATTCCATAATTCTACGCAGTGTTTTATCATGTATGTGGGTTAATATTTTAGCACCTTTGAAATCAAAGGTATGATTGTGATCAAAGATGTGTTTAGCTAATGCATTGTTTTGGAAACCACGTTTAATGTGATATTTGTGTTCCGATAGACGTTTAGTTAAGGATCCTTTAATAAAAGTCTTTTGAATTCCAACCGTCACATTTCTTAACACCCATCCCCTTCCGTTTAAATTGTTTTCGCTTTGTTGCCAACATCTCAAAAATTCGCTACATTTATTGTCAAAAGATATACATGGAACATGACCGACATATATATGGCGCGAAATGCCCACGTTGGTGAATATTGTAACGTCTTTCGTTTTTTGCAGTATTAAGGTTTTTGTTTTGTAAATTCATTTTAACTTTCCTCTCCGACCCAAACAACTACGGGAGTGAATGAGCTCTGATGATGATTTTTGTAAAATCGAAATATTGATCAATATCAGCTATGATTATATTATAAATTGTTTTCTTCTTTAACAGCATTGTGTGATGTTTTCATTCACCTTTTCTTACTCATATATAATATATATATATATATATATATATTATATATATATATATATATATATATATATAAACCTTATAAAATAACAAATTACTCCACTTGAACTGTTAAGCTAACCAACCGTGAGAGAATGTTTGATTGAAGGCAGACGAGAGATTTTTCAGAGACAAGTTTGAGAGATTAGGAGTAGACTGAGAAGTTTGTGAAGAAAGTTACGGAAAAATTTTGGAGGAGGAGACATTTATGTTTTCTCACCCCGGTATGAAAAGAAAACTTCTATGAAGTTTAATGTATACTTATTTTGTGGTTCTTTATGTGCGTTTTGAAAAAACAGAGTCGTCTGTCGTAAAGAAATTGAGAACTAAGATCTTCCACCCCAGAGAAGGAAAAAAGTATTTTCTAAAAGCACTTATGAGCTTATATGTTGTTATTTTCATGTTTTGCTTGTCTGTTGCAATAAATTATTTAAGGAAATGATTATTTTAACTTGTGTTATCTTTTTATTTTATCGAGTTGAATATTTGTTGAAATTAGATATTTTAACTATATCTTTCGATATTTATTTAGTATTTTTCCTGGATATTTTTCTCAAAACAACAATCGGTTTTGTTTCCTTTTTTATATTTACCACTTGTTACTATGGCTGCATGAAGAAAAGGTTTGATTTTTTTAAATTGAAGTTAAAGCTCAATTGCCAATAGGATAACAAGCCCCATTGAAAAAAAAACAAGATCCGGGTAAAGGGTATTGGAAAGAAAGTTCTCCTAAATAAAGATTTGACTGGCATCGCCGGAAAAAAAATCTGAAAAAATGGTCACATTTCATCAAAGAAATATTCTCTAACACACTAAGTTGTGTATGGCTGAGGTCTAGAGTTTGTGCTATGTTTCTAACATGAGTGTGTTGGTTGCTACTGTAAGCAAAGTAGAGGGGAAAAAAGGGTTCGCTATGTAGACTGGCCTATAGCCAGCTAGAGAGTGCCACATAAGCGCCTCTGCTTTTGGTCAACGTCGGAGTGTCGTTGGTGGCGCCTTCTCATTGGTTTAAAGAGGGTCACGTGACATTTCCCCCACCTGGGTCTGTAGGACAACCAGGCTAACATTATCGTATACAAATATCTAACGGGAGGATATTGCGATTGACCATATATTTACAATTCAGTTTTAAACTTGTAAGAATTGAGGGTAAGAAAATTTTAGAAATTTAGATTCTGGGAAAATACTTTAATGAAAAGTAAATTAGTAGTTTTATTTCTTATTTAGAAAAAAAGAAAAACTAGGAGAGGTGTGAAAACGTGTTAAAAAAAGAATTAAAAGAATTAACAAGTCTATGAAAAAAAAAAGAGGAAAGAAAAGGAGGTCATTTATGATGTCAGTTTAACATTTTAAAAATAACAGGAGTTACTCTTCTTGAACCAATGAACGTCCGAGAGATTTTTTTCGGAGACGACTTGTTTGAAAGATTAAGAATAGACGGAGAAGTTTTTGAGGGTGATTGGTTGATCAATCAGAATAATTTGGGTCTACAATTTTCTTCAATAAAATATGAACTCCGAGGATGTGTGCACACAGAGACGGGATATCCAGCATGAAAACGACATTTTGAATTGCTGTTAGAAGAAATGTTTGCTGTTAGAAGAATACTTTACTGGCATTGCCGCTTAAAACAAAACCCCGACAAAAGAAGCAACGCGTTCCAGACCAATTTTACAATTTAAAAACTCAATGCTAATCAGTATAAAGCAAAAAACGCTAGCCAAATTCCTTACCGTGTATTTTCTTTCCTAACAAGTGGGTGAAACCTATTTTTCTCTGTTGTATATGATTACATAATCATATTGGAATAAAAACTTGTTATTGTTAACAGATTGTTGTGTCTTTCTTGGAGTTGCCATCACCTGAGGGTAGCTTATTTTCCACTAACCCTCCACACGTCACAAAGATGCTCCGACCAATTTTCATCGATCTCCATTCTGTGAATCTAAAGAAAAAACCGTGGACACAGAAAGCATTGACGAAGTATTCAATCGGAAAAAAGTATTTGATGTGATCAACCCAGCGATAGAACCACAAAATACTCTTCGCGGGTACTTTAATGAAGTTTGGGAGACAGCAAGCCTTTTCAACTCTCCTGAACTTTAGCAGATCTCAGCAGTGTTGTGGTCAGGACGGTTTCGAATTTTCCTATGATGTCCAGTTCACCCAGTATCTTTTCCATGTTAAAAATTGGGACTGTTCCAAAAGCTCCAACTACAATTGGTATCACTGTCATTCTCATGTTCCATGACTTTTTCAGATTTCTAGTAATGTCCACTTATTTATATAGTGATTCGCCTCCATTTATTTTCACTCTAATCGAATGACAAAGTCCAGTTTTTTTTCTATTAAATTAAAACTAAGTCTGGTTTTCTAATTGTATTTGGACGATCCGTCTGTATTTCAAAAATGATTTTGTGCGTCTCATTTCCTAAGACTAACTGATTTTTTTTCTTTTTGTTAGTATGGTCAAACTTCAGTCTCTTGCTCAATTACCGGTGGATTACTTCCCCACCCAGTATATATATATATATATATATATATATATATATATATATATATACGCACACACAATTATATATAATTATGTGTAGTAGTAGTAGTAGTAGTAGTAGTAGTAGTAGTAGATTACTGGTCTGATGTATGTTGTGGAGTAAATAAAACTGAGTTGATTTAGCATTTAAGTGTAGGTGTTTCTAATGTTTTAATAACATTTTTAAAAAGTATTTTCTCAAATATGTTGATGATGGTATTTCTATATAGATTACAAAGATTATTTGAATACATACTTACCATTGCCATGCCCATATCCATATTCATATTCATATTCATACCACCTGAGCCACCATGTGCATTGTGCATCGTAGTACCTTCGCCCATCTTTAAACCAGGCTTCAATTGCCAAAAATCTTATTTACAAAGAACTGAAAAATAAATTAAAACAAATTTTTTAGTTTTTCGCCAATATTCACTTTAAATTTTTTTTTTTAATTTTATATTTCAAAAACTTACCTGATATTTTTCGTTTATATTCAATATTATCTTAATATTATATTAAAAGTAAAATTACACCCTGTCCGCGCGGCTCAGAGTAAGCCGACTGTATCCTCTGCAGGAGATTAAAACCTTAAGATTAAGAGGTGACCTAGGCATGACACTAAACAACATCTGATATATATATATATCAGGATATAATTCTGGAGTTTTTGTCAAATATGTTTGAAATTGATTTGTATTGAATAGGAATACTTGAAACCATGTGACTGTGTGCAAATTATTAATATTAGATAGGAATACTTGATATCATATAATTGTTTGCAAACAATGATCATTATATAAACAAATACAAAAAATCCCACCGACAAATAGGGACACATTTTTAATTCTTAGCTTCTTTTAAAACGAATACATTTTATTTTTCACTGTATCTTCTGCATAGGAGTAAGAATACCCCCCAAAAAAGATATCCTGGGCATGTTGCTAATCAGTCCAATCTGACCCGAAATAGTAATACCTGTTAGGGTTATGAGTCAAATAAATCTGGAAGTTTATTAGTATTAGATATGAATACTTGAAACAATATAACTGTGTGAAAATTCTTCATATTAAAATGTTTTACTAGAAGCTATATTTTTACAAAGAATTATTAGTAGTAGTTAATTGAAAATATGAAATTGCTTGAAATATTTGAAACATAATGGTGTGTAAATTATTACTATGTGATAGGAATACTTGAAGTGCGACTACTTATGAACGTTGACATGATGTGATTACATATAATCATTGACAAATAAAAAAGTGTATTCCTTAAAAAAAGGTTTACAATGGAATATTGAAAATATAAATAGTTATAATTATAATAAATCATTTGCAAATTAATCAAACCTCAACAATAAATAACCCATGAGAACTTCATATCCCGTTAATAGGCTACAGTCCCAAGCGTCAAAAGAGGCTTAGTTTTTGATTTACGTAGCGAAACTACCTAGTAAAATAATTTTAACATAATTATTAAGAAAAAATCCAAAAAAGACTAATAACCATTGTTCGCTATAGGACCATTTAATAGAATTATGCGAAAAGTACCATTTAAACGGGCTAATTTGTAGTAAAATATGTATAAAAATTAAGTAGCTCCAAAATGAGAATTAGCCAATGAGAATCGAGTATTCGATATATAAACAAGTTTTAAAAATGGCGAAGTCGAGTGCTTCACTTGACGATTTTTTTCCTGGAGAAAATTTGTTTGGTTTAGTAAAGGGATTATTATAAGGTAAAGGGATTATTATAAGGTAATGTTTATTTCGCTATACGTTTTTGAAGGTAAAATGCACATAAAACATTTTTTTCTCGCTAATAAGCTTCTTATTATATTATTTTAGCTTTGGTACTCTAAAATAAAAACATCAGATTTTAATCATCGTCGACGAAAAAACAAAATTACGGTCATAAAAGGAGGATCCAATTTATGCCTAAATTGTAAAACGAGCCCCCACTTTAAAACTAAACATTTTTACAAAATAAATATTTTTAGAATATTAACATTGAACTGAATATTAAAATAAACAAATAAAATATATTTAATATTGTAAAATAACGGGTACAAGAAAAATAAAACATGTATTGCAAAAACACGGACGTAAAACGAGGGTTCAGTTTATTTTATGGTAGGAATTTACGAGCAAATAGTCCTTTATTACCCTTTTTAGAATAAATAAAAATAATAGCATACATGTTATTTCTAAAAAAAACGTAAATATTTATTGTTTACTGGTGCTTCGATCGCGTAGACGAACTATGAAATTGAGTTTTTCAATTTTTTTAAGCATTATATATCTGTGACTTGTTGTCACATGTATACGAAATACTATTCATTTTTTTTTTTTTTTAATTTTTCCTGAAGAAAAAAAAATTGTTTGCTTTAGTAAAGGGATTTTTGTTTGTTTTGATAACATCAGCTGATGGTTACATTCCTGAGAAAATCTGTAATCTCATTGGCTAATTTGAATTCGGAGCTATTTTCGTTTTATACGTATTTTACTAATTAAAAACTTATTTAATTAATTCTCCATGCAAGAAACCTATGCGCGAACAAAAATTTGAATTTTTTGGTGAGTTTATTTTAATAATAAAGGATAATTTCTCAGGTGACTTTTTACATCCGACACAACTGAACGATAATCGGCTTGGGACTGTGGCCTATAAACAAATAAGAAGGTAATTGTTATTTAGGGAAAAATGCAAAAGTTATCTCCCTTTTATTCATTCAGTAGGAATTTTTCCCTGCTTATTTATTTTGACTATTTTTAGTTCTTTCAATTTTCTTCTTTGTCTTCCTTTTTCATCGGTTCTCATCAAAATTATTTTTCTTAAAAAAAAATTTAAATTGGAAGACCTATTTAAATTTTTTCATAAGTTTGTTTTTGTCTTTCTTTCAATACTTTTTTTCAGAGTTTTTCTTTTATTGTTTATACTTTGTTTTTATTTTTCGAACAAATGTATTTTTTTAATTCTTTCAGAATTTCTTATTTTTACTTAGGTTGTCCATTTTATTTTTATCATCAAAATGAGAATACCTTGGTAGTATCAAAAGTATTCGCTTTTTATTTCGTTTTACTCCAAAGTTTATTTTATTCATGCATCTAAATACTCAAAATCATTATTATTTTCACTCAATGCGAGTTTTTCCCCACCAGTTTAAACTGTGAAAAAAAAGGGTGAGGACTGGTGACTTACCGTCTGGAGCTGCTGGTTGGGTTGAGGAAGTTCTGACTCTTGTGATTGAACACGAGACCAGAGAGAGATTGCATTATGTAGTTTTCCCATCGGAAGTTGGAGGGGTGGGGAGACATGGCAGCGCCTATATAATGTGCTTTCCTTCCCCGTTCAACTATCTTCTTCGCTCCCGTGATCAACTACGGTTAAAGAAGTTTTTTACGGAGTGTTTACTACTTGTTACCAATTGTTACCAGACCCTAGGCAGGAGTGGGTCGCAAAAGATTATTCCTTTTGCAACCCCGACTCGTCGGCTTTCTCCACCTGGGTCACCAGTGTTCAACGATTTAATTTTTCTACAAAACTGGCGGTTTTTCACTAAAGTCCAAGTGACAACAAGTCTCTTCAGCTCTCTACTCTTCTAAGTATACTAGCCGATTTTAGTAATGCTGTTGTCTGGATGGTTTCAATTCTTCCTCTTATATAACCCGTCGGTCGCTACCGAGCTAATGGGCTCACAGAATCTCCGAAATTGGCCGTCAAGATCGGATTTTCTGCATCAACCACGGATTGCAGGGTATCTATATTTGCTGGAAGTCTAGCCGAATGCCCCACGTTGTGCTAAGATCTCAAACGACTAGAAATCTGCTATAACTGATTTCTGAGGTTAATGGCGGCCGATTGGTTACACACAAAAAAGAATAACGACTCTTTTTCTTTTTCAAAAATCAACAACATTTATATTCAAAAATACAAGAATACAAATAATTACTTCTCAAGGTTTGTGGGAGTGATGTGCCCGTAATTAAATACTTCTGGTCTTCTGCAAAGTATTGTGCAAAACAGTTCGTAAGTTGACTAAGTTTTCAAAATGGTCTTAGCTGAAGTCAGTTACTCTCGGCTCTCAGTATTGCGTTAATCTTGTCAGCTAGCCCGGTTCTCAAGCAATCACAACTTCATCTACCCGTTCGGCCTCATCTGCCCGTTCGGCCTTCTCTGCCCGTTCGGCCTTGTCTGCCCCTCAAGCCAAAAACGTCTGAGTTAAATAATATTTCAATCGGAACAATTTTATTTCCGGCCGGCATGAAGATATTGGGAATTTTCCTGCTCCTCCCACTCAAGCAGGGTAACCGCCTCCCTCTTGTTTCAACCAGCCAATCAAATTTACTTCCGCTCACCAATCTGGGTGACATCTCTTCCGGCCACTTGAATGTTTTTTAAATACATTCGACTTTCTTTAATTTCGATTTTCAACAAGAGTTATCTCCATTCTCAAGTAGTAAGGAAACATAAAAAACAATAGATTCTCTTTAATTCCGGTTTCTTCATTTTCCGGTAATCTATAAAACAGGATTTATCTTTTCCGCGCGACCAAAGTCTGATTACATCAAAGACTTGTCTATGAACGCTGCCTCTCGCTTCTGGGAGTTCCGACCTACTTGAGATTTTACTACCGGCCACCATCCGCCTCGACTACCCGGTCGAGGTCATTGCCGGATCGCCCATCTGTTTTGAATCTACGGCCGAAGTCAGCGGGCGAATTATATTTCCGTTTTTTTTTTGTTTTCTTTCTTTCTTCTAATTTCAAAACTTAAATCAGGTCACATTATATATGGGGTTTTAAGAATTTTATGTTGGTTTAATTCGTTGGTTATTTCTGGTGCATGTTCACAGGTTTTCTTTTTTAACCCCATTATATTTGGTGGTTCTTTCTTCTTGTGGTGGTTGAGCTGAAAAGAGAATTAAAGGAAGGAAAAGGAAGAGACAAGGACAAAAGGTATTATTCGTGGGTCATAGATACCTCGTGGAGATGAAATTTCTTCCTGTCCATTAATAGCGTCTGGCTCTACTTAAGGCCTGAGTTTCGAATGACCGAGAGATTTTCTTCATGGTAGGAAGTGGGTCCTTTTTCTTCCATATGCTCAGATGGTTCTTCCAGTCTAAGAGCTCACCGAAAATTGTTTTTGGTTTTTTTTTAAACCCCACATATCTTCATTTCCTCAAGTCTTTTTTCAAGATTCTTGAAAAGATTCGTATCACTCATTTTCGCGTTTCACTCTCCAGCTTTTTGCTTTCCTTCACTTTTATTCTGTGAACTGCTAGAAGGGCAAAACCCACAAAAGGGAAAGTTCTTTTCTTCTTATTAACACTAGATCTGGTTTTTCGGTCTGGATTTGGTGATATCAAAGTCCCAGAGAATCTTATACGTTTCATTTTCAGGGACATATTGTGGTTTGTACATATACTATTTATCTGTATGGAGAAATTCCAGTCTCTTGCACAATTCACAGTGGATCATCTTTATTGCACAATCTATTCTTGTATTCTCTTTATGTTAGTTTGTGGCATTCAGTTATGTGATTAACTATTATTATTATTATTATTTTTATTATTATTATTATTATTATTATTATTATTGTCGTTGTTGTTGTTGTTGTTGTTTATCAAAATTATATTCCCATTTTTCAAGATCTTCAAAGCTTATTTCATGTACACACCTAACGATAATCTAAGACTCCACTATATTATTTATCTATGATTAAATTTCTCGTTATTTCTATATGTGTGTAGGTAACCGAAACTCCATAAAACCCACGTATCGTAGCGAGATGCTTATAAGAACCATGCAATAAAAAATGCTCTAATATAAAGTATAAAATAATTTGCAGTTCAATATTCAACTGTATGATAATTTGTGGATTCTGTATTCTCGCTGAATGCTATTTTTCATTCATTCAAATTCTTGATATAACAGATTATGCTAGGAGATCCTAATTAAAATCCTTCAATCCATAAATATTTGGCCCTATCTTGGGCTAGACGGGCGGTCGGAGAGGCCCCCCCCCAATCAATCGGCTGGTTACGTCAAGCCCTAGCACCTATATGATTTTCCCAACCCTATTGCCTTTATGGCAAGCCCCAACCTCTTTTTATCATATGGGTGCTAGAAGGCGGTGGCTGCGGGTCTGCATGTCCTGGGAATGACGTTAAACTCTATCTGATGGTGAGGTTCCATGTTTGGGGAATGTGGAGCACCCCTTCATCACCATTGCTCACTGGTCCACTCTGACCCGGAGTGGTAGTACCTGTTAGGGTCCCATCTATGGGTTAAATAGAAAAATGTATTTATAAAAAAATTGTATTATCCATTATGAATTGATTTATTTCAAAACTTTATCGGCATTAAATGACCCACTGAGGTTGATATGCCGTAAAACAAAACAAACCAAACCAAATCAATCCATAAATAGAAGCATCACTATCAATATGGATTGCTGTTACAATGAGAACTCAATGGGTTCTCGGGTTATATATATATATATATATATATATATATATATATATATATATATATATAGTCAACGAAGAAATTATTCGTATGTTCATGGATATTGAATATTTTTACTTGTTTCTTAGAATTTAATGCCCGTATGATGCCAGACTTTTTATATGTTATCATGTACAGAAAAGTCACTGATTTAGACATATATTTAGTGTCATTATCTTGGAAAGTAAATCGCCGGCCTAGATCAGGATTTTGCGCTGATAGTTGTAGATATTTCCCCAGGATTCTGATATAGTCTTCAGATTTCTTAATTCCTCGTACTGCAATTCATTTTCCAGTTTCCCTTGAGTTAAAACAATCCCAAAACATCATCGAGCAGTCTCCATGTTTTAATGTCGTTACTGTGTTCTTGAGGAGGAAAGCTTCACCTTTCTTGTGTAAAATCGTCTGTATATCATTATGCTCAAAATGTTTGATTTTTGTTTCAACACTCCATATTACTTGTTCCCAAAAGCAATTTTTCTTTGTCCAAGAATGTTTTTAGCAAAATTAAATGTTAACAACAATGTGGTGTGGCTTGTGAAGAGGGTTCTTAGTAGTCGGTTTCCATGCAACCTATTTCTATTTAAACAACGTTATATTGTGCGAGTACTTACGCTGATATCCATCGTATCCAAACTTTTGGCGATGTCTTTCAAAGCAACACTTCGGTTTATATTAACCTCGACATACAGTTCTCATGCAGTTCTCGGTGACAATTTGGGTTTTCTCCACGCCTAGGCAAATTTTCCAACGTGCCAAATTGTTTAAACTTCTTTATAACGAACTGTATCGTAGATTTAGGGATAGCTAACCGGTTTGAAATAGGGCTGTAACTATTTCACGACTGGAAGAAATGTAATGTGA
Organism: Doryteuthis pealeii; assembly: GCA_023376005.1. Taxonomy (NCBI): domain Eukaryota; kingdom Metazoa; phylum Mollusca; class Cephalopoda; order Myopsida; family Loliginidae; genus Doryteuthis; species Doryteuthis pealeii. The sequence continues at coordinate 98,293,103 of CM042147.1, read as the reverse complement.
AAAAATAAACTGTTGGTAGAACCTCAGCCACGGCCTTCTAGCACCTATATGATAAAAAGGGTTGGGTTTTGTCATAAGAGCAATTTGAAAATTATGATCGGAACAATCATATAGGTGTAAGAGTTTGATATGACCAGCCTCTCAATTGCCCGTCAAGCCCAATTAAGGTCCGAAGTGGGGTGTTGCATGTCACATTACCACTTAATATCAGCTACCATGATCCCATCCTCAGAAAGATCTCGGAAAGATCATGTGAAAACCATTATAAACTAATTTACTAAGCTTAGCTTAGTTTATCACAGGGACAGAACTGTGGTGCACAGAATGAGAATGAAACAATGGTTTGCCAACCATAATTTTATACGAAGAGCATATATAAAGATGTAGTACTCCATTTCAAATAAATATGCAAAACATGTTAGGCATTCAATATTCAATTTAATTACGTTTCACTTCTTTTCATTTTTATAGCAACTGGTCCATTTAAGATTCGCACCTTAATGTTTGATACATGACATTTGGTGAGTCTATTTCATTTTCATTTTTTCTATTTCTTATTGAGTTACATTTTTTTTCTATTTCTTGGTGGTTCTTTTTTGTTAATTTTGTGGGGGGGAGGGGTCGACCTTTTATGTTTATATTCTTCTCCACTACATTCTTATCGAAACTCTCTTTTGTAACTTCTCTTTTTCCCTCTTTTCTTTCTCTTTGCTCCCCGCTGTTCTCACACATCCGGTTGTTACTGTATCTGTAATGGCGTCTTATGTGAGGATCCTTATTCGCAAGTCATCTTTATGCTTATCTCAATGACTCTTTTCTTTCTTATAATAAATGCGCATTCTTTATTTCACCTTTTGACACTTAAAAAACTGTTTGGTGGGCTAAAGTATAGAACAGACTTTGAAGTAAAAGTAAGACTGATATTCACACTTGCATTGTTATAAATACATAAATTAATTTACATTTTCGAGCCGTGAATTAAATTGTAGGGTAATGTGGTTATTTTTGCATCTACTTCAGTGTATCATTCAAGACAAAAAGGAACAACAATCAGTTTCTATCAATGGCACTAGTTTTTTTGTTTTTGTTTTTTTTGTTTTTCAGCATGAAAGTAAAATACTAGTTATGTTGGTTTGGTTTGGTTTGGTTTGTTTTGTTTACGGCATATCAACCTCGGTGGGTCATTTAATGCCGACAAAGTTGTGAAATAAATTAATTCTTAATGCATAATACAATTTTGTTTATAAACTCATGTTTTTCTATTTAGCCTATAAATGGGACCCTAACAGGTACTACCACTCCGGGTCAGAGTGGACTAGGGAGCAATGGTGATGAAGGGGTACTCCACATTCCCCAAACATCCAGAACTGGAACCTCACCATCAGATAGAGTTTAACGTCATTCCCAGGACATGTAGACCCTCAGCCACCGCCTACTAGCACCCATATGATAAAAAGGGTTGGGGCTTGCCATAAGGGCAATAGGGTTGGGGCAATCATATAGGTGCAAGGGCTTGACGTAACCAGCCAATTGATCAGAGGGGGCCTGTCCGACCGCCCGTCTAGCCCAAGAAAGTGCCAAAGTGGAATATCGCAAGTCATGGACTGCTCAGTCACCTGGGTTCTATCCTTAAGCATCACGGGTCACCACCCACGGCCAACAGGTGGCCCCATTGGGGGAGTCTTACCCCTATGCAGAGGTGCAGTCGGTGCATTCTAACACCCCAGCCGACAGGGCGGTAGTTATGTTGTTATTACATTCAATAAATTAAATTTATATGCAACTGTAATAGATATTGTGGGAGCGAAGTAGTATATTTCAAACAGTACTTCTTCATTGTTGAATTAGAGCAAACACTTGTTGAAAAAGTGAATTTGGTTTTGCATTTTGTATTAGATTTTTTTTAAAAAACATTCTTGTCACTTCTTTTGCTATGATAATTTAAAGGTTGTTTGATTATATAAGACATAGTTGTACACATAACCTAATGTTCTGATCTTTATTTTTTTATTTCAGGAATTTGTAATGACAAGATGAATAATTGTTGAATTGATGCACCCAATAAAATATGTGTAGATCAGCTTAAGAAACGGCAAAGAATATCTACACTGTGTATAAAAATAAAACCTTAAGATTTGGAATTGTCAACAATGATTTTATTTAGTTTTTGTCAATGAACCTTAATCTGAAATATCAACTTCGTGTGAATTATCCACTTCAATCGTCAGTCAATCTTCCCTAACCATAATTGATGAAAATTCTAAGCTGACATGAAACGTCAAATGGTCCTCTATGCAACGTGTAATTAACTATCTTCATGAACTCAGTAAAATGTAAAACTTGGTGAATGATCTAGTTGGTTAGAAACTTAATCAGAAGTTCAACATGTCTTCGTCATTAGGGATAAAAAGGCTGTCAAGCTATTTCTAAAAAGGAGGATCAACATTATAAACATTTTTAGCAAAAGAAATAATGGTTATACCCCCCTCCCATGAAAAGCCTACGCTCTGTACCTAAATAACACTTACACTTAAGCAGGTAATGCTCTGTATTCGGTGGTATATGAAGAGTGGTGTCTATCAGGAAGTTCTGGGAGCAAGTGTCATCCCCTTGGGGTGTTTGTTGGAAAATCAAGCTCAATTGATAAATCGTAAAAGTGTGTTAGTTTTGCTGGCAAAGCAAGATTACTACACATGACAAAAATGATAGAATAAGCACATGTTCATCTTGGCTTTTTTATTTATCAGTAAATAGACTAATAACAGATAAGAAGCAAAACATTTTTAATAGCTGAGCATTCTAGATTTATGAAATATATTTTAAACAAACTAGCTTAAAGTATTTAAATTAATGGTATAATTGATTTTCCAAACCATGCAGAGAAGAATATATTTCGTCTCATCTATTATTAGTTTATTTACTGCTAAATAAAGAAAACAAGGTAAACATCCTCTCACTGCGCTCAATTTTTACGAGGGGTTATATAGGTTGCAAATAGGAAGCGCTCCATGTGTAACGGTTATTCTTATAGGAAATGGAATCGGCAATCCGAGTTCAAATGATGGACAACTTGTAGTGATTTAATAAACTCAGCTTAGTCTGGCACTAGGCCAGAAGTATGGAGCACCAAGTGAGAATCTAACTTACTAGTAATTAACCTGTCTGTTAGCCTAGCTTGCTGACCATTAAACCATACAAAGACACCGGTAATGAAGTAATTTGTAATAGCAAAGTCAATGCGTCTTTTATGAGGTGGGGTGTTTTTTATTTTTTATTTTTTTGTTTTTATTTTTAGTATATAAAAACGTTCTGTCCAGCGTAGCTTGGTATCAACTTGTGCATCAGTTATTTATAAGATAGATAACCGATAAATAAGCCGACACCTTGCTTTACACTAAGTTTAGCTTGATATGAAAACCGCCAGAAGTATGGAGTACCCACTAAGAATCGAACTCACTTACAATGGTCCATTGTATTAGGACGTTAACAATTACATCACATTTAGTGCCTTTAAAAATAAAAGATAAGCATACATTAGATTTGGTATTGAGATACAAGCTTGAGACGTCTAGTGAGGGTCAAACTCACTGCCCATAAGTAGACATTTACTGGTTTAGCTCAAAACCAAAAATAAAACACAAAATCGAACTCACGATGATCTGCTATTTACTCATTACACCACTGGAGGTGTCCAAATCAAACTAAATGAATCTTAAATTTAGTATAAAGTCGCAATTATGGGCCACCTAGCGAGGGTCGATCTTATTAGTAATTGGGTCGGGCGACTAGCTTTTTAAATATTACATCACGACAATTGGAGAGGAGTTATGCACTGGCAAATAACCCCATTGTTCTAATAAATCCTATTAAGGGGAATTACTCGGTAATGTACCATATGAACCTAAATAGGTTATGGGACATGTCTGTGCATTTGTGGATAGGTAGGTAAATACCAAAAATCGTATAAAATGTCAGATGTTATGTAAATCCTCAAAAAATTCTACGGTTTATAAACTAAGGTATGTGGTCATTTACTCGAAACTGAAACGAATGTCTTCGGAAAGGATATATACCTGAGTTGCTAATATGAAGTCAGTTAGGGGAGATGTAAAAGTGGACGATTGTTGATATAGGAGCCGCAGTGCTGAGGATCACATAACAAAGGGAAGCAAACGCTATTCTCTCATTTCTTAAAAAGAAATAACCGAAAGACAAGTCAGATAAGTCTTAGTCACTCGTGAGTGCAAGATGAGAAGATAAAACTGCTTCATCACGGAAACACAAACGTTTCAATATATGTAATGAGACATATGAAGAAACGATGGTAACAATTAACTAACTTCTTTGTTCTCATGGGAGTAACATTTCTCCACCGTCACGGTGACCAAGTCTTTTATCTATTTGAATTATTGTTGATCTCATAATCAATCAGAAGACTCATATAGAAGACATAGAATGATCACAATAAAAATACAATTCAAACAGATCAAACATACACAGATATTATAGTAAAAGAAATTTGGGTTTTGAGTTATCAAAGTTTTTTTTTTTTTTTTGTTTTTTTGTTTTTTGTCTGTTTGTTTGTTTTTGTTTTTTGGGGTTTTTTTTTCCAATATTGCTTAAAAGACGCCAGTTGTTATTTGTGGAAAACGAGAGTTCTGTCTGAAATGATCTTTCCACTAATATATTTAAATCTATTACGTATTAAATATAATACATTTCTAGTATCATAATAGTTGTTATGGTTGTATATTTATGCAGATAACCTATAACTACAGCCTAACAAATTTTTATTTAAAAAAAGTGATTTTTTATAAATCGAAAGTAGCAGGATTTTATTATTTCTAGTAGAACAAGGAAGACAGATATCATTAGATATTATTTATGACCAAACCCTACAGCATTGAAACTCTGTAATTAAAAATATGAATGTGTAGTGATCCAAAAGTAAATAAATTCCTCATATATGTTATCTATGTTACGGAACCCCTCTGACACGAGGTAATTTTTTAAGCGAAATAAAGCTGGTTTGAACTCAGAGTTTTCCATCTCCTACACTGATTGTCTAATCAAGTCTGTTCCACTATTTACCTATATCTGGAAGAAGAACACATAGATTTATGACTTTCCTAATGACTTTCCTTATATATATGTACGTGCGTTTATGTATGTGTATGCTATTTGCGTGAATAGTATTTGGCTTTTTACTAAGTTTTGCTTAGTCACGCACATAGACCTTAGGTTGATTACGATGTGGTCACTCTTGCTTGACTTCTATATTTTATCCATGACTTTGGATGTATGTCGGATCGATTCAAGGTTCTGGTAATACGAGCAGTCGCTTTATTACGTAGCATTATTGTTTAGTCGGGACGAACAATCCGAACTCAAAACAAAATCTGATGCATTAGTTGAATTTTGGTCGAAAATTTTCACTGAATAATGTTCAGTCTATGTGATTAATATCCACCACTGAATTAAGTGCATTGACAATGAAAGTGATTATGCTGAAAAAAGATACGGTTAGTTTGGCACAATGCAAGAATTATGGAGAAACCACTAACAATGTCTGATAATCATTATAACAAGCGATGTTTCCCAGCATAGAGGATATGATTTTACTTTATATATGGTCTCTTGAGTCATATGCGGTCCCATGGTGACAAACGACCACGTGAAAACCATGTGTGTGTACGAGTGAAGTTGGAGGTCTCATGTATATTTTATGCGACAGGACGTGTAAAAGCAAATATGGACTTCTGAGCCATTTGCGTGCTCACAACCGAATTTTGTAAAAGTGGCCTTCTTATATATATATACTAGACAAAACTTGACCCGTTGGGTCACCCATTAAGCTCTCGCTATATTATTATGGAAAAGAGTAGGATCTGCCAAAATATCATCTGCTTTTCATTTTTAAAAACGAACTAAAATTTATTAAATTGATTATTTAAGGTCAAATTTTTGTCTAAGTCGAAAAGTAGTAACATAATGAGCATCAGTAAAAAGCAAAATAATATTACACATAATTTATTTTTGATATATTTAAAACGTTTTTTTCGTCCATTTTGATCAAGATGCCTGCCAAGAGGCTACTTAAAATCCGTTTTTACAAAATAAATTGTAACTTTTGCAATTGAAAAAATTCACACTGGATTGTCCAATTGAACACGTATCCTAGTAGATAAAGGAGTTAGATTAAGACAGTTCTAAATGCCAGTTATCTCTAGACTGCAGGTTCAGTCCTGGTCAGGGACAGCAGTAACATAGAATAATAATTAACACAGCTTAACACCTCTACCACAGCTATCGTTAGTGGAATGAGAACAGGATACCCAGGGTTGGGTTCAAAGTTCCGTGATGGCTCCCAATTACAAGAAATACCTGAAGAAGGCCGGAGGGCACATCAGCCGAAACTTTGTACAGATAACAATGAAGACGAGGACAATCGTCTGAATAATACAAATAATGGTAATCTTTGCGGAGTTCCGTCCTGGCTTCTTGCATCCGAAGCGGTATCACTTAAAGAAATAAAAAACTTAGGGCATTTTCCACTGAAAACCCAACCTTAACCCTAAACCCCCTAGTTAAAATTAACTGTTTTATTACAAAGTTCAGTTTTTTCTGGGTCACCCTGTATACAGGGTGACTCAGAAAAAACAGAGCCCAAATTATTTATTTATTTTCCATTAAACTAAACCTAAACCCCTAGCCCAAATCCTAAACCCTAAACCCTAGTTGTTTTTGTTTTCATGCCGCTTCCGCAACGGACTTCAATCGTAGCTGGTTTTTTGTTTTTTTTTTGGGGGGGGGGTTCATCAGTCACCGGCAAGCATGTTTTGAGACAAGAGGCCATGACGGAACTCCGCAAAGATTACAATTATATTATTCAGACTGTAATATCGGAGTGGTATATATTTGATTGATACTATTTTCTGCATAAATAAAAAGACTAAAGACAGAGTTTATTTTTTTAAGCCATACGTAATTAAAAACAACCTTAATCCCCTAAAACCGTAACCCAATTCGCAAAATGTTAATTCATAGACTGTAGTTAAACTGTCATTGGGTACCAGCAAAAAATTTTCCGTTTTAATTTTCCAACCTAAGTCAGAAGTCAGTCCTACATTCTATGAATTAACATTTTGCGAATTGGGTTACGGTTTTAGGGGATTAAGGTTGTTTTTAATTACGTATTGCTTTAAAAAATAAACAACAAAAAACCCAAATTACTATACATTTAATTAACCATTGAAATTAATTATTGAATCTATTATTGAGACAGTTGTTTGTGTTAATATAGCAATGTATAATTTCAATTAAACTTAGTTTAAAAAATATTTTTCAACATTAAATTTATAGTAATTTGTGTTTTTTAAGCAATACGTAATTAAAAACAACCTTAATCCCCTAAAACCGTAACCAAATTCGCAAAATGTTAATTCATAGACTGCAGTTAATCTGTCATTTGGTACCAGCAAAAAACTTTCCGTTTTAATTTTACCGACCTAAATCAGAAGTCAGTCTTGTTTGTTTTAGTTTTAACTAAAACAAACTTTTAAGCCCGAAGAAAACTTTCACTTAAACAGTGGGTAGTCAATGTTTGCTCATTTGAATTCCATAATATTTAAATATATAACTATTTTTTTTACCCAACATGAAATATTTTTTAAAGTAAGTTTAATACTCTATGAATTAATAATTAAAATAATTTAAAAATCTATTTTAAAGCATGATTTCAATTTCGTAAAATTTACGCTCAACTAAAATTGAAATCATGCCGTAAAAAGATACTTTTGTTTTGTTTTATTAAAACAAACCAAAATTTCTCTGTGGTCTGGAGAAAGGGAGAGGCGAATCTACCTAGAGTTAGGAGGTGCTAGGAGGGTGTTTGCCTGCTGATTTTTACAGGCAGTGGGCCCTCCCACTCCGGTTAACTCGACTACTCACATTAACTCTCCCACTCACGTTAACTCTATATACAGGGGAAGAAGAGAATCGTATATAAGACAGGGATTGGTCGGTTGTTGACTTAATTGATAATTACGCCTAATTAAAACCAATTAAACTGAATTTCTCAGCTTTAGTATAATATATATATATATATATATATATATATATATATATAAGTACACTCTAAGAAAATACAGTTGGTGACTCTAGTGATAGGCAATGTTCTCCCACCAACCACATTCAGCCATTGAAAGTGTGGAGGCATTTGACTGACAGATGAGTGGTCACTTCGATTGATACAGATCTGACATAATTTGCGTTTTGAGTTTTAGCAGTCGAAGTTCTAGAGTACTGCAGAAGTCCATGTTCTTTAGGGTTTTAATGTTTTAGAATATCCTTTTTATGGGCTCTGATAAACTTTGCAGGATACAAAGACTTTCCTCCTCTCAATGAGAAACGGTTTTAAAACCTAATGAGTAATTAAAACATTATAAAACAGAATACTTGATTAAGTGATGTGTCATTCACAAACAATCCAATCAAAATATATGGGACATTTAATTAAACAACCGATCAGGCTCTGACCAAAAAGATTTGGATATTTTCGGCATCGTTAATGATACAGATAATCATGTTTTCCCAAAGGAAAACATTTAAAACAATACTTTAAACTAATTATTTCACCATCTGAATAAAATACTAAAAATACTGAATTATAAAATAAAATAATTGGTTATCAGAAAAAGATTTTCATTTAATAAGAAGAAAAAATATACATTTTTTTTAATTAATGAAAAAGTAAAATTAAAATACAATTGTAATAGAATTCTAATTCTTGTCCATAATAACAGATTTTTTAATGAATAAAATTAAATTATTATCAATGACAAATCCCGCTCTAGCTAAAGTTTTGAATGTTCACTTGTTGAACCAGTTTCAGTATTGTCAGGTGTGAGTGTTATTGTATGATTCCATTTATAATAACTTTTCAGCATCGTGGCATCCAGTAAGACTAAGAAAAAGTCATGGCACTATTCAATTAATTTATTTGGGGTTGAATAGAAATGAAATTTGGTTACAAGAGGTGTATCAAGTAAAAAGTTTGAGAATACCTGGCGTAAAGTTTTTAAAGTGTCCCCTTCGAAGATATCTCTCTTTTTCTCTTCCGATTTGAACTTAATTTGATGAGTCTAGTTTCCATCATATCAATAATTGTTAGGTCAATCATCCCCCACCCCCCATTTTTAATAAAGTTTTACATTTTTATACCAACTCAGTGTGTTTAGCTTGTCATTTACTTTTTTTATAGAATACAATTGTTTTCATTGACACGCGATTTTCAATTGAAAAGGTCAACTGTAATATTTAACATGTTACACCAAGGGGTGGGGTGGGGGAGTAGCAAGCATCTCAAGGACGATAGTCACGTGATTTTATTGGCAATGGTTTGCAATGGTTTGAAGATCACCAATTTTACAGAGAATATAAACAAGCGAACAATCATTTTTTTATCATGTGAGGGCAATTACGTATAATTTACTTCTCACCAGGGCATAGAGGTTCTAGCAACCCAGACAGACTAAATTTCAGTGCGCTTTCAAATATACTACTATCTTATATATTTACAGTATCGCTCAAAAATAAGTCACCCTAACTATTTTTTTATATATAAAAAGTTAATTTTCTTCTGAACCAAACATAACAGCATTTTATCATTTATAGTGGAACATTATACAATAAAATTGGATATTGATTGGTATTACTCATTAACGAAGTAATCTAAAATTTGCTACTAAGCATTTAAACTTTGCCCCCAAAATTAAATTGCAACAACTCTGTAACCAAAAAACAATTAGAGATACTGTATGGTGTAGTACGCAGTAGTTTCCCTACATAATCCAATAAGTCTGGTGGTATATTGAATACTGCTAGGGGACACCTTTGGTAGTGGTAATGATGCTAAAGCTCCGAAACCACGTTCTACCCCTCGGTTATCATCTGATGAAGGCTCTTTTGGAATTCATCCTACACCATACACTATCTTATATTGTTTAAAAAGTTCAAAGGGGACACAATCGAAATGAGATATCCCCCAATCCCCCTGTCAATTCCTTCCCTCTAAAAAAAGCTCCTAATTATAAAAAAACACCCCTTAAGTAACCCCTCTCAATACTCAACATACAAAAAATACAAAAATTCAACTTACTTACGATTCGTCACAATTTAAGAATCATCCAGTTTCTTTTTAGTTAAAATATTACTAAATCACTTAGCAGTTCTCCTTAGTAAATAATTTTCTATATAATTTTCAACATACAAACCATCTTCCAATAAAAACCAGTTAACTTTTTAAACATTTATATCAGGCGATTTTGCTGCCATAATTGACTAAAATAATTGGTATAAAAATAGTGCAGTATCATCTACACTATTAATGCGGACACAATTGGTAAGTCAACAGTATTTCTTAAATACTAGTTTATTCTAACACTTACATACATGCTTTAAAGAAACTAGTATTTTTTTATTATATTTTATAACACAAATATGCGAAACACGCGAAACCCTTACAACAACGACAACACATACACATACAACAGACATGGAAATTACACTATTGTTAACAAATTTCACTCAAAATAACCGCCATTAGCGTCGATCGCAGCCATAATCCTGCCCCGGAACCTGAAGCAAGCTGATGTTACAGTTTCCCTGGGAGGGGTCTCAAAAACTATCTTAATTCTTTCGATTAACTGGGCTTTTGTAGTACTGGCACGTCAATTGGTGTCTTTCTCAACAGCGCCCCATACATAATAATCCATGGGGTTAAGATCTGGGGAGTTCGGAGGCCAAACATTGGGACTGGTGTAGTCGTAAAAATTCGCCGACAACCATTTTTGACTTTTCCCAGAGGTGTGGCAGGGGGCCGAATCATGCTGCCATACATATGGCCTACCATTGGCTACCCTTGTTATCCAGTAGTGTTTAGCAACTCCACGTAGGTATTTGAATTCAACCTGATTCCCTCTCTGAAAAAATGCGGGGGCATCACATCACCCTTAGAGGACACACATCCGAAAACCATTATAGTTTGTGGAAATTTAGTCTGCATGACAAGAGGAGTGTCTTTTGGACTGTGGTTCAGCAGGATCTTTCACTTTGCTCAGATGTTTCTTCGTCTTTGTCAGATGATTTTCACGGGACTTTTCTGGGAGCAGTTGACCTCTGTGACTCTTGTATGAGTAGTAGCGAAGGTCTTCATTGATTGCAAGCTTCATTGTAGGTGCTGAAACATTCAATTTACGTGACAAAGCCTGAATTCCAATGCCAGGGTGCTCCAACATTTTTTTCTGCAGATTTTCGCGGAATTCTACTGTACGAACGCAATCAGATCGTCTGTTATGTTGCTTTCATTTAGCTACAATCTCGTAGTCTCTATTGCAATTCTCAAATTCATGCCTGGTTGTTTTTACAGTGTTCAGAGAGCATTGGGAAGCAACCATAATCTCCTTATTTTGATGGCCGGCGCAGATCATCACGATACAAGTTATTCTCTTCCATGATTCAGGTGGGTTCCAGTCATCTATTCTATCTGTCATCACGTATATGAATGAAGAAGGGTCCAAGCTTTTAAAGGATGTGTAGTGTGCGTCAGTACCTCCAACATACGGAGAAAAATAACCAAATAAGTATGTCAAATTTATCCCGAACACCCTGAATATATATATATATATATATATATATATATATATATATATATATATATATATATATATATGAATGTGTGTGTGTATGCGTATGTGGGCGAGGGTTCTAAATCACAAAATAAGATCGTGAAGAGGACAGGTATAATGGGTAGCTAGCTAAGCAACCATACCATTGTGAGTGCTCCATACTTCTGGTCTTGTGCCTGAATAGACACTGTTTAATAAATGGTTACTCATATGCCCAAACTAATGCCTAATTCCAATCTTTTTCCTCATAACCAATGAAAATTTAAAAGATGTTCCATTTGTTTTTAATTATAAAATGTTATTTTTTTTCTTTAAATAATATCAATACATAAATATGAACAGATAATATTATCAAAGAAAACAAATCTAGTAACTTAGATTATTATATGACTCTTTCAGGTGGTCCTTCGCAGCAGTCTAAGTGACAACAAATTTCCTCAGGTCTCCAGAACTCTTCTGAGTATTCTAGCCGATCTCAACAATGCTCTGAATGGTCTCGATTCTTCCTCTGATTTCCAATTTCACCTTGGTGATCATTCCAAGGACACCAACTACAATTGGTATCATTGTCACCCTCTCATGTTCTACAGTCTGTTCAATTATCTGGCAAGGTTCAAATATTTATCTATTTTTTCGTTTTTTTTTTCATGTTTACTCTGTGATCCGCCCACCCAGTTATGCCTAGTCTTTTGTGCTAGTTTGCTGCATTCGCTTATTATGTGAAACCGTTTTGTCTCTGTCTCCACACATACTACACTTGCTGTTGCGTTTTATCAATTTTCACTTTGATATAATTGGTCCTTATATTTTATGCTGCTATACAAGATATTCAATTTCCCTCTTGAAGTTTCCCTTTCTTAGCCGTGTCCAGGTCTTTCCGTATGCAATCTCTCCAAGTTTGTCGCTTGAAGTATCCATATAGTTGTTTTCTTCCCATTTCTGTTTTCTGTTGTTGTTTTTTTTGTTTTGTTTTTTTGTCCATATGTTGCAATTGTTGCTACTGGCTGCTGTAATTAGTCTTTCTTTACTCTTTTTGTGTATTCCATGAGCCCTCGAATTTATGGAAACCTCAATACTAGTGAGTCTTCTTCCTCCTTCTTTTCTTGACATATAGTCTGTCTATTTCATCTCGGGCCATTGTCATCAATTTTTTGTCCATCTGTCCAATTTCCTTGTCCAATTTAAGAATAGTCAAGACTATCTTACAAGAAGGACAGCCCAGGTATTTATTCCGTTGACGAGATTCCTGTGGTAGAGCTTGTTTTCTAGATGTTTTCTTGTTCTAAACTACTGTTTTCTTGCTTTTTATTTAATCTCTGCTTGATGTTGTCCGCTTCTAATATTCCCAACTACTTGTAATTCTCATTTTCTACAACTGTTCTTATATTTCCAGATTTGTTTCTTTTTTCGCTTTTTTCATCACGAGCATGGCACATTTTTTTCGATCAAAATTCCATTCGTATATCCTGGCGGTATATTCTTGTGATCTGTACAAAGGTTTTCAGTTCTGTTTTATTTTTGACAAATATCTTGATATCATCCACGCAGATAAAGTGATTTATTTTGTACATAAGATGTTTTATAGTTTTAGTGACAGCAAGTCTCCTCACGTCTCCAGGACTCTTCTGAGAATTATAGCAGATCTTAACAATGATGTGGTCTGGCTGGTCTTGATTTTTCCTCTGATTTGCAATTCCTCTAGTCGGTTTTCTAAACTCTTGGGGACCGTTCCAAATGGCGATTTAACATTTATTATATTTGAGTGAAAAAAAAATTAAATAGAAAAATAGACTGGCACTAAAATGTCACTAAATTGCCACCGAACTTTCTCCTTCGATCCTATTATTAATCTAGTTTATTAGAATCCTATTTTTATTATGCTTACATTCTAATGTAACACATAGATTAATCGTTATGGTATAATTGGTATTCTTACTGGGTGCCCCATATTTGCTGCATTGTGCCTTAGTTGTCCATTTACTAAACTGAGCCTAGTTTGGCACAAAGCCAGAAGTATGGAGCACCCACTGAGAATCGAAATCACTAACAATGTCAGGCTAGCCAATGGCAGGCTAACCATTACATACGAGGTGCCCATAACAAAACTAAGAATAGTTTAGATGTGACATAAGGCCCGAAATATGGCCACCTAGTGAGGATTGAACTCACTGCTCAGTAGTAGATATTTATTAAGCATCACATAATTTGGAAAAAACTACAAGCCCGGGTTACCTAATGAGAATCAAACACATTATGGTATGCTTGTGTTACATTGTGTGTGTGGGGGGGGGGTCAAAAGTTGTCACTTGACCTCGACAGTAAGAAGGAAATGACAGATTGTATCTCGAAAACCCACTTACATTTATTTCGCTGTTATATTTCTTTGGACTGGTCTCCCAAAAAGAAATACATGGTATCTTTTTCTTTCAATTTTTTAATGGGGTAATTAATGGAGGAAAGTGTTGCTCTTTCATTTATAAGACATCAAACCCCCGTTCCCATGGGGGCGGTTTCGCTCAAATCCCAAATCAGTTAAATATTTCTCTTCCTGTCAGTACTTCTGACATTTTTGATTTAACTAAAACTTTCAAAATATCATGTGACTGCCCATATTATTTCAAACTGTTTTCTATAGCTGCATCAACGTGGAATGAAACTTTGATCTGATTCTGTCAATCATATCTACGCAAATCTCTGAACATATATACCATACTAAGGCGTCGTGGGTTGGACATTAAATAACAGCTTACTAAGCTTGTTAATCATCTCATCATGTGAGCATTGGCGAATAAAGGAGGTGACAGAAAATATTTTGATCTCAATATATCTAAATGATTTTGTTAACGAACAAAGTTGTGGATATGAGATGAAATAGCCTAACAGAATCGCTGTTTTTCAGTGGATTCAAATCCAAGCTGTGCGAGCTAATCGCAATTGTTTAAATCAAAATGGTGATAGCCATCAAATATTTCTCAACATTTCCATTTGTCAGCTGTTACATTAATTCTCATAACAATCTGTTAAATAAAAATACGCATTCCTGTTTAACTCATCTGCTCTTCACTCAAATTATACACTTACAAGCATTGTTTGTTCTTATATAGTTACTAGCATTGTTTTCATTATTTCTGTAAGTGTTTTATAATTAAAAGTAAGAAAGAAAAATAAGAAATAGTATTTCATAGAAAAATATTTGTGAAAACAAGTTCAAACCAAAATAAAATAAAAACGATGTTGTCTATGATACTCCACCAAATAATTAAATAATAATTGAATATGTCTAACAAAATCTCTTTGGATTTTGAGATTTAGTCAGGGTTAGATTATTACTCTTTTAATCATCCATATTTTTAAAAGAGGGTGCGTCATAAATCATAACAATATCGATAAAAATGTGTGTGTGTGTGTGTTTGTAAATGCTACAAAAACAAGCGCATTTAATTAGTAGTGTTATGATTTATGGCGCGCTTTTTTTCTAAACTATAGAGGATCAAAAACGTATTATCAAGCAGGATTGCAAACCCTATAGCAACACATATTTTCTGTTCCATCGCCAGTCATCATTTACAAATTCTGAAAAAACGTGATACTTGTATAAGTATATATAAAGCTTAGCTTTATCCCAACCAAGTGTAGAGGGGTGTTGCGTCAAATTTCCAACTGAATATCAGCATTTGATATGCTGGGTTCTCTCTCTCTCTCTCTCTCTCTCTCTCTCTCTCTCTCTCTCTCTCTCTCTCTCTCTCTCTCTCTCTCTCTCTCAGTATTTACTTGTACGAGACCATAGATGTAGACATCCAGTGAGGATCAAATTCACTGCGGAAGGAAAACTAGCTCGCTAACAACTCCTGGGTACCTCGCGTGGTGCAATGTCATTTTTGGTAAATTTGATTCTCACTGGGCACCCCATATTTCTGATCTTGTGTGTAACCTAATCTAAGCTTCGTAACTGAACACTACTCCACTGTGTGTTTGTGATAGATAGAGACAGACTGACAGACAGACATACAGACAGGCAGACAATAATGACTTACACTCCCATTTAAATACAATATTATAGTATTAGAAGATAAAGCTAGATACAAATACTAGTAGTCTAGGAAACCGGGGTAAACATTAGTTTAAACCTTAGAACCCGAGGGGTTGTATTTGCACCACAACCTGGGCAAACTGAATCACGACCGTGAAATCCCCATCTCTGAATCACTATTATTATTATTTTCACTCCTTTTGAGTTTTTCACATCAGCGTTAGCTGGTGGTATTTCACTGGAGTCTGAGTGACAACAAGTCTCCTCATGTCTCCAGGACTCTTCTGGGTATTCTAGCCGATTGCAGCAGTGCAGTAGTCTGGATAGTCTCAATTCTTCCTCTGATTTCTAGATCCTCCAGTATTTTTTCCAAGTTTATTGGGACCGTTCCAAGTGCACCAACTACAATTGGTATCACTTTCACTCTCATGTCCCACAGCTTTTTCAATTCTCTGGCAAGGTCCAGGTATTTATCCATCTTTTTGTTTTCCTTCAATTTCACCCTATGATCTGCTGGAACCGCAAAGTCCACCAGTTGACACGTTCTCTTTTTTTTTCTTTTTTTTTCTTTTGTTAATCAGCACTAGGTCTGGTCTCCTGGCTGGGATAGAGTGATCCGTCTTTATCCGCCCCAGAGAATCTTATGCGTTTGATTCTCAAGAACAGATTCTGGTTTATGCATGTACCATTTTGTTGTATGGTCAAAGTTTAATTTGTTGCATAATTCCCAGTGGATCACCTTCCCAACCCAGTCATGCCTAGCTTTGTATTCCCGTTGTGCTAGTTTGCTACATTCGCTTAATATATGGTTTACAGTCTCATCTCTGTCACCGCACAGCCTACATTTACTATTTTGTTGTGTCTTATCAATTTTTGCTTTGATATAATTAATTCTTAAGGTATTATTTTGTGCAGCAATTATTAGTGATTCAGTTTCTCTTATAAGGTTTCCTCTTCTTAACTATGTCCAGGTCTTTTCACGCGCAACCTCTCCGATTTGTCGTTTGAAGCGTCCATATATATGTTTTTCTTCCCATTTTTGTTTTCTAGTTTTTGTTGTTTTTCTGTTTGTCCAAACATTACATCTGCTGTTGTTGGCTGCTATAAGTAATCTTTCTTGGCTCTTTTTTTTGTCTACTCTTTGAGTCCTTGGATTGCGGCCTCTATGTTGGCAAGACCTCTTCCACCTTCTCTTCTTGAAACATATAATCTATCTTTATCATCTTTAGGGTGTAGAGCCTTGTGCATGGTCATTAATTTCTTAGTCTTTTGATCGATCTTCAAATAAAATATTTGGGTAAGGCTTAGAACTTTTTGAACAACCCTAGTATATACATACATACATACATACATATATATATATATATATATATATATATATATATTATCGTATTACCAGATGGGTGTGTTGGTGGTAATTTTCCTTTGATCTTTCAACACACACAATATATATATATATATATATATATATATGTGTGTGTGTGTGTGTGTGTGTGTGTGTGTGTGTGTGTGTGTGTGTGTGTGTGTGTGTGAAATAAAATGGAAATTAATCCGACAGTATGAATATGAATAATGAAAAAAAAAGATGTTTACAACTGAATAGGCTCATCAGGAGAGAAGTGTGCAAACCGTTTGGGGCCAATCTCTCGACGGTTTAAAAAGCAACACCGGCCCATCCTCACTAATATGAGGACCCTTCGCATTATAATGCATCGACCGCAGTGGGTCGGTCATCAACAAAAATAAGACGGAAAAATGACCGTTAGTAATACAGAACGCTGCTAGTCAAATGTTGAAATTAATCAAAAAAATGCGCTATCTATATTAAAAAATAATATGAATTTTATTTAAAGATAAAATGAATTTTATTTAAAAATAAAATGAATCTCAATTTTAAATTTTAAAAATAATCACAAGCATTATAGTTATAAAATAAGACTCAAAAAAGTCTGATGTAGAGTTATAGAAAAAGTGTAAATATGTATAAAAAGTGTAAATAAAATATCAAAATTATTGTAATATAATCCAACTATAAATAAGTAGCCATTTTTATAGTAACCGAAGAAAAGGATCATGGCCCGAAGATTGGAAAGGATCAATGAAAGACTTGTCAGACAGGAATTGTCTGTTCAATTCAACAAAACTTGTATAAAAGAAAAAATGCTGCCAAAATACACACATATATATACAATATATATATTATATTATATATATATATATTTATATATATTATATTATATATTAGGAAAAATAGAAATAATATGACGTTATGTAAGTATATATATATATATATATATATATATATATATATATATATAAAACAAGGTATTCAGATGGCTGATATCTTATCATAGAAGCTGATATTATAATGTTTTCGGTTGATTTATGGTCAGGGTATCGCTCGTATTCAGTTATATAGAAAAAAACACACACTTTTAAAAATATATATTCAATCTTAAAGTGTATTGTGTCCCATAACTAAACTAGGTTAAATTTATCAAAATTCTACAGTAACTTAAAGTTGAGCACCTCGTTGTAATGGTTAGAAATTTATTCTAGAAGATCATTATTATTGAGTGGTGAGTTCGATCATCACTGAGTGATTCATAGCCTTAAATCAAAATTGAGCTAAGTTTAGAAAATATCCAGTGTCTTAAAGTTGAGAAATATTTGCTATGCAAATTTTTGTCAATGGATTCTATGGATTTTTTTTTCAACACCAAAAGCAAATACACGTGTTAATTTATGCACTCTAGTGAGCATGCGCATTAGTGCAAGTATATTTGAATATGAGCAGTAAAACATCGTTTAAAAAGAAAACGTTGCGTATTTAAAATGCGTCCCATTTATGATGCTGTCATCAAGTTTACTTTTCCCAGACATTTCAGACCACCTGTCATACCTGTTCACACGACGCTCAAAATATTCCAAATAATATACTGACCTATTATGACACAAGTACACAAGTGTCCGCTTGGTTGCTATACTATCTCTTCCCACCGCAGTGTACCGTGAGATCGAAAAAATTATAGGTTGTTAGAATTTAATTCTAGTGACGTATACAATATAAAAATTAGCGAATACCAGATGAAAACTATTAACGGCTGGCACTACACTCAGTTCATTAAATCTTTTTTTCGGATTGGAGTTTCTACTATTTGATTATTATACATCTCCAGCTTCTTGAATGAACTAAAAACTTTTATATAATAATAATAATAATTCTCTGGGATTTCAAGGTACAGACGGATCACCTAATCCCGGCCAGGAGACCGGACCTAGTATTAATCGACAAGAAAAAGAGAACCTGCCATCTTGTGGATTTTGCTGTCCCAGTTGATCACCGAGTGAAAATGAAGGAAAGCGAAAAGACAGACAAATACTTGGACCTTGCCAGAGAACTGAAGAAGCTATGAAACATGAAGGTGAAGGTCGTACCAATTGTAACTGGTGCCCTTGGAACGATCCCCAAAGCACTGGAAAAGAATTTGGGTGAACTAGAAATCAGAGGAAGAACCGAGACCATCTAAACTACGGCACTATTGGGATCTGCTAGAATACTCAGAAGAGTCCTGGAGACCTAAGGAGACTTGCTGTCACTCAGCCTCCAGTGAACCACCAGCTACGGTGGGTGTGAAAAACAAAATAATAATAATAATAATAATAATAATAATAATAATAATAATAATCAGCCTCCAGTGAACCACCAGCGGGTGTTAAAAAACCGTCATCTTTAGTAAATAATGATAGCTTCAAGTAACTGTTCTTGGTACAAATGATTTGCACGCAGTTTTATGGTATCAAGTATTCCTGTCTAATACGAATAATTTTAAACAGATCCATTTCACTCGGAGATGTGATTATTTAAGAAGAAGTTGGGGAATCTAATTAGCATATCATAGTTATATCCGTTTATTCAAGAATTTCAAGAATTTGAAAGATTAAAAATATTGTTCAGTGTTATACAAATCTCACAAAATTATCATTTAGTTGCAAATTGAACTGGAAATGTATTTATTGTTTATATTTAAGTGTATTAAGTGTATTATACTAATAAAAATCTCGTTAAGGTGTGCCAATTTTTGCTGGGTTACGACTACATATACAAAAATGATAGGAATTTTAGTAATATATAGATATCAATATTTTCATTTTCCTGGTTTTTAGAGAACTTTAAGCGTATCAGTCTAATAAAAGATCTCGCTATGATGCACCATTTTTGTTACGGGTACACAAAAAAAATCTTCGGAAATAGAAAATAACACCACGCTGACAAGCCGTGTATGGAAAATTAATGAAAGTCACAAAACGGCATACAATAAAAAGCACTAGCTTATGAAGGAGGTAAAAAATGTTGCGGACAGGAAGAAAAGTTATGCACCTTATAATACCCAGCTATTTAATCAAATAAACGATCTCACTTCAAAGTGTCAGCCCTTAAATTTTGTGTGTTTGTGTATGTGCGCGTGTGTGTGTGTTATTTATCCCTAGGACTAATTTGCATAAACAACTGTAATTATGGTACCGATAATTATTTAGATACAAAGAGGAATAAAGAGTAAGGGAAAGGGGAAATTCACGTCTTTTCTCTACGTTTCATTACTTATAAGTACACCTTTTCCCCAAGTTGAAGCTATAACATAAAACACAGATCCAGGATACTGCAATCCGTTGGAAGATGGGGTGGACATGTTACACGTGAAAGTTTAAGTCTTGGGCTGTATATAAAGTTGTGGTCTAACATTTAAGTATTTTACATTATATATATATATATATATATATATATATATATATATGAAGTGAACAAACAATGTGTTTGAAATGGCGAAGGCCGACAATTTTGGGGAGATTATGTGCTTAATTAAAGTCATACCTAATTTGTTAATTAATTAATTATAATTAAATGAATTAGACGTGCATATCGGTTTAAATGTAAAGCGTAAACAAATCGAGAAAAGTCGATCTCTGTATGTACATTTCAGCCTATTAGGCCTCATCAACAGAGCTATAGACAGGGCAGCGCTTTGTGCGTGATTTGAACCCTACCTGTCAGGCTGACAGGCGGATACTCTAACCATTACACTAGCAGGCTTCCCCAGAATTTCTCGTTTAGTGATAGATACCGTATATATTTATTAGACTTAACCTAGTTTAGTATTGTGTCATATAATGGCCGCCCTACCAATATCCCCAGAAACTAATCGTGTGGCGAACATTCACGGGGAAGTGATCGACATATGGTGGTTCAACTTTCAGTCATCTGTCGGGAGAATCTATGAGAAATTTCGAAACTTATATTCCTTATGGTTGGCTGTGGACAGCCATATGCGAATTAAAAGAGGGCTAGATTTTTTAAACAAATAGTTGAGTTTTAGATGCCAAGGGAAATAAGCCTATATTTGATAGATTTAAGCGAGACCTCCTCCCTTTCCGTTGAAAGTGAGTGACGATTTATAAAAAAAGAATTAATCTTTTTTCCATCAAGTGAAAAAAAAATCTAGCATTTTCCTGTTGATGAGATCAGCCCAGAAAGATCTTGCAACATTCAAAATAAACGTGAGTGGGTTTTTGTAACAACGTGTTTTTTTTCTATTGTCACAGACATCACGTGACAACGTCGTTCGTCTCCCCACCCTTTTTTAGACTACCAAGTCTCCCGCAACTGACGGAAAATTAAATTGTAACACCCCCAATATGTATATAAATTTACACAAAATAGAAAATATATATATACATTTATATATTTAGGTAACGCCTCGTGTTACTATAGCAACGGATTTTAACATTACTCTGCAGTGAGGCATATCAGGCGAGACATGTACGTCACATTGTATTTTTCCACCCTGTCGACGGGACTGAAAATACAATGTGATTTATACGTACCTCTCCCAAGAGATGCAGAGAGGTATAAACCATTTAAAAAATGAATATGACACTAAACGTGAGTGTAGTGTAGAGTTATCCATTCGTTGCTATTACTCCTAAGTCCACTTAGATCTGGAGTGGTAGTTCCTGTTAGAGTACCCATCTATGAGTCAAATAAATCTGTTTGAAAATTATCAGTATTAGATATGAATACTTGAAACCATAGAACTCTGTGCAAATCATTAGTACTAGATAGAAATATATGAAACCATAAAACTGTGTGCAATTCATTAGTATTAGATAGGAATACTTGGAACCATGTAATTGCTTGAAAAGAAAAACTTTATTCGTTATTAAATAGCCCAACAAAAGTTGACATGTCGTAAAACCAACCAACCAACACAATGTTTTTCATTAATACTTAGTCAAATCATTATATTAATATTAAAATGGGCGAGTGCCCTTTGAATAGAAAGAGTGTAATCGTGTGCAAAAATATTTTGATTGAAAAGAAATTCGCTAAATCTTTTCAATAAAATAGAAGTAACAATGAGGTGGTATTTCCTCCATCAGGTTATAGTGCCCGTGTCAAACGATAGTGAAAAAATCTAAGCAGCTCAGGATGGTGAGGGGAGCTTTCAAACAAGGAGGTCGTCATAACAGGCTTCTTCTGCCAGTTGACACTTAGTTTATCAAACTAATACTTGTTTTTCAAATGTCAACCATTTACACACGACTAGCAAGATTCTTTTTTTGTTTTTTGTTGGGTTTTTTCTTTTCTTTTTTTCTTTTTTGTATAAGTGTCTAAGGGGTCATAATTTTTATCTCAAGCACCGAGTATCTTATTACGAAATCATAAAGGAGATATAAGATTAGTTTCAACAAGAATTAAATACTTTAGCATTGCAATCAGTAACAATAAAACGATTAAATATTTGTCATATCACGCGGTAGTAGGATACGACACACGATCAAGATTAATGAGATTAAGGCTTTTCCAGAAATAGGAGGTTGTGATCAAAATTTTCTAGCACTGTCGGCATTCTCATCTTGGAGCTCCTCAAGTATCGGGTAATGTCTCTAACTCTTAATGCCAGTATCCCATTCGATCAACCTTTTTCTTGGTTCACAGCAAGACTCAGGCCTTCCTCAAAATCTGTAAGACAATGGGTATTATGGGCCTTATCATGCCATACTGGTCCATAAGGTGTTGCCGAGAGGGTTGAATTCGGAACTAGCTAATCTACGAAGGCCAAATTTCACTTTGGGTAAACACTAAGATGTGGCTACTTACATTTTTTAAAAGTTAATTAGTCATAATGATATAGGAATTAAAAGATATAATAGAGAAGTAATAAACTACACGATATAAGAATTTGTCAGCTCCGGGGTCCATCTCCTCCCCGCGGCGGAATAAATATGGGCTAAGAAATAAAATTTGACCAAGAAAACAACAAGTTGTTGTGTTTGCTAATTAAATATTCAAAGCAATGACTATGACTAGCCCAGCCCAAAGAAGTATAAACAGAACAACGAAGAAGGAAACTGGCCCTTAATATAAGTCACCCCAAAGAACATGGTGACCTAGGTAGAGTCAACAAGAAGAGTTAAAAAGTAAGAAACATCATCAACTATCATCTATAATATCTCTCTCTCTCTCTCTCTCTCTCTCTCTCTCTCTCTCTCTCTCTCTCTCTCTCTCTCTCTCTCTCTCTCTCTCTCTTATACACCCGAGATGACTCTCTCGATTATATAGCCGAGAATGTTAGAGAGGTATGTATGAGTATATGACACTAGTGCGGATCGAACTCACTACTCCGTAATTGCTCAACGAGATAGGAAATCATTAGTATTAGATAGGAATACTTGAAACCATATAATTCTTTGAAAAATAATGCTCTAATCAGCATAACATATCCCAACAAGGTTTGACATGCCATAAAAATAACCAACCAGCTTTGTGGAACATTGGGACCCAATATCACCACTATGGTTATTCCTTTTTGTTTTGTCTTTGGAATGAGCATTTATTTTTCGTTTTTGTTTTTTTTTTATTGTTTTTTTTTTCTTTTTTCTTTTGTTTTGTTTTTGCTTTTTGTTTTGTTTTGTTTGGGGGGAGTCTGTGATGGAATTGTTAGCCCCACATCTACCTGGTTTTGAATTCAAAGTTGTCTTTCTCCTAGACTGGCTGACTGTTACCGTTGCTTTAGAATCTAGTGTAACCTAATTTATCCATAGCTGGTGATGGAGAAGTGGATTGATGGCTACATAAGTGAGAAATGAACGCAAACACCTATCACTGCTAATTCTGCTTACTGATTCTCTTTTCTGTGCCGATACTCGTTATGTCAGCTCATCTTCCAGGAGATAATACTTCGCGACTGATAATTGCAACTTTCTTCACATTCTTGATGTTATTGACATTGTTTTGATCGATCCATTTTCTGCTCCTCAGGTGTTTAATCCATGGGCAAAAAAAGGAACAGTATTTGAACTCACTTTCTATGAAGTACTGCTCGAACTTTCTATAATCTTTCTTAACACTTTTTCCTCATTCTTATAATTATCAGTCTGATAAATATTATCAACTAAATGTTGCTTGAACTGGAACACAGGTTGCTTACAGTACCTGCTGCTTATAAATAGTCACCCATCTACGTTGTAGCAGGTTCAAGTCTTCTTAACTTCGGTGATGCTAGCAGCGAAACTTGATTATAAGACGAAAGAACTAAGCAAACTTTACATTTTGCACAAAGCTGCATATATCAAGCATCTATTGATAATCAAACTCGCTACTTCAATATTAGCACGGGACCAAAAGCAAGGGGAACACAGTGAGAATCATATTCACTGTTAATGTAATATTCATAATAAAAATTGCATAAGCTTTGCTTAGTCAGGCACATAGGTAAATCAGGCATGTAGATTGCTTACAGTACCTACTGTTAAACGGTCACTCATTTAAGTAATTAGCAAGCTCATCGCTGCTTAACTTCGGTGGTCTAGTGGGATTTTCAACATGATTTAACTCAATAAAACTCAATAATAATAATGATAATTCTAAATGAAAGCATATTTTAAATTTGTATAAACGTGGGGATCCTAGTGAGGATCGAACTCACTACTACGTAGTAATTTTCTACGAGACAAGCTCGATAACTAAGTGCAAGCTATCCTAAGTGCAATATATTCTGATATTGGTTTTATGCAGAAACTTTCTATTATAACGAGTTGTCGCCCTAATTTTTTAAAGATATATTTCCACATTTCCCGATGCAAGAAAGAGGAGACAAATTAAATAAAGACTTGTCAATAATGTCCTCAATTTCCTATTGCTATCATACAACACTTGTTAGAATTTATTCAAATGCAAACAGAAAACTATTGATATGCATAAAAAAAAGAGAGAGTGAGAGAGGGAGAAAGAGGGAAAGAGAGAGAGAGGGGGGAGAAGGGAGGAAGAAAGAGAGATTAGAAGGGCTGAAGGAGAGGCTAAACGAATTTTGTGAAAGTATATGAAAAAGTTTCTCTTAAATCTTCCACTTGTGCAGTTCTGACAGCTGATGACGGTTAAATATATAATATCTACTTATCATCATTATCATCATCATCATTATCATCATCATCATTATCAGGTGGCACTGAGAGCACAGATATCCATGATTCTCTCTCTCTCTCTCTCTCTCTCTCTCTCTCTCTCTCTCTCTCTCTTGCGTTCGCGCGCGTTCCAACTGCCCTATTGATTATCATCTCTGGCATGTCTTCCGTACAGCATCCAGAATCCACGCAGAGCTGATTGATGTAGGTTTTGCTGGTCGGCCTTCACTAGTGTGTAGGTGTCCATAGGAGAATGTCACTTTTGCGTTCGATCTTGATTCTCCAGTTTTGTCCAGCGGGTCTATTTCGTCTTACTTGGATGCTTTGTGTGATAGGAGATAAGTAGCAGTACAGCTGCTTTTTGGGGGGAGTGCTTCTTGAAGGATTTGCTCAAGACAGCACACGGCATCCTTGTGTATTTCTCATCTAGATTTTTCTCAAAGCGTCTCGTTAAAGTCTAAGTGGTTTCACAATACAGTAGCACTGACACGGCTATAGCTTGGAAGAATTCAAGAGTTATTTTATCAGAGA
Organism: Doryteuthis pealeii; assembly: GCA_023376005.1. NCBI lineage: Eukaryota > Metazoa > Mollusca > Cephalopoda > Myopsida > Loliginidae > Doryteuthis > Doryteuthis pealeii. The sequence continues at coordinate 98,267,393 of CM042147.1, read as the reverse complement.
TCGGATCTTCCATATCATAGATAATTTGTCTATAGCACCCATTTGCCTTTTTATGCGTATATTGACATCGGTTTCTGTAGATGAGATATTGCTACCTAGTTGTGTGAAGTGATCTACTAATTTCAAAGGCTTACCATCCAATGTGGAGATGTCTCCACCTTATTTAAAATACATGATCTCCGATTTATCTCAGTTCAAATAGAGGACAATGATTACTCTTGACTATGCAGCAGTGATTCGGCTTGTGCATGTGTATTTACGAGAATCGCTACATCATTTGCGGCATCTCTAATAGTTTCTACGGCATATCACCGGTTTGTTACCGTTTATAACGTGAAGCCTTTTTCTTATAATGACGTTCGTATTACGTAATCTATGCAGATTAGAAATATATATGGTGCTAATTATCTCTTTGTTGGACTCCAGCGACAATATCAAAGAAATATGTTGCTTTCGTGTCTTTGTTGGGCATCCTTATAACGGTAATAGTTTCTTTGGAGAGTATATATACTGGTATTATTTTTCCCCTTTTCCTCTGTTTTATGTAGACAAATGCCTTGTATCTACATAATCGATAGTATAAACATATATATCTACGTAGATTATATCTACTTAGTAGATAATCATTAGTATGTTGATATTATCCATATAGATAATATAGATTAGGGAGATAATTATAGATTATGTAGAAAGTATAAATAATATATAGTATATATTATAAAATATAATAATATATTATGTAGTTAATATCTACTATGTAGATATCAGAGATAATATCTACCTATGTAGTAAGGTTATTTGTGTATATTCTACTTGTGTGCATATTTATTATAAATATGTAATGGTTTTTGTCAAGGAAAATGCGAATACTTTCAAATTCTGTCCGAGACTGTTTGCATTTAACTTCCCGCCAATCCCGTTGAGAAAGACAAAAATCTATTTCTTTTCCTCTCCAATTCCTCAGGTATGGGTAAATAGTAAGGCCAACTTGACTCTAGCCTTGGTGGACCGTCAGCCAAAGACTATTAACTATTATAAAGAGACGAAGAAACGAGGACAAGGTGAAAGGAAAAGTTAGACACGGATTCCAATTAAAGGAGACTCCATGGGAAGATCAATTTGGGGGGATTACTCTCCTATATATATATATATATATATATATATATATATATATATATATACTTCAATGTTAAAACTGAAAATTTGATATTGTGAAGTAAATGTATTTGGCATACATTTATAACGTTTTTCATAAAAAGGTTATTTAACCTATTTGGTTGGTGATCCGATTTGCAGTATGATTATTGTTGCCGGTTCAAGAAACACCCAAGGTTGTTATAATGAACTGCTGCCAGAAATACGCATATATATATATATATATATATATATATATATATATATATATATATATATAAATATAAAAGAAGAAGGCCCGCAAAATGTATCGTTCTCAGAAAAAATGTTTTATTCTTTTTATTTCACATTTTTATGTGAAATAAAAAGAATAAAACATTTTTTCTGAGAACGATACATTTTGCGGACCTTCTTCTTTTTTTATAAAATATTACATTTTCTCCCGTTGGAACCAGAACAACATTTTATATATATATATATATATATATATATATTATATATATATATATATATATGGAGAGAGAGAGAGAGGGGAGAGGAGAGAGAGAGTAATATTTTTGGAACAAATTACTTAATTAGATAAAAAAAACAACAATAGCATTAAAAAGTAAGATTATTTTGAATGATTTCAGAAAAAGTGGTTAGAAGAAGAAATGTATTCTTAGGAACTATAAGATGAATTATTTAATAATAATTCATCTGTAGATAGATATTTTATTAATAATGTAGATTATCTATGCAAAGATTTCTTTCTTTTCTTTTTTTAAAGGTTGATCTGAGAAGATGTAAAGGAGACATAACATACAAATAAAATAAATAGATAAAAATCAGTGTAGGTAATAGTAATTTTCCCTCTTACAGAATATAGTTATTTATTTGTACGCGCTAGAGCGTCATATCTTCATTGTACTTATTCAAAGGCAAATAAGTCTCTTAATATTCACTTGGACTTTTACCAAGTAAAGTTTTCTTTCACTTGGCTGATCAAAAGACGAAATGATAAACTGAGCCCCAACCCATCTCATAAATAAAAATATGATTTCATGAATATATATATGTGTGTGTGTGTGTGTGTGTGTGTGTGTGTGTGTGTGTTTAAACGATAAAAGATCACCAAACATGCAAATCTAAAGTTACATAAGTACAACCATCTGGAAAGTATTAGTGATGCACATTTTCATGTAGTAGTCTTTCACTGGAAATCTTAGTGACAGCTAGTCTCCTCGGATCTCCAGGACTCTACTATCCAAGCTGATTTTACTAGTTCTGTTCTATATATGGTTCCAATTATTCTTCTAATCTCCACTTCATCCAGTTTTTTGTGGGGGTGGGGGTTCAATGGCTCCAACTATGATGTGTATCACTGACACCTTCATCTTCCATAACCTTTTCAGTTTTCTGGTATTGTCCAGCTTTTCGTCTTCCTTCACTTTCACGCTGTGGTCAGCTGGAACGGCAAAAAATATTGGATGACAGGTTCTATTCTTCTTGCTAATTAAAACTAGGTCTGGTCTTCTGACTGGGATTGGGTGATCCGTTTTGATCTCGAACTCCCAGAGAATCTTATGCGTTTCATTTTCAATTGTTTGTGTACATACTATTTGCCAATATGGTCAAATTTCTGCTTCTTTCACAATTCCCAGTGGATTATCTTCCCCGCCCATTCATGCATGCTCTTGTATTCCCTTTGTGCTCGTTTGCTGCGTTCACTTATTATGTGATTAACTGTTCCATCTCTATCACTCAGACTTATTATTAGTAGTAGTATTTTGCGGCCAACAAGTTATTCATTAGATGATGAAGGTTTTTTTGGCCACATAGCTGTGTTTACGTATATATATAATTACACACATCTATGTGTATGTATATATACACATTTTACACATAATATCTGGGAAAATGCCGGTGGCCTTGCGGCTAACGTAATAGGCTGCAACATTTTTGTAAGCAAGTTCGAACCTCTAGTAGTGCTATTACGTTCACTTTCGGATTAATACCCTTGGGAAAGGTATGGAGCCCTTCATCCCCCAATGAAAACAAATCAAACCATAACAAATCACAGAAACACACATACACCCTACCTCTCTCGCTCTCTCTCTCTCTCTCTCTCTATATATATATATATATATATATATATACAAAAAGTATTATTTTAAGTAGAAAAACAGAAATTCTCTAGAAAAAAAAAACAAATTTCAAACACACACACCTAACATATCAAATGAACATCTGATGAACTATATCTAATAAAAGAGTAATGAAAGCTCAGTTAATGAATTTGTTACCAAGCCGTGACCTGCGTGCGATTTGCGCGCAAAGATTGTGGAACGTTACATCATTTTTTTCTCAAAAAGGTCGCACGCAAGTCACGCGCAAATCGCACGCAAGGATTTTTGAAAAAAAATAAGGTAGCGTTCAACCGTTATTACACAGCCATTATAATAGAAAAGTTGCAGAAACACACACAACCTATCAAATATCGGACATATTCTGCCAAAATAATAATTCAATGCCTGAAGAAGACAACAGATCAGAAACACGTGTCGCATATGTAAGATAAAAAGAATATAAAAAAATTTTCTGAGAACATAATACATTTTGCGGACCTTCTTTTTTTTATAAGATATTGAATTTTTTCCCGTTGGAACCAGAACAACACACACATATATATATATATATATATATATATATATATATATATATATATATATGTGGGGAGTGAAGAAAGAAGTAAAATAGAGGAAGTCAGTCAGAAAGTGGCATTGGAGTTTGTTATCGTGTCACGGAATGAGAAAAGCTGAGAGATGGGGGGGGGAGACTGATGTGTCTCTATCAAATTTGGAGAAAAATGATTCCACAGGGACTTGAGAGGGAGAAAAAAACAAATATTAAAAATGTTTATAACTTCTATTCACATAGCCATTCACAGCATGAAATAAGAAGCAAGGAGCTCTTGCACATTACCTGAGATGCTTCCTTATGTGACGTGAATAATAGGATAACTGGGAAGTTAGGTTTTTGGGGATCCCTATGTTGAACTGCCTTTGTGTTATATCCTTCTATCACATGTGTGGAGGGTAGATAAATACGTATACATATCTAGATAATATCAATCGGTTATTTCGACAAAGTTAAGTCAGGCGTCTCAAGCGACCAAGTCGAAGTCTTACCTGCATAACGTTGTCCCCAAAGGCAAAATCCACTTTCTATATGACACCTACTACTGCAATAACATACTAGTCCTTCTTGATACCTTGACTAAAATGTTATGTTATTGCCTTGACCCGATGGTTGGTGTAGAATTTAGGTAAATCACTCTTCTTTCAATACCTCTCATGTCCGAGTAACTACAACCAAAAGCTGTCACTCTATAATCTAATTTAATTCAGTTCAATCAATACAAGTCCAAGTATATAAAAATGTCTTTTTTGACAGAAAGTAAAATGTCAATAGGCGGTTCTTTAATCAACCTACATTTATGGAGAAACAGCATTTACCTCTTCAAATGAGTAACCACATTATTGTTTACAGGTTATGTGCTATTTATAGCATGAATACAAATTATTTGCTTTCATAAATTATTCCTCCTGAAAAGTAAAGTTTATTACAAAAGATTATTTTGACAGCGTCTTACAAACTAATAGAGTTGCCCGGTGCCTCCCGGGATATAAAAGTTAAAAATGAATGTATTATCTATATTTATATATAGATTAATAAAGATTATTTTTCTATGTATTTATTTTATCATCTTGGCTTAAGTTGTTTATTTTCATAATTATTCTTGTGTGTATTTTTCTTCTATTTGTTTTTATTATATTTCCTTTATTAATTTGTTTTATTTCTTAATCATTTTTAATTGATTTTTTAATATATCATTTATTTATAGCCTAATTATATTTTTATTTAGCTTTTCTTATCGAGAATGAGGGGTAAAAAGTTTGTTTTATTTTTTATCCGGACAAAAATAGGGTGTATATTTTATTGCACTTTGGTCTTTGCTGGTCACCACCAATTTCCCTTTATAAAAGGACGTTCGCTGGCTTTTTGTGCCATCAAACATACATATAAACAGACAGGCATACATAATCTTTCTTTCTTTTTATATATATATATATATATATATATATATATATATATATATATATATTTATATTAGGAAAAATGAAAAAACACAGGTTTAAATGGGTTAAGTGGCGAGTTTATTGGCCGACGCTGCAGTGTTTCGATCTATTAATTAGATCATCTTCAGGGCATTTGTTGGTATATGGAAGGTGATAATAAATTATTTATCACAGAATAACGAGAAAAGCGAGTGGTAGTTATGTGTTATTCAGTTAAAAAAAATTTTTTTTGAGATTTCTCGTTAACCTGTGTTTTTTCATTTTTCCCAATATACTACATACCGTCGGATTCACTTTCTTTCTTCACACACACACACATATATATATATATATATCAAACGATCACTGAAGTTCAGCAGTGTAGAGTTTGCTATTTTGATGGCCGACTACTTAGTATGTATTTACCCAACTCGTCCACCATAAGCAGGATGTGATGCAAGCTTAATTTTTGATGGGGTACTGCTGGGTTGAACTCAGAATTTTCCAACTCCTAGACTGGTTGCCTTACCATGGTTTGAGAACCCAGTTTGTTCTACTATTTACCCATAGCTGAATTTTTTTCTTTTCTTTTTTTTTTTTTTTGCTTTGGTTTGGTTTACGGCATATCAACCTCAGTGGGTCATTTAATGCTGATAAAGTTTTGAAATAAAGTCATTCTTAATGGATAATACATTTTTCTATTTAACCCATAGATGGGGCCCTAACAGGTACTACTACTCCGGGTCAGAGTGGACCAGGAAGCAATGGTGATGAAGGGGTGCTCCACATTCCCCAGACCTCCAAAACTGGAACCTCACCATCAGATAGAGTTTAACGTCATTCCCATGACATGTAGACCCTCAGCCACCGCCTTCTAGCACCCATATGATAAAAAGGGTTGGGGCTTGCCATAAGGGCAAAAGGGTTGGGGCAATCATATAGGTGCTAGGGCTTGACGTGACCAGCCAATTAATGGGAGGGGCCACTCCGACCGCCCGTCTAGCCTAAGTAAGGGTCTGTGGAGTGTTGCAGGTCATGGGCTGCTCATCCACCAAGACTCCGTCCTTAAGCATCACGGGTCGCCACCCACGGCCAACAGGTGGTCCCATTTGGGGGAGTCTTACCCTCTACAGAGGTGCAGTCGATGCATTCTAACGCCCCAGCCGACAGGGTGGCCTATAGCTGGAGTGACCACTAAGTAACAGCAAATAACCTAAGGTTTGTATGCCAGAAAAGGCCAAACTTGGTAAATAAAATAAAAACTGATTATTCAGGCCAAGATTAATCAAATAAAATGAAACTGAAATTTAAATTATAATGATCCATTTATCGTCCATTTTTATCTTAACAGCAAAAAAAATGGATTAGAAAGTTAGAAAGATTATGTTAACGCAATACCCCCAAATGGTCTAATTTGGAGAATAAAACATTTCCACTCCACTTTGTTGTAAAAATAGGGGGGGGGTCCTTGATCATTAAAATCCTCAAAATTAGAAAGAGAACTTTCCGCCAAATTTGTAATAATAATAATAATAATAATACCCCGATTATTATAATTTATGTAACTATGAAATGCTAATTATAGACTACTTCGCCCCATTTGTAATTATCAAATCTATAAATAGGATGTGATTCTATATTCAGCTTGATGAAAATTATTTCTACCATTTTAAGTTGAAAATCATTTCTTCCAGTTTATTTATATACCTGAAGAAAATGAAAAATCTAACATAAATAATTTTTGCCCATATATTGATACACATTGAGTTAAGAGAAATCTTTTGAAAGGGTCCAAAAATTCAAGGTAATATCAATCCTTTGAAAGTCTATCCCAACTCAACGAAATGCAATTCCTTTCCCAACCGAACACGCCACTCTCACTTCAAATAGCAGTCGTCAGATTTCACTTGCCGTTCAAACACTTTCTTCCTCACTCGCCCTGTCAGCGACAGTGCGTCTTTATTTCTGCTCGTTCGAATGCGCTTATGCAAATTCGGATATACTTTATTTGGGTCTCTACTAACAATACCTCAGCTACGAGGAGGTAGCGAGTTCGAGTATCCGTAGCCGCTCGCCACAGGCCAAACATATCCTGACGCGCTTTGTTTGTGGGGTCCGTGAATCCGCTTGTTCATAGGGCTGCCTTTCAGTCTCGTCACAGAAAATTATTTCTGTCAGTTTATAAAACCAAACTAAACAAAAATATTTACCAACAAACTATTAGCTTATAAATTATATATACAAAAATACAGAATCTGGTTGGCCCACAAGGGTAGATAAATTAAACAAAATAACCTACTATTTCCCACCTCCATTTTTAAAATTAATTATTTCTTGTAGAATTAGGTATTATTTTTTTTAATCTATTTTAATCTTTCCAAGTAATAAAACAATTTATAAATGAATTTTTCGTGAAATCTCACCGACCTAAAAATGGCTTTCAATCCAGTAAAACAAAGACAACAACATTCGTTTAATCCTTATAAACTGACTGACCTAATTGTTGCTATACTAACTGGTAGTACCATTAGTTTCGCGACTCTATGGAGTTGAGTGTACCCTTGCTAAAGGTAACTATCATGACCAATATGAATGTGAATCATTTGATCTGGGCATTAGTAGAATGGTGAGGCTCTCCTCAAAACTGAGGACAGTTTTATCGAATAATCCTTTTCTGTTTTTCTAAGTTGTACATTTTTTAAGAAAATAATGATTGGTAATTGATAAAATTAATGTTATCATAAAACAACGAAAACGGTACATTGTAGGTAGATTTCCGTTTGTGAAATACCATTAAACTAAATTTCCAGTCCAGTTTGTAAATTGATAACCATTTGAGCGCGAAAGGAGACCCTACGTTTTTTTTTTATCAGCGTGAGTTATCCGTTCGCGCTCATCTTGATAATCAAATTTCTGTATGTTTAAATGTCTGACAAAAGGAAATAACTTCAAGTATATTGTTTTTAATATCTACTATATGTTGTAAAAGTTCAATTTCTGAGTGAGATTTTATTGAACACCTCTGTTTTCATATTATAATTTGTTCTCAATTATCAGACGTACCCTATATATCCGAAGAATGTCTAAAAAAAAAGGTTAGAAATAATCTATATTTTATTAACAATGGGTACCTTTTAAAAAGGTTAAATATGTTTGTTTTTAATGAAAAAAACACCTGGTGAGCCGTGTGTCAAGGAAAATAAAAACTCTTTTGTCAAAAGTTTTTACATTCGCTCGAGTTTCTCTCAGTTTCTTAAGGATTATTTTTTATCAGTTCAACAGGAATAAATCAGTTTTGTTGTTGTGCGGCGAAAATTTAAAATGAATCTTAATAATTAGAAACAATTCGTTTGTCTAACGTCTAGTTTAATGTAAACTGGTTTGCACATTTAGACTCAAGAAAAGATATTTTTTTCTTTTATTTTTTTTCTTTTATTTTTTTTTCCACCTCTTTTTGCTCACATTGAAAAAGGGTTTCAAACAATAACCAGCAGCTGGCAGACGTAATTAATCACTCAGAATTTACCGTTCCAATTAATGCTACTAAAATAACAATTCCCATTTAATCAAACGTAACTAATTAAGTTTCCTTGTTTTTTTATGGTTTTTTTTTCGAACTGGATAAGTAAAATAATTACATTTCTTTAATGCTAAAGTAAGTATTTGGGGTGCCACTCAATTTTTTCATGTCATTTTATGATCATCATAACTCACTGTGAGCCAAGTACTGACCTCTTACCCGGAGTAAACGAATAATTCAGCTAGTTTTAATATAATTTCAAGTAATGATACAATATATTCGAATATTTCAACGCATTAATAACTATTTTCATATTGTATTTTAATGCTTTAAAACCTATGATAAAAATGATCGAGTAATTCCAAGAGTTACGGAATATATATATATATATATATATAATATATATATATATATATATATATAGAGAGAGAGAGAGAGAGAGAGAGATGTGTGTGTGTGTGTGTGTGTGTGTGTGTGTGTGTGTGTGTGTGTGTGTTTGATAAGAAAATTTCATAACGGACAGTTACCAAGCATCGTTGACGTTACACACACACACGCGCGCGCGCGCACACACACAGATATATATATATATATATATATATATATATATATATATATATATATAAGAGAGAGAGAGAGAGAGAGAGAGAATTCGAACAATTCAGAGTTCGAACAAAAAATTTGAGTAAAAAAGGCCTCATTTTTCAAGCAAATTTTCGAACTTCGAACACACGAGTCGAGCCTAGCCGATGAAAACAAAAGTCGCACAAATGACTGTCGAGGCAAACCAAAGACGGCCGAATGGCTGGTCGAATCTACCCAAGCAGCATAAGTTAGCGTCAGTCGCTAACTTGAACGAGTGTCTGATATTGTTTTTGTGCAAATTTTTCGCTTCGTTTGCATTTATTCTCTATTTTACGGCTACCTTGACCCTTAATCATGGATCCTAAGAAAGGCAATATTGATACTACATTTCCAATGAGAATGCTATGTCGCACTTTAGAAAAATTCTACAACGAAGGAGAAAACAACTAATATTGGACAGTTTCTTTGTTAAAGAGAAGAGGAAGGCAATTGCAGAGAAAGAAGATTGAACTGTGCTCAAGAGACAAAGAAAGGAAAAACCCAGAATGACAATTACCCAATCATTTTATGGGGAGGAGGGACTGCCCTTCAAAGCAATAACCTTTCCACTTTCCCTCACTACACATAGATCGCTTCCAAAAACGTATGTAAAAATCATAAAGAACTAGGTTAAATATTACTTTTATTATTCTTTTCTTTTTTGTACTTACATTTTTATGTGCTATCTGTTGTTTAAATACACATCTTTCCACGTTATATATAATTGTAGGCACATAAACAGGCATTCATTTTGATGGTCCAGAATGCATAAATCCACTTTACACTATTTCTCATGGTAAATATTGTTACAGTTTTCAAACAAATCGGTTCTCGAATATAATTTTGGAATGAATTATATTCAGAGACCGAGATTCCACCGTATATCGCAGTGGTTTTCATCATAGAAAATGGCCTCAATGAACCAAGTTCAATATTTGAATGTGGCTTCTTTTGTTTCACTTGGGAAAACCTTTTTCTTTCACTTCTGAGTAGGGTAAGCTAGGTTATTTAACATTAATAAGAACAACCAGTCTTGGATAAGTCAAGTCCCCTACCGATTTGGCAGGTTAACTTGAGAGGGGAAAACATTAGTGGAGTGTCAAAATCAGGAGTAGAGGCTGCTTCCTAATGTGTTTAATTTCGTTCTGGCAACTCTAACAAGGACGCTAACTTGTATAGCATTTTGTCTTGGGCTGCAACATCAGGATCATCAAGTGAGAAAACCTGCTGCATGGGAAAATGCCAATTATCCATGCAACTTTGCCTGTTCTGAAATCTAAACACCTAATTTTGAGAGACTGCCGGAACATTAATTATCTCATCTTTTTTTTTAAAATCTTGCACATTTTACACAAGCTGGATCAAGTTTGACCGTCTATAAAAGAATAGACAAACTGTCCCTAATTTACAATATCGCTAAGTACAGTGTATTATTCACGCGGAATATTTTAAAATCGGACAAAGATTCATAGAAATCCTTGAAAAGGAAATTTGCTTAATAAAATGGTCATCAGACTTTTGGATTTGGATTTATTGTTTGATGTCATCTGAAGAAAAGAATTGGTTATTAAAAAGAAAACATTATGTCAAACAATTTGAAAGGTTGACACTCGACCAGAGATTTGATCCTCACATAAATCGAATTGACAGGTTTTCCTTGAGATTTATTTATCAATATTGGCAAACAGAATTTGTAAATAAATAATAATAAATAATCACTAACAGGTCAATGTAAACGAGTGCATTTATGATTGAGAGATATAAAAACAAATATAAATTAAATTTATTTAGATTTTATCATCAAAATGTAAACACTTTAATTTCAATGACTACAATCCAACTGCAAGGCACTTTTTCGATTTCACATTGTAAAAATCTGAGTTTTTTCCCGAAAAAAGGTTTGAAAGATCGTTTACAACTTATTTGTTTCTAAATGTCCTGCCACATATAAAATGTCCCAGTGATCGAATGAAAATCTGTTGATACTAAATCCGGTGAATATGAACAAGGTTATTTTTATGTGGTGTATAGCTAGTTTGAATTCAGAGTCCCCCTTCTTCTAGACTTGTTGTCTTACCACGGCTGAAAGCCCAGTCGTCTTTACTATTTACCCATAGCTGGAGGGAGTACAGATAGATTCATACCCTTCCCAATAGGCACAACGTCAAACACAAAGAGCTTCGTCCAGGAATCGAACTCGGGTTGCCGATTCCATTTCCTCTTAAACCTTGATCTTGTTTTACATCCTGCTTTTCAGTCAATGGCTGACACTTACTTAGCCAATAAGTCATAACAATCAGTAACACATCAGACAATTTTTAAATTTAAAAATGCAACAATTTTATTTTATTTTCTTCAGTGATTCCATATTCTTAAAAAAAAAATCTCAGCTCAAAAATTGCCCTTTCAAATTGAACCATGTGACCTCGTTTACATGCTAAACTGTTGATTGTTCAATATGCAAAACAGTTTTTCAGCAGATACTCTCATCGTAACGATCTTATATTATCTTGGATTTGTTGGGCTGCAGTTGCTGAAAATGAAGGTGATTTCAATAAATTTAAATTATAATTGTTTTTATATTCTTTCTGGTAAAGCGTAATTATTTTCCTAATACCCTAATACATTGCTTATGGTCGTTGGTCGATATCGACAACGATATATTTTCCCCATATAACTCTTATCGTGGCTAAGAAGGCCGATGATTGAGCAGGTCTCTTAGATCAATAACGGTGTTGAATTTTTGACTGTGGTTCAATGTTGTATATTTTAGTAATAAATAATACCCAATACTATTCGATTTGATTATATAATGTTCAACTCGAAGTAATGAAATCCTGTTATCTTTGGTTTAGAATAAAATTAACTTTTTTTTTTTTTTTAAATGTTATTTATGAGCGATGCTATGCGTGTTTACAATTTTTTCATATTAATTTCGCATTAATTTTTTACAGTTCTTTTGGTTCTCAAGACGCACTACAGCTCCCAGACGTCTTCGACTTTCCCCTTTTCCTTACTTTAAGATCTTTCAACCGAGCTGTATCCCACCCATACACACACTTTGAGAATGGCTGTTTCACAAATATTTATGATGTTCGTGGGTTTCTTCAAGGCTTAGTTTCAATATTTTCATTTCAGAAGTGAAACTTTTCAGATCTCTATTGAATTTTACGTTTGTTAGCAACTTATTTGCTAAACGCATCATCAGTATTTCTATTGCTGTTCCGTCGGCAGCACAACCAGTTTCGTCCGCTAAATGACTTCAATCCCAACTTGTGCTTGTTAAGAAAAGATTAGTCGGCCACGGGTTTTGGTCAAAACTGTATAAGAGACGGGTAATCTACACAAAGAAAAAAAGACTAAAACGAATACTAGAATACACACTTATTGTCGTTTCTATTCACTCTTTGGGTTTATCCTGGTGAAGAGGTGGCGTGTGTAACACTTCTCTTTACTGACGACTCAAACCCTCACTATTGTTATATGGACGGCAGATGAAGACTTAATAAATTTTCACCCCCAAGTGTAATTTCTTTAGCGAAGAGTTACCGTTCCTGGTGACCCACTAATGGTTACTTACTACATCAGACTCAAACTCCCTCTGCTCTGTTTGCGATCAACATAGACAGTGGACAGCGGAGGGACTTAATCCCGACCTGGCAGTTCAACTCCGTTCAACTCCTGATTGCTTTTTTGAATATCCAGAAAAGAAAATTGTGTGGACCTCCCAGAACTAGATTACTTGAAAAAAATAATACCTGTCTAAAGTACATAAATAAATATATTAGACTGTAGATGGAGCTCTTGGAAAAAAGGCTAGAGAAATTGGAGATCAGAGAAAGAATCGGGACCATCCAAACCACAGCAATATTAAGGTCGCCTAGAATACATAGAAGAGTCCTAGACATTTTCTGTCACGCAGACTTTAATGAAAAACCACCAGCTAAAACTGGTATGTCAACTCGCATAGAGTGAAAATAATTATAATGTTCTTAAAATCTGCTCATGTGTTGTGATAGATTTTTTTTTTTTAAGCAAGTAAAATTGTAAAAATTCATTTTTGAGGGAAAATTCTGTGATCTTTCGGATGAATGGTAAACAGAAAAAAATGTCTACAGGTTTGTTTTGTTTTTTCAGTCACTTGGAAGCTAATATCTATCTATTATATATTGCTAACATTCTCATTATCACCGTAACTCAATGAAAACAGCATATCACAGCGAGATTTTTATTATCAAAAAAACTTAGAATACTTAAGCAATACCCAGTTTAATTTACAACTGATTGATAATTTGGTTGTGTTGCGCTAAAGTTGTTTGTTTTTTATTCATTCAAATTGTCATTGTGACAGAGATATATATGAAATGCTAATTAGAATCTTTCACGTCTTTCCAAATAGAAGCATCGTTATTATCATTATGGACCGATGTTAGTACGAAAACCCAATGGTTTTACATATCGTCTAGTTTTATATTAAAACTTATTTAATTGGCTATCATTTAATGGAATAATTTATGTTAAGCACATCTATAGGATGATCATCCAATTTTGATGGGCATATTTGTGTAACAGCAAAACCGGCACATCGTACATTGATGTCTGTATACGCAAACCATTTACTTCAATGTCGATTTACATCGTATATTACAGTAACATATATACAAATATCGAGTCATGGGTGTGATTAGATCCATTTGGTTCTGTGTATAACAATAAGCAGTATCAAGTGGTGAGGCTCTAGACCTAAAGCTCTGGGAAATATGATATCCCCTCTTCATTGTCATTTCTCCTAAATCCACTCTGAATCGTAGTGGTAGTATATATGTACCCAATCTTGAAAAATTGAATAATAGATAGGAATACTTGAAACCATGTAACTACTAACAAAGGATTATTAATAAATAGGAATAGTTACTTGAAATCCTATCATCTGGTAAGGAGTGAAAGATTCTTTCAAATTGTTAGTATTATTTAGAAATACTTGAAACCATATAACTGTGGGCAAAATATTAGGGATACTTGAAGCCACAATTGTTTACATTAGTTACTTGAAATTACATAATTGTTTGAAAAAAGTGTGACATTAGCATTAAATAACCCAACAAGGGTTGACATTCTGTAAAACCAAACAATCGTTAACTCATGGCCACTTTTTAAGGGAATGTTTTGATTGCTTTTCATTCTACTATAAAGATATGATTTCAGCATTAAATATAAAACTCTACAAAATTTTGAAGCTCACAAATGTGTTTCCAGTTAGGTTTCTTGCAGCTTCTATGATCAGCTCTGATCAATAATTTGTATAAATATCCAGAAGAGTAATTTAGAAAGATTTGATAAATGTTAACCTAGTCGAATTAAGGGGGAACAAGTCTATGTGAACTCATTTTGAAAAGTTTAGCGTATTTATTTGTTGAAGTCTGTACCAGCGATAAGCGCATAGGGTCTTGTTTCATGGTCGACTAAATTCGAGTATGTCTTTTATAAGTGGGGACCAACAATGAAGTAAGCCTTTATGTAAATAGAAAAAACGATTTATATTATGAAGTGAATACTTTTTTTTACTGAATAACTAAATAACCTCAATAAAAAAAATCAGAAACTGATATCGAAGAAAAAATAAATTCAAAAGATTAAATGTTACTGGGACAATTGCTAAATCTCTATGCAACAATTTTAACCAGAATACAATCATTTCCAGTTTGAACATGTTTTATACTTTTACGAGATGATCCTTATCAATCGCGGTTCATAATGATATTCATGCTTCGATTTGGAAAGGAGTGAAGAATTATAATTGACATTCTTCTCGCAAATACATCTACCAAAGCTGAATCTCTGCTGTATAGCTTAGAGAAGGCAACAAGATGTATTGGCCTCTATGTGAACTTAGATAAAATGGAGTTCAGGTGTTGTAAACAAGAGAGAAACACCCCCATACCAGACGGCAAGCCTCTGAAATTAGTAGGCCAATTCTCATACCGAGATAGCAATATTTCATCTACAGAAAGCGATGTCAATATACGCATAGGAAAGGCATCATATGTAAATCTGATTTTGTGATAAGATAAAGCGAGTATTCTTCCAAGCTGTAGCTGCGTCAGTGCTACTGTATGGTAGCACCACTTGGATTTTAACGAAACGCTTTGAGAAAATCTAGATGGGAAATACAAAAGGATGCTGCGTGCTGTCTAGAACGAATCTTTGAATGAGCATACTACAAAAAAGCAACAGCACGACCACTTACCAACTATCAAACAAACTATCCAAGTATGACGAACAAGACATGCTGGATACAAGAAGATACATTAGCGCCATTTTATTTATAATATGCTTAGACTATCGTACTACGAACATCAGTAGATCTCATTTAAAAAACAAAGTGGGGGGTCAAGAAGCCGGTGATATCCCCACAAAAAATATTACTAATGCAAACTACGCAGATGATCGAGCGTTTCTCATAAATACATCTGCTCAAGCCAAATCTCTGCTGCATAGCCTATTGAAAACAACAAGAGGTATGGGCCTCTATGCGAACCCATATAAAACAGAGTCCAAGTGGTGTAACCATACAGTATTACTGACACCGCTACAGTTTGGAAGAATTTCCGTTTTATGTTATCAGAGATTTGATTTCCATATGTTCCATAAGCTGTTAATAGCAGTCCATGCCTTTCCTATGCGTGTATTAACATCCCTTTCAGTAGAAGAGATATTGCTACCGAGGTATGTGAACTGGTCTACTAATTTCAAAGGCATGCCATTTAATGTGGTGATGGCTTATGTGGCACATAACTTCAGACGCAAAAACAATCTTCTTGGTCTAGCGCTAGTAAAAAGGTGATGGACTCCCTCGCTATCCGGCTGTTATCAACAATAGGCTACTCCACCGACTTAACCGATACAATCATCAGACAAAAAGGTTATGAGAGTCAATACATTATTATTGTTGTAATCTTATTATAATGGAGATTGTGTGTTTGTCTGTCTGAAGCCGAAACTAAATCACTTCAAGGGTCATAATATTAAAAGTTTAATTTTATTAAATATGCGCTTGGTATTATTCTAATTGTTTGTTTTTTCTTAATGAATATGAGCAAACACTCGGGGATAAATCTTAAAATCCTTTAATATAAAGAAATAACAGTAATTTTATTTTTACTTCCTAATTTAACTAAATAGTTAAATTAGGAAAATTCAGCAATAAAAGGAGGGAGTGATGAAAAGATGGAAGACTTAGTTTCAAAGTTGTTCTATTCTTCGATTATACCCCTCTGTTTCAAATCATTTTATTTGGATTTTTATTTAGTTTCAAAGTATTTCAATTTAACATATTTCATTACATTAAAATTCAAATACTTGTGCATATATTTGCTAGTAAAATTAATCCTTGGTTCAAAAGTCAATTTGAAGCTATAATGAATTTTATGAATTTAAAATGTTTTATTAAATGTTTTACTCTATCTATTTCACGTTTACAATTTTTTACTGATATGTATATATAAATGATTTTTACTGATATATATATATATATATATATATATATCCACAGACACCGTGTTCCGACGCTTCACGTCGCGTCAGTGTGGTTAGACTTAGCAACTACTTCTAACCGGGAAAGAAACCCAACTGACTTTTCACACACACACACACACACACACACACACATAATATATAATATATATATATATATATATATATATATATATATATATATATATATAAGCTGTCATTTCCTACTTGTATTCGTGTATTCGTGTATGGCTATCACATGACATCATTTTCTTACAATCTCGTGATATCTGACAATACCTAAGCCAGAAGCTTTTTTATAATTATGAAAGACGGTGCACGAAGTCAATCCCACACAACTTCAATAAAAAAAATATCAACCCTACACACCTATATATATATATATATATATATATATATATATATATATATATATAGAGAGAGAGAGAGAGAGAGAGAGAGAGAGAGAGAGAGAGAGAGAGAGAGAATCGGTCATGCTATATGGTAATGAGAAATTCCGTTGTTACGATAACGCGAGTCATTATTATTTCTTTTGTATCATGTATTTATGATTAATCTTTCTTTCAAAAGTCATTCTGAAGTTGTTATGGAAATGTTAAAAGATTCATAATTCTAAGAATTTAAAATGTATAGAATGTATTCTATTCATTTATTTGATCCACCTTTTTACATTTTACTGAACACATCCTGAAAGCTGCACCTTACAAAACAACAGCTATACAGCCACTTGCCTCCAGTCAGATTAACCATCTAAGTAAGACAAACAAGACACTGCTGGAAAAACTTGTAAGTGGTGTTTTCCTATGGACTCCTACACATGGAAACAACAATGTTGGACGACCAGCAAAAACTTAAATACAACAGCTATGTGCTGACACTAGATGCTATGTTGAGGATGGCAAGAGCGAAAACCGATAGAGACAGATGACAAGAGAGAATCAAGGGAATCCGTGCTGTCAGCCCAACTTAATAATGTATATATATATATATATATATATATATATATATATATATATATATATATATATATATTAGATGGAGAATAGATAGTCCACATGTTCCCTCTCCGCTCTGATTATAGGCAAAGGTCCTGCCGAGCGACGGTTGGTATACAGAGCGCACAGTTACTACACAATGATTCTAACCAGAAGTGTCGATCCCTACCTAAATAATAATGTCAGAGGTATGGAAATGGGTAATCTACATTATTTAGTCGCTCTTATACAATATTCTTACATGATGTCAAATAGCATAAGATAAGAGAACATAAATGTATCAATGTGTACCACAGGAACCGACAAAAGATACTATTGTTTGCGGTAAAGTAAGAAAGGAAGGAAGAAAACGCTATTTGACCCATGTGTATGTCGATGTGGCTAAATATTCATATAAATCCCTATTGTTAAATTATTTCCATTTATTTCAACCTCTTACTGTGCGATACTCAGCGTATATTTTGTGATCTGCTAACGCCCATCTCCTTACTATATCTACACATATAAACACAATGTACAATACATAACAGAAAATGAAATTAAAACACACTGAAGGACGATGTCGATTTTGATCAGGGTGCTTGCGTGTACATGAGGTCTGAGTACTATTGCTTCATCCCTTAATTTGAAACCTGAGTACATGTTTATAGGTATGCGATAATTTACAATATTCCATATATATTAACTGTATGTCTAATTTCGAATGAATTGAAACACATATTCAGGGTATTTCAGGGTTTTTTTCTGTCATTATATATAATATATATATATATATGTGTGTGTGTGTGTGTGTGTGTGTGTGGTGTGTGTGTATTGGATCTAATGTCTGACAAAATGGTAAAACTATTTTGTTAGATATTAAATCCGAGACATTTATCACTCATGAAAATCTTCATAATACGAGCATTTTCAACCACGTGTTTGAAAATGCTCGTATGAGGAAAAGCGAAACGTTACACTGGAAATAAGACAATATAGTAACAACAAATTTGGGTTTTCGGTCCTATTTTGACCTTATATATATATATATATATATATATATATATATATATATATATATATATATTTGGTAATAATCTCAATTACTTTTTTTTCTCTTTAATAAATATTGCAATTTCGAAAACATGTATGATTTAATAACCTAGAAATAAATATTTGGTAGTAGCAAATAGATAAATTGAAATAGCATAATTTATTTTAACAATAAACTTCGGTTCCATTTACACATCGACATCCTCAAGGTTTGCTATTTCTTTGATTAGTGATCACATATATCTAGGCCTCATAATTTAGTTATTTATTAATTGTTTATTTTACACCCTGAGCTTAAAAGAAGCGATACCTTTTATTTTTTCGAATAGGGCCACTTTTATAAACTACTTACGAGCCTAAATATATATTCAAAGAAATGAGTATATACAAAATAGAAAAAAGTAAATTTGTATGAATTTTCCAGTCGGATATGTTAAAAATTTGTTTTTTGTTTGTTTTTTTTTTTTGTTTTTTTTTGGGGGGGAGGGTTTTTTTGTTATTTTTAGTTTAATATTTCTTTTATCTGAAAAAGATTGTGGTTGCTATACATGTTTTGTTTATTTTTATATGAAATTTTCAAGTTTGTGTTAAATCAAAACTATAGTATATAGCTACTGGCAAAATGAGCCTAAAATGCGTTTTTGACAAAATGACTTTAGCTCCCCCCCCCCTACAGAAAATAATTTACCAAAAATCAGGAAATTATCGGATTTTAATGGAATTTTCAGTGTTTATTTATCAATGAACGATCTTTATAATGCATTATTTATTTTATTTCAAAACTTACTCATTTTTTTTTTTCAGGTCGCTTAATTTTGACCCCCACCCCTTATGTTGGGGGCGTAAAATGTTTTGTGAGTTGGTCATTTTCGATACTAATTACAGTATAAATAATGAGATAAAAGACCGAAGTTATGAATAGAAACAAAACAAAAATTACGGTGGCTATTCTATGAGAAAATAAGTACCAAAAATCGAAAAATAAAATGTAAAAAAATAATAAATAATTAATTTTTGGGAGATTTTTTTTTACTCATTTCATTAATTATTTAATTGGCTATTACCTTATAAAAGAAAAAAATTATACATCGATATTTTTTCTGCTTAAAATCGAGTTTTTCTTCAAAACTTATTACTTTATGTATCTAAAATAAGGTTTGCATTGAATAGATATTTATTTCTAGAATCTAAAAATATAACATTTTAAACCTAAAATCCGAATATTTTTATTTTAAATGAATTTTATATATTAATTTTTCATAGCAAAAATACTAAATTAAAGTTTTGAAATAAAATAACTGATGCATTATAAAATTCATTAATTGATAAATCAATACTGAAAATTTCATTAAAATCGGATAACTACCTGATTTTTGGTAATCTTTTTTTGCAATCGCGAATGTTATATTAAAATTGTAAACAAGCGCTTAAAACCCTTGAAAAAGAGACTGAATGACGGATCGCATCGAAATTGACCAAAACAAATAGTTTTAAATCTATTAAAAATAAACTGCATATGTAATGATATTTTTCTTCTTTTTTTTTTTTTTTTTTGATGATGGTCATTATGTTACTACTTATCGATTTAGACAAAGTTTGACCTTAAATAATAGATTTAATTATTTTTAATTCGCTTTTAAAACTCGTAGAAGCTGATTTTTTTTTGCCAGTCCCTGTCAGAAAAAAAATGAATACTTTAATTATATGTCATTCCGACAATTCCTTATTTGTGTTTGTTATAGATCTGAAACAAGCCTATTCGTTGTTCCGCTTCTCTTTTTGCCTCGCGAATCATCAGTTGTAGAAAAAAAAAAGTGGTTGAAAGAGAAAAGTTTCAATAAATTTAAATGAACTTACCTGCCTTTTAATGCAGTTCCCAAGTGTAGCGTTCTTGTTCGTTGACCGAACGCAATGTCAGCGTTTGGAGTAGTGAATCAAAAATTAGAACAATGATAAAAATCCAACCAACACGACATTAAATTCCTTGTCAGGATCTCAAGTATTGTCTGTCGGACGATTTACAGCCGCTGATAGGGTAGTACGAATTAGAACAATATGAGTGGCGTGCTTTTACATATGCAAACAGGGACAAGTGTAAAACCGGAAAAAACTTTATATAAGTAAATATATATAAAGATGGACAGAAGGATGAAACGTAAGCAGGAAGTTTAACTACTTTTTTCTCCTATCCCAGTGAATGTATAATAATTGTACAATACCTTTTTTTTCTTCTTCTTTTTCATCTATTCATTCAAAATGAATCTGTTCGTTTTATATTCTGATAGCCTTTTTTTATTTTAGTCTTTTGTGTGTGTATTTGTATAAAAATGCCAAAAATAAAATTTAGTTTTAAATTTAAATGAAATGTGTTGCATTCGTTTTTGTTTTTGTCTATCGTCAACCTGTTTTCTTGATTCTAAAGATGTCGTTTGTAGTAGGATATGCTATTCAAAGCAGGAAAGCTGAATATATTCTCCTTTTGCCCCACCTGGTCAGGAAATCTGTGTACTGTTGGGTGTTGTTAATAATTGTAAAATAATATAACTTGGTCATCATGTGTGACATTTCACGTACAATTTCCCACGGGTGAGCAACCTTGATGATCAAAATACGTCAGGGTAGGGAAACGAGTGGAGAATAAAAAAAAAGGCGGGTGTAAGGTAATGTTTAAAAGGAGAAAGAAAGAAAGAAATATATTTTGCAAGGTTATGAAAAGGAAAAGAGGAAAAGAGAGAGGAAAAAAAAAGATGAAAAAGATCTAAAGAGATACGGAATGAAGAAAAGAAAAAGAATGGAGAATAAAAGGAAGAAAAGGAAACGATGGATGAGATAAAAATAAAAATAAAAAAGGGAGAAAGACTTGTTAGATGGGATTCCCTTCACTTCTGAGAAGAAAGATTACAATAACAAGGAAGTGGTGGTATGTTAATAAAAATAATCAAATTTTTTTTTCTCACTTTCTCGACCCAGACAAATATTTTTCAGAACCACATTACACTCTGTCTGTCTGTCTGTCTGTCTGTCTCTCTCTCTCTCTCTCTCTGTCTCTCTCTTTCTCTCTCTCCCCGACTCATGCTCACGGTGTTGTCACGTGATACAAAGGTGTGGGGTCCCCCGCAGGAAGCAAGCCTGCTGAGGGTCAGGAGTAACAATTGCTCAGTTCTGTCAGCATTCCCATTCAGGAGCGCTTCAGGTGCCGGGCAATCAACCCAGCCCTTACCCGTTTTAGGACGGGGCAGGGGACAGGTGCCTGGAGGGATGCTTCCTGGAACATGAGCCATTAATTTTCAGAGACTACTCGGCGCACATTTGCCAGGTGCACAATCTCTCTCTCTCTCTTTTGAGAATTTTTTCTTAAGAAATCTTTAAGGGCATTTTGATATTTGTATTTTTAAAAAAACTTTGTAAATAGCGTTTATGCCTGGGCGGAATTTTCCCGGCAAACGTTTTTAAAAAAATTTGTATTTTTGACAGTTTAGATAGCGTTCGATGCAGGTGTTGATTTTTACCCTTATTTGTAAAAATCGAATCTTTTTCCCGGCAAACGCTCCCCCCAAAATTTGTATTTTTGACAGTTTAGATAGCGTTCAATGCTGGGGAGAACGATTGCACTTGGAAAAAATAGAATCTTTTTCAGCAACGCTAAAAATTTATTTAATTTTTTGAATTAATAACTGTGATTGGTTTATTGGGTATTGAGACGCGGCAATGATCCCTTTTTATTGATGAACGGCGCGAGAATCGCCAGACAGAATTTATTTTTTAAGTTTCGAGTATCGAACTTTTCTGTCTCCGTTAAAATTTATTTAACGTTAAAATGTTGAATATCCAGGTTTAACGAAAATTAACAAATTATTGAATATGGTTATAGTTATCCTGGATACATGAAAATTTTGAGACATTCATTAATGTCATTCACTCTTTAGAGAGATAAATTTAAATTTACTTAGAAGTAAATTTTTTATGTATATGTTGAGAAAGAGTCAACATTGTATTTTATTACAGGCTGGACGAAAATGGTTAAAATTTGTATATTTTAACTTAGTCCCCCTGTATGTATTTCTTTATTTGAATTGTCAAATAAAGTATTTTACTCAGAGTGAGTAAAATTGATTTAAATTCGGTTTGAGACCGTTTTAATTTCTTATTTATTAAGAAAATATTTTTATTGTTCAGGCGTTTGAAGCCTCTTGAAAGTAAATTATAAAAGGAGAAATACATAGTTATTTCTCCTAATATATTAGTAAATTTGTGTCATTAGACACTTTGTTTCGTCTCGGCAATTTGTCGAGATATTTTTTTGATTGTAAAACAGGGATCGAAGAAAAACAATTGTCGTCGTCTGCAGCCCTTAAACCATCACAGCAGCAGCAGCCCTAAGTAAGATTGTCTGAGGACAAGAAAAGAAAAGAAAATTTGTTTCTATTTCGTTATTTGCTGAACGCAAGTAAGTTTTTTTAATATTTTGTAAATTTGTTTAAGTACATTTTATTTTTGGCTTAGTGCCTTTGATAATTTGAGCATGAAGGACATTTTATGCAAGACCAGTTATTTGTTTTATTGAATAAATTATTTTAAATTCAATTTTGTCTCCTATTTTATTTTAAAACTTTTCAACGTGACGAAGAAGGATAGACAAAACGTCTTTTTTTTTATATATTCTTCTTCGAGAAAATTGTGAAAAATTTTCGCGACATTTTGCATAAAATAGTTCTATAATGTTCGATAAAAAAAAATATATCAAACATTATTGCTACTTATTTGCGTTGAAAAAGAAAAGTTTTGGAGACTTATTCAATGAACATTTTTTCTGTGGCTTGCATATTGTGTTATCTTTTGCATAAACTTTTGTAAATTGATTTGCCCTTAGATTTTGAGAGAAATTTTATGTAAGAAATTTTAAGAAATTTATTGCAGTAATATTTTAGTATTTGCTTCTCCACCAATTGTTGCGTCTATTAGAATTTTGGCCGTATGTATTTCCCTCGGAGTTAGTTGGAATTTTTTGATAACTTATAGGTGTTTTTGTAAAATTTAATCACCTTCATTTTTTTTACTATTCCACAGTGCTGACTCCGGTGGAAGTATTTTACGACAGACTTTTTGAGATATCATTAGACTAGTTTAGTAAAGTTTTAGTATTTATAATGGCTTGGTCTCCTTCAACAGACCTTTGTATAAAGAAAAGGGATTTAATTAAAGGTGAAGTTCAGTATATCCTGGGCTTTATCGAGACGGACACAGATTTATGTGAAAATTCTTTCAACCGTCAAAAAAATAATATTTGTGAACTTTTAAAAAATATTGATGTTTTGAATGAACAGATTATCAATAGTTACTTTGATAATGAAGTAGAACTGGACGAGATCTATCGGCATCGTGATGAGGAAGCTCTTTATAAGGCTCAAATTAATAAAACAATAGGCCTTATAGAAAATAAATGGAAGGAAACACAAACTCCTCCCAAAAATGATAAGGATAACTTCAATTTTGGCCATTATAATGTAACACCAAAATTGAACTGCCCTTATTTCGATCCGGAAGATCTGTCCAAAGATAGATTAGCGTACCTAAACTTTTATAAAGAATTTCTGAATTGTGTAATAAGTACACCTTGCAAGTCTCTGAGATTGATCATTTTAAAAAATCATCTCAGGGGTTATGCTCAGAAAATAATAAATCATCTATCTATCTCTGATGACAATTACGATGTTGCCATAGAGATTCTCCAAAAGGAATTTTTGAATGAAGGCTCTATTAAAAATTGTATTTTTAGATCTATTCATGAGTCGAAAGTATTTCGTCAAAATGATTACAAAGCTGTAAAGCTATTTTTAACAAATGTAAAAGCTCAAATATATGAGCTAAAAAATTCCTTTAATCTTGATTTCCTTGAGAAAAACACTCCCGGTGATGAATATTTGGGGTTTGTCATTCTTGACAAATTACCAATGTCCTTGAAAAAGGGCATAATACATGCAGTGAGATATAATTATCCTTCGCTGCATGATATATTTGACACCTATTCCGATGTGATTCAGACGTTGGAAATTACAAATCCCACTTTGAGTTATCCTCGGAATCAGGAGAAATCTAATTCTTTTCATGATAAGACTAGTTATAAGGTCAAAGTAGATGGACCTTCTACGCTTCAAAATTTTCATATTAAATCTGATAAGATGAGTTTCAAGTGTAATTTTTGTAAAACCAACACTCACCTTGCCTTTTACTGTAAAAACTACCCCACTCTGAGAGAGCGTATACAGCAATGCAGAGTTAATAAATTGTGTACAATTTGTACTAATATTTTTCATACTGCTGACAGTTGTCCGGGCAAGCGAGATCAACTCAGGCCCTGTTGGAGTTGTAGTAGCTGTTCGCATGCTGGCGCTTTGTGTTCAGGGGAAAGGGAGCAACCTGTGAACGCTAACCCTTGTTTTCAGGTTAGGGATGAACAGTTGCTTTTGCCCATAATAGAAGTTACTCTTGGAAAGGGTAACAGCAAGTGTAGAATAAATTGTCTGCTTGACTCTGGTAGCCAGAGATCTTATTTGACAGGCAGAGTGTTGGATTTGTTAGATGTGAAAAAAGAAAAATTGGTGGAGAAGGAGTATACGTTAAAAACCTTTTTAGGTGCCACACAGCGTCGTTTGAAAGAATTGAGATTGGATGTTGATCTTGCTAAATTGAGTGGTCCTATATCTTTTCTTTTTGATGAATCTCTTGATTTAGAGTTTAAAGTAGCAGGACTTAGTAGTGCCATTAAGAACATTGAAAATTCCGGTTTTAAATTGGCAGCAGATTTTAGCGGTGTGGTTGATGATGGCATTTCGGTGGATGGGTTGCTGGGTATAGATGTTTTGAATTATATGGGCCCCATGCAACTCATAGATTGTTTAGATGGTTCTGCCCTTGAATTTTCTCAAGGTATTGTTCCTGTTGGTAACGTGGCTAAATTTATAGTCCCTGATACCAATATAAATGTCAAAACAACATCTTTGAATTTTAATCAGGTGACAACTGAATATGGTGAATGCCCTATCACCCATGTTTATTTTGGGATGTATCCTAAAATTTATCATTCTCTGAATTATCTTGAGGATTCTTCAGTAGAAAAATCAATAAGTACTGAAGAAAATTCAGTTTGTGTGCCCTACACTGATTTGTTAACAGCTATAGACGCTAATGATAGCAGTTTAGCCTTGAGTGGCAGTTTTGCTGCACCCCTAAAGTTAGAATTAGCCCGCTAGAAGGGGAGAAAATAAAATTTGTTAACCCTAAACTATTGTTAAGTTTTTTTGACAGTTTTAATTTAGAATTTGCTGTGGGTACTATGCCCTTTGAAAATACTTTGAAAGGTTCATGTAAGGATGCGCATATAGAGCCTAGTTGCTGTGGCATCCTAAAAAATTATGTTGTTCCTGACGTTACCGTGAGTTATGTGTATCACGAGTCAGGTGGGGTGAATAATAGAGTAACCCCCCAGAGTAGTTGTAAAATAAATTTGATAATTTTAGACCTTATGGTCATAGAGAAAAGTCACCCTGTGTTGAGGGCCAGGGTTTGTTTGCTGACTTTAGTTCAGTCAACGTTAAATTTTAGGGAAGAAAAGATTTCCCCTGTAACATTATTTGCCTTTGACAGTGTGTCAAGAGAAAAAATTGTATTTGAGATTAATCCTGTATTGGATATTGAAAGATTCTCTTTACCTAAATTGTTGAGAATTGTAATTAAATTTGTAATTTTGATGAGAAATTTCACGAAGGGCCCTGTTATGTCTGCTGGATTGTATTTGAAAAGGTTGTATCAATCCTTATTTCTCATAGAAAAAATGTTATTAAACCCTACCAGTAGAGATATACTCTCTTCGGTTGCCAGGTTGAATTTATGTAAAGATAATGATGGCTTGATTAGAACCAAAGGAAGGATTGGCAAAATCTGCCTTTACCCTCCCGATATATTGTATCCCATCTTATTATCACTTGTTTGCCATTTTTCTGTTTTGATAATAAGAAATTGTCATACTAAATGTGAACATTTATGTATTGCTGCTACCCTGAACAAATTACGATTGTCTGTTTTTTGGGTAGATAAGTCAAGACAGATTGTAAAATCTGCAATTTCTTCAGGCGGATTATGTAAGAGATATATTGACATCTCTTTGCATTACCATAGAGTTGATTTTATGAGACCTTTTCTCGATATGGAAATTGATTTTACTGTCCATCTCTGGAAAGATGATGGCAATAAAATGAATAAAAAATTAAATTTTGATTTTTATCCGCCTTAAACTCTCTAGTAGTGACCCCGCAGGAAAACTAAGATATTTAGTGAGGGGAATTCGGAAATTGTTTGGAATTGAGTCTGAAATTTAAAAAATTGACTTTGTTAAAATTTGGCATTTTTTTCTTTTCTTTTTCTTTTTTTCTCTCAGGATAGTTTGAGAATTTTTTCTTAAGAAATCTTTAAGGGCATTTTGATATTTGTATTTTTAAAAAAACTTTGTAAATAGCGTTTATGCCTGGGCGGAATTTTCCCGGCAAACGTTTTTAAAAAATTTGTATTTTTGACAGTTTAAATAGCGTTCGATGCAGGTGTTGATTTTTACCCTTATTTGTAAAAATCGAATCTTTTTCCCGGCAAACGCTCCCCCCAAAATTTGTATTTTTGACAGTTTAGATAGCGTTCAATGCTGGGGAGAACGATTGCACTTGGAAAAAATAGAATCTTTTTCAGCAAACGCTAAAAATTTATTTAATTTTTTGAATTAATAACTGTGATTGGTTTATTGGGTATTGAGACGCGGCAATGATCCCTTTTTATTGATGAACGGCGCGAGAATCGCCAGACAGAATTTATTTTTTAAGTTTCGAGTATCGAACTTTTCTGTCTCCGTTAAAATTTATTTAACGTTAAAATGTTGAATATCCAGGTTTAACGAAAATTAACAAATTATTGAATATGGTTATAGTTATCCTGGATACATGAAATTTTGAGACATTCATTAATGTCATTCACTCTTTAGAGAGATAAATTTAAATTTACTTAGAAGTAAATTTTTTATGTATATGTTGAGAAAGAGTCAACATTGTATTTTATTACAGGCTGGACGAAAATGGTTAAAATTTGTATATTTTAACTTAGTCCCCCTGTATGTATTTCTTTATTTGAATTGTCAAATAAAGTATTTTACTCAGAGTGAGTAAAATTGATTTAAATTCGGTTTGAGACCGTTTTAATTTCTTATTTATTAAGAAAATATTTTTATTGTTCAGGCGTTTGAAGCCTCTTGAAAGTAAATTATAAAAGGAGAAATACATAGTTATTTCTCCTAATATATTAGTAAATTTGTGTCATTAGACACTTTGTTTCGTCTCGGCAATTTGTCGAGATATTTTTTTGATTGTAAAACAGGGATCGAAGAAAAACAATTGTCGTCGTCTGCAGCCCTTAAACCATCACAGCAGCAGCAGCCCTAAGTAAGATTGTCTGAGGACAAGAAAAGAAAAGAAAATTTGTTTCTATTTCGTTATTTGCTGAACGCAAGTAAGTTTTTTTAATATTTTGTAAATTTGTTTAAGTACATTTTATTTTTTTTGTGGCTTAGTGCCTTTGATAATTTGAGCATGAAGGACATTTTATGCAAGACCAGTTATTTGTTTTATTGAATAAATTATTTTAAATTCAATTTTGTCTCCTATTTTATTTTTAAACTTTTCAACGTGACGAAGAAGGATAGACAAAACGTCTTTTTTTTTATATATTCTTCTTCGAGAAAATTGTGAAAAATTTTCGCGACACTCTCTCTCTCTCTCTCTCTCTCTCTCTCTCTCTCTCTCTCTCTCTCTCTCTCTCTCGTAAGAAATATTTCTTTTTTCATAAGGACTATTGTTTCGGAAGACAAATAGATCCTTTGTATTTCATACATTTACTTACGAACATGCCCATTGTTGTTAACCCTACTCCAGCCATAAAGCAACAGAAATTAAAATGAAAGAAATACTAGTAAAATCGTATTGCTACAATGGAAATAAAATGTCTATCTGCCTGTAACCAAAATTAAGTCACCACCGACGTCACAATCCCTTAGTTATTTACGTTATATTCTCAATGGTTACTAAAATCTCATTATGTAATCTTGATTAGCATCTTATTTATTAATGACGTCTGTATTAAAGTCTAGCCCATGTTATTAATGCGTTTAAGATCCTACAATTTGTCTTATATATAAAGAAAGGTTTATATAGTATATGGTGTGGATAATTTGTTTTAACAAAAATGTATTAAAAGCAATCATATGTATGATTTTATATAAAAAATAGATTAAAACAAAATTAAAATAAGTGTAATATTTTATATGCGATCTTATTGATATTATTGTTATATACACAACTATTCAGCCGATGTGCCCTCTGGCCTTCTTTAGGTGTTTTTTGTCGAACTTTCGTCAAACTCGGGAACCTTCTTGTCGAACTCAGGAACCTTCATGTCGTAATCGGGAGCCTTCATGGAACTTCAAACCGAACCCTTCATTTAATCCATTGGGATAGATTGTTTTCATTCCATTAACCATGACCGGAACAAGTGTTAAGCTATGTTAAATATTCTATTGAACCTGCAATCTACAGATGATTGTCACTTAGAACTGTACTAATTCAACCCCTATATCAGCTGCACCATGTGTCCGACAATTTATCAAGCTTTATCTAAAAAAAATCAGACAAACACGATCTTGGTATTAATGCAGAATAGCGCGCAAGACCGTTTTCCTAGCGTTCTATTTGTAAAAATAAATCATCGCGTCTCTCTTCTTCGGGACTTCTCGTCATTTAATATGTTTTATATGTAAAATTTTAGTCTAATGCTTTTATCACTTGCGTGCTATTCTGCATTAGTACCGGTTGGTTTTACGGCATGTCAATTCTTGTTAGATTATTTGGATAATTGTTTTGTTTTACGACATATTAACCCTCTTTCAGATCATTTAATGTCGAATCAAGTCATTTTGATAAACAAGGGATTCAGGTTGCTTATAGTAGTAGCTTTGGCTTAAGTAGTCACCTTCTTAGGTTATTTAATGCCGACGCGGTTTTATATTAAGCAATTAAACTAATTTAATAATCATTTGTAAACAATTATAGATTCATGTAATTATACTTAATACTAATAATTTATCCCCAATTATATTATTTCAAGTAACTATTCCTACTTGATAATTATCATTTGTTTTCCCACAGTTATATGGTATCAAGTGTTCCAATCTAATACTAATAATTTGCACACAATTACATGGTTTCAATTACATGTTTAATATAAATGATTTTCAACAGATGAGACCTTAAGTTTAATGGTATCAACGTAAGTTTACTGGTATCAACTTTTCAAATTTAATACTTCTAATTAATTTGACCCATAGACCTTAATAGATACTACCAGTCTGGTTCAGAGTAGATCTGGGAGCAGAACTGGAAACTGTAGATGCTGTTTAATATCCTACCCTGAACACTCCTTTTGGTGAGTTCCTACCCGTCTCATGCAAAAGATTTTAAGTCTTGCCGACAGGGCGGAATATCTGTACAGTTTTTATTCGCGTATACTTCTTTATGTAAAATGAAGCTGTTCATTTGTGATTTGTTGAAACGGAGGTTCCATTCCAACGGCTTCTTTCCTAGAACATCTGCACTGTGGAACAAACTCTTTCATCAATGTCTTTCTTCACAGCTACAACTTTGGTTAATGGGGGTCTTATCCAGTCATAATCTATATTCCTGCTTTGTTGTCACTTTCTAATAATATTTTGTTATTTTGTAACCCCTTGCCTATCGTGGTCCACTGGCCTTGCTTAGGGTGATCATGTATATATATATATATATATATATATATATATATATATATATATAAGGATCTACATGAGTCAGACACTATCTACCTAGGTTTCACCCGAATGGTTCTTCAGGATAATTCTGACTGAAGGATGTTGTCACAAAAGTTTTTTATTGCTGTATCGGGTATCTGATTGGATAAAAATTAGCATAAGTGTTAAAAAATTTAAAATTTCGTAAGAATGTTTTGTTACAATTATTTTTTTGGTTTTTATTTTTATTTTATTTTATTTTTATCTTTATCTTTATGGCTAAGGAGCCAATTTTTTTTATGTTTAGAATTTGTTTGGGTTTAGAATTTCTGTTCTTTGGTTTAGTAGTTCATTTGGGTTTTTTATAATTAGTTATTGCGAGTTTTTCTTCTATGCAAAATTTGTCTCCTGCTTTGTATTTATTGCATTTCTTTATTATTTAACATTTTAAGATGGGGTCTATTCCTAGTTTTCCTTTTATTTTCCACACATAATTGGATAGGCTCGTATTATGTCTATATTTTATATATATATATATATATATATATATATATATATGTGTGTGTGTGTAAGAGAGAGAGAGAGAGAGAGAGAGAAGGAGATGTATGGAAGATCAGTTGACATGTTTCATTATTGGTATAGCGTCATCAGAATGAAATTATTATTTCACAAAAAATGAAATCTCAACAAGAGTGACAAGCGTACTAATATATATATATATATATATATATATATATATATATATATAGACGTGTCGTTACAAGTTCCTCCGTAGGTTGGCCACGGGAAACTCAGAGTCGTGAGTTTTTACCCTTTTTATTTTTATTTTTTTCCAGTTGGTGTAGTATATTAGTGAAAAGTTCCGGATTGTTTTTGTTAAATGTTGAGACAATGAGACATATGCTAGGCGTTGTTCGTTGTTTTGTTTTTTTTCGTAGTTGCTCTAGTGGTATTTTTCTGATAATTCGAATTCCTTGTTAATAAGTGTTGTGGGTTAGACTCTCTGGAGGAGGCTTTTGTGTAGCTCTTTTAGGCAGATTTGTTGGAGGTTTTGTCTTGGATTATTGTATATATTCTACGTGCAAGTGAAAAAGTTAGGTGGTAAATACAAACCTGGATGCTGTCTTGGACAAATCCTGATCGCAACACCCAAGTAAGACACACAATACATACTGGATATTACTGGGGAAGTAATGACGAACTTATAAGTGACGTTCTCCAGTGGACACGTACACATGGACACATCAGTGTTGGCTGACCAGCAAAAACTTACTTGCTCTGTGTGGACAATGGATGTCGTGTTGAAAGCTTAACAGGAGTGATGATCGATAGGGGTCGGTGGTGAGAAACATGTGAATCCGTGCTGTTAACACGACTTGATGATGAATATCCAAAATTAGACCAGAGGGTCTACCCTACCCAGAAAAGTATCCCTGTAAATGTGACAAATTTTTGAGTGTCAATTTTTAAAACATAAATCATTTTTACTCTCTCCACCCCGGACTTAATGAATGTCTTTATACAATACGGTGGTGATACGCCTAACGATACTGAAATTTAAAACGCTTTATCGTAATTGTTCCATAAATAACCACTTCGTATTTTTTCAAACAATTGAATAAATAGTTTGTTAAATTTTAATATTTGACTATAAAAGAATGTTTCATTTTAACATTCAACGATACGCATTATAGTCCATTATTCACAGAGTACCAGTTTTTTAGCCTGAAAAATGCTATCAAGATATTTAACAAAGCCTTATTTTTTACTAAATCAAAAGAATAAAATGCCTTACTTCCACATTCATATAGAGTATGTGTCTGTTGGTAGAGGAAACTAGTTGGAGCAAAGACTAACCCGGTAAACAAACGATGCGTAAACATATACCTCACCCCACGCCACTATCTAACCCACTAAGCCGGTCACAATAAAGCTACTTAAAATACAAGCGAAATGGTTGAGTATAGATGGCAAGTTTTCCCATGCCCTCGTTAACGAGAATGTTCGCCATTAGTTTCTTTACACCAAAAATATCAGTTAGATACCCAAAAGAATTGTTTTATAGCTCCGATTCCATTCAACCGTGACCAATGACCGTCTAGAGCATGGAGAAATGTTCCAAAGGGTCAAGCTGAATCCTTGATACATGCGGTGTGTTATACGCCTGTTGGAACCAGAAATGTTTGTCTTCTTACCCATGGGTTTCTCACAAAACAAAACATAACAAAAGGGGTCTTTCTGCTTAATCCCATCCTCTGGGGAAGATAAATAAATAACTTAGATGTGTCTATCTTTACCGCACCTATGACGGTTAGAAAGAAAGTTGACACAAAATTACAGAAGTCTGTTGTTTTGTTTTATTTTATTTATTCA
The DNA here is from genome assembly GCA_023376005.1 of Doryteuthis pealeii. Classification (NCBI taxonomy): domain Eukaryota; kingdom Metazoa; phylum Mollusca; class Cephalopoda; order Myopsida; family Loliginidae; genus Doryteuthis; species Doryteuthis pealeii. The sequence goes on along the minus strand of CM042147.1, from coordinate 98,234,228 downwards.
TTATTTTATTTATTTGAAGTCAGAAAATTTGTTTTGCATTCTTTTTTTACCTATTAAAATTATTTGCATTAAAATTACATTTTTTTCTAAAACATTTTCATTAAAAAATATTTTGGTCATTGCAAAGTGAAGATTGCACCAAAATGCAAAAAGTATGCAACAACATCTTTCGTAACATCAGTAATTGTTTGAGAGAACTTCAGATCAACAGAGAAGATTCACTGGCAGATGAAATCATCTCCACAGATGAATATCGGAAAATGTTGCGGGTTGACCGTACTCTCAATGTTACTGGTCCTATTCCATCCGACTTAGTGCATAACGCTGATGAAAACTTTATCGGAAAAGTAAAGGCAGACACCATCAATAAATGGTTCAAGAAACAGTTTACTGACCCAGACAATGAACAGTTGAACCCTTTTATAGTTAACCCTAGGTCACAATAAGTCCTAATAAAGAGAGAAGTAAGGAAGACTGTAAAAACCTTGCAAAATTGACGTTCGCCAGGGCTAAACGAAATCAGCAACGAACCAGTTATGTCATATCACCATTGATTGCTTCTATCATCAAGTCTGTATTTGAATAACACCTCCTGATTGAATCTATTGGTCAGTGCACCCTAATTCCATTACCATCTTAAGCGCGAAGGATCCTTACGTCTGCTCCTTTTGACTAACGGCCAAAATCTAACTAAATTTAATTTCCGTTCTCACGCCTTCCTATTGGCGGAAGTCGGGGGAGGGTCAAGTAAAGTTCTTTACCTATCAATAATATAACCCCCTCGAATTTTGAATTTCAATGAATTTTAATTAAAAGTCTAACTGCATAATTCGTTTTTGTAACAAAAAGTTGTCTGTTCAAATCCGTAAATCACATTGATATAAAAACATCATTTATAAAAAGAAATGCAAACTGTAAAGGTATTTGCTCACACAAAACGTAGATTGAGTTTTTTTTTCAGTGGTTATGAAAAATATTGTGGCAAATATTTTGTACTTTGTCTTGGATATCATTTCTCACCAATAAAACTAATTGATAAGTTTTGAAATAAGAATCTAATCTATAAATTTGTGTGGATCTTTCGTTTTTCTTTGAACTCTTAAGTAATTACGTTTTACCAGGGAGGATTTTTTTTTTAATTAAGTTAAATCTATTTCAATATAATCATAAAAATGTAATCACCTTCAGTTACCCCGACTGCAGCCGAACAGGAAGAGAAATGTTCAATTCGACCTTTAAAGAAACCTGCAACCCCCCCCCAAAAAAAAAAAATTGAAAATCCATTTTCAAATTCGTTTTCGTTTCTGTTCTGCTCGTTATGTAATGTTGTACGAGGGTTAGTCAAAAAGTAATGCCATTTTGTTTAGGACATCAGCCGGTAGAGTGTTCGGCGAGAAACCACAAGTTTCCTAGTTCGATACCGGCCTTCGCCAACTCAGCGTATGAGTAGCACAGGGATCTGTGCGGTAAAGTAAGGAGCTGATAGTAGATGTGGCGCTCCACCTCAGATACAAAAACAATCTCCTTGGTCTAGCGCAAGTGAAAAGCGCATAGACTCCCTTGCTGATTGGCTGATACCGACTTTAGGCCACCCCGACCACTTTACTTTTTACTTATTATCACCAACACAAGAATATGTATCTTACGTCAAAATGAAGCTGGTGCTCTGTGGATCACATCTCTACTTCTCCACATAGTCAACGTTTCTCTCAATAGCAATGTTCCACCTTCGAATGAGAGTATGTATCCCTGCGCCATAAAATTCTGTTGATTGTTATTTGAGCCACTTCTTCACTACAGATTTCACTTCCTTTTCACTGGAATAATCTTTTCCCTCTCAAACCTTCTTTCATTGGGCCGAAGAAAGGCAATAATTATTCCACATATTTTCTACATAATCGTCAGTTCGGTCAATACATTTTTGTAAGCACAGTGGTAGTTTTGTTTTTTGTTTATGTCCATGTTATACCTTTTCGCCGCCATGCCGTTGATGAAACATTGAACCACGCCAGCCATACACTTCCGTTAATTGGCGATGAATTTCAACCAGGTTAATGCCCTTTTCCGTTTAAAAACCGAATAGCTGGCATTTGACTCCATACACAGAGAAAAGATGGACCAAATACATATTGTCTCCCCAAAGGATTTGTTACAAATATTATGATGTTCTACAAAGATACGAAAGCAATGGTTTGCTCACCCAATGGTGATACAAATTTCTTTGACATTGTCGCTGGAGTCATACAAGGAAATACATTAGCACCATTTGTATCTATAATCTGCCTAAACTACGTACTTCGAATGTCATTAAACCTAACGAAGGAAAAAGGTTTTACACTAAAAAAAAAGGCAAGAAGCAGACGATATCCCACAGAAACTATGATCGATGGCGACTATGCAGATCCTCGCAAATGTACCGGCCCGAACCTCATCACTGCTTCACAGCCTGGATACATTTCCACATTGGATATCAAAGCTCTGAGATTAGTTGACCAGTTCCCATACTAAGGTACTAATATTTCATCTACAGAAATTGATATCAATATACGCATAAGAAATGTTTGGACCCTTATTAAAAGATTACTGATCATATGGAAATTTGATCTATCTGATAAGATTAAGCGAGAAGCTATAGTCGCATTGTTGTTACTGTATGGGTGCACCACTTGGATTGACGAAATGCTTAGAGAAAAAGTTAGATGGGAGTTACACAAGGATGTTGCGTAGCGTCTTGAATAAATCCTCGAAGCAGCACTCTACCAAAAAGCAACTGTACAGCCACTTACCTTCTATCACGCAAACCATCCAAGTTAGACGAACAAGACATTCTGGACACTTCTGGGGAATTAAGGACAAACTCATAAGTGGGGTTCTCCAGTGAACATCTACATATAGACAAATTAGTATTGGCCGACCAGCAAAAACTTGCATTACGACTTGATGATGACCTATTTGGGACCTTCGTTTAGCTCAGTCGGTAGGGCGTCCGCCTAGGAACAACAAGGTTCCTGGTTCGATACCAGCCCTCGCCAACTCAACGTATGAGTAGCACAGGATCTGTGCGGTAAAGTAAGGAGCTGGTGGTAGGTGTGGCACTCTACCTCAGACGCAAAAGCAATCTCCTTGGTCTAGCGCTAGTGAAAATGGGATGGACTCCGTCGCTGTCTGGCTGATACCGGCTTTAGGCCTTCTCGACGACTTTACTTTATCCTCAATACAATTATACATTTGTTTTTATCGTCTATTTACAACTGGTTACAGTCTGGTTTATACTGTGAAATTCTCATTAACGAATTTATTCGAGACGCTTATTTCTGGACAAAGATAGGATCAAGAAGGATTCGAACATATTTAGTCAGAATGCCTTTCTTTTTTCTTTTTTCTTTTTCCTTTTTTTTCTTTTCTTTTTTTCAATGTGAAATATTTCTCAACCAATCAGGTTAAAGGTTACAAAATTTATTCAGTATATTTCAGACTTAAGTCTTCGTTCTTGCTGATCCTCATTTTGTACAAAGTTTTGACAAAACAGAAATTATGAACGAAAAGCTTAAGTCGTTAAATTGGACGTACATTTTAGCGTCCACTTCCTCACAACTGAATGATAATTCTCTTATTGGTAAAACTTTTAGAACAGAGAGTCTTTTATTATTTTTGTGTGTGGGAATTTAGAACTTTCAAATGTTCTACGTCATGTTTATTGATAAAATATTATTTTCTTTTTCTTTCAGACATTTTTTTAAATTCTTATAATATAAACATTATTAGAAATAAAGGACATTGTATCCATTCTACTTTAAGTTAATTATTCGTATTTATAGAATATTTTAATTGTTTTCAGTTTGGCAACCCTGATTGATGTCGACCTCGAACATGCAGTTGATGTTTGCCTCTCCGAATTTATCTTGGATTTATCAAGTGTATGAAGTGTGTCATGAAAATAGAACAAAAGATCTAATGAGATTTCTTTCATATTAGACCGGAAATATGATGAAGCACAAATTTCGGGAACATTCTCCAACAATTCATGTTACGTCAGAAATAAGAGGTGCGTTCAAAAAGTATCAAGACTGAAGTTACATTTACCAAGAAAGGAACAACAAAGGAAATATCCTTTTTCTTTAAAATTGTATCCTTGGCATGCAACAGAGTTTTCGATTGGTCGAAGCACCTCTGGAATTACACGTCGAATTACTTTTTTTAAAACTTTTGTCAACCATATCCTCAGATCTTACTACTGAAATGAATTTTCAGTTTAAGAAACAAGATTTAGGTCTGGTGAGTATAGAAGGTACTGCACTTGCACAATCCTCTGTTTAAAATGTATTGCTTTATAATTTTTTATTTTTTTTATTTTTTAAAAGCCTTTTGAGTTTCTGGTTGAAATAAATTATTACGGAATGACGTTAAGTTGTTAAGTTTTTCTTTCTTTGAAAGTTAGATATTGCTCTGTATTTAATCTAATTTATTGATTGTTGTACATTGAGCTCTTATTGGGGATTTATAAAAATCCTTGTATGAATATATGTTTGCACCTACAAGAGCATACATTATGGTTATACAGTGAGATTTTGAAGATCCCAAATAGAATCATCCCTTAGTACCAGTCATTTGGATACCTTACACACACACACACACACACACACACACATATATATATATATATATATATATATATATATATATATATATATATGAACCCATTCTCACAAGAACAGAGGAAAATTCTTACAAGTCTGCATTGAAGAGAAAGTTAAATTAAAATAAATATTAAAAATGGGTAATTCAAAAATTTAAAAAAAAACCTTTACGCATAATTTGACTTTCTCCCCTTTCTGCCCTCACCCTCTCCTACCCAACCACTCCACCTTTAATTACTCCCTTTTATCCTCTTTCCATATATATATATATATATATATCAATTAAATATTCTCCTATATTTGACAGCCGCTACTGGCCGCATGGGTAAGAGACTTGGCAGACGAAAATTCATTCAGATCTTAAACCCGGCCAGGGTTAGCTGTTAAAGTATAACCACACTGATGAGAGGTGAAACCTCGAAACACGTGTCTGTGGATTACTCATTTATTATATATATATATATATATATATATATATATATATATATACGTCGACTTCACCATTTAGAATCAATTAATCTTATTCTAAATACTTTGTTTTTCTATTTTCTACATATATTTTCTACTTATATATATATTTATATATATATATACATATATATGTGTGTGTGTGTGTGTGTGTGTGTGTGAACACATAAACATAGAACCCACAATCAAAATACCTCACACCAACATAAAGATCCAACCCCCACAGTTCACATCGACACCGCAAACATCATCTACTATATCTACTGCACAAAATGCAAAAACAGCGGATATGTAGGTGAAACACAAACACCCTTTAGATTTCGACTAAACGACCACAAATCTACCATAAAATTAAAATCACAACACAGCAGCATTGCACAACATTTCAACAAACCATTACACAACCTAGAAAACCTGAAGTCCATTCTAATCGACCTCGGATTTCCATCCACACAAACACGAAAACACACTGAGATTAAGTCGATAATACACATACGTACACATATCCACGGCCTCAGTAACGACATAAGATACCTCATATAAATATTTCTCCAAGTAAGTCTTCTAGACTGATGAAGTTCCTCACGTAAAGCGGAACAAAATATTTCTCTCGTACTTCTACTTGTTTGAGTCATAATTTTTTGTCCACTTTTCCTTTTACCTTACCTCATACTGTCGGATTTTACTCCAACCCTCCTATCTTCATATATATATATATATATATATATATATATATATGTGTGTGTGTGTGTGTGTGTGTGTATGTAAATATATATATATATATGTGTGTGTGTGTGTGTGTGTGTGTGTGTAAACAAACATATATCAACTGGATCCCTCAACAACAACATACAAACAACACCCCAGTTGGTATATATATATTTGGTATATATATATATATATATATGTGTGTGTGTGTGTGTGTGTGTGTGTGTGTGTGTGTGTGTGAAGAAAAGGAAGTGAATCTGACGGTATGTAGTATATTAAGAAAATTGAAAAAACACACGTTTAAATAAGTTGAGTGGTAAGTGTATTGGCCGACGCTGCAGTGTTTTGATCTAATAATTAGATCATCTTCAGGGCATTTGTGGGTATATGATTGTCATCATGAACTCCACACAATACAACGACAAAATGCTAGAACTACTGTCTGACCAAAACACCTACGAACAAATCTCTCTACAAACCATCACACAAAACACAAATTCTTTCAACAAATCTTACAAAAGATTAGTTAAACATTCTAACAAATCTTGGTCCTCACTAATCGAATACCACCCCACAATCCCCACTATATATTCTACCTAAGACACACAAACCTGGATTTCCACTAAGACCAATAATTTCTGGTATCGGAACGGCTCCCCACAACATAGCGAAATCTTTAACCAAATTACTAACCCCACTTTTAGGCACCATTAGCAATTCCCATATAAAAAAAACTCTAATGATCTAATAAACAATATCAACAACATAAACATGCATAACAAACTTTTAAGTAGTCTTGACATCAAATCACTATATACTAATATTCCTGTCGATAAATGCATCACACGCCTAGAGAATCATCTAAAAAAATCTAACATCAGCGTACCCCTACCTACCCAAACCATTATAAAAATCTGTAAATTATGTACCCAAAATTGTTTTTTCCAATATAACGGCACTTTTTATAGACAAAAGTTTGCTTTACCTATTGGATCGCCCCTTAGCGGCGTCCTTGCATGTCTTTCCTCGAATTCCTAGAATCCGGACTTTTCAAATACATTCTACCTACATACTCTAATTACTTCCGTTACATCGACGACATTCTGTTTATATACCCACTTAATCATAACATAACACAAATAATAGACCGTTTAAATAAAATAGAACCAACTATTAATTTCACACGCGAATTAGAACTTAAAAACACTTTAACTTTCCAAGATGTATTATTAATAAATAACAACAATCACTTAGAATTTAAAGTTTACCACAAACCCACCAATAAGAATGACCATATCCATTTCTACTCACATCACAATACCAAAATCAAAAGTGGTTTAGTTATAGGTTTCTATTTAAGAGCCCTTAGAATCTGTACCAAGAAATTTCTAGATGAAGAATTTGAATATATAGATAAATCTTTTACACAATTACAATACCCTCAACCTTTCATCCAACGTGCCAGAAAGAAAGCCATCAAAATCCATAACCGTAAACACCTCCCCTCCAACCCAACAAACAATACTCCCACCAACAATAGATACATCATTCTCCCCAACAACTTAGCTACAACCATTATCGAAAAAAAACTAAATAATTTAGGAATAAAAACTGTATCAAACTCCTCCAAAACAATAAAAAATATTATTAATAATAAAAAAAACAACTCAAACAAAGTCTGATGCTGGTGTATACACCATCCAATGTTTGGATTGCAACAAACAATGCATAGGAGAGACGTCCAGATATATTGACCAACGAATCCGAGAACACAAGAGAGATATCAGAAATGGTCAAATGAACACCGCACTCACAAAACACATCTCAGAAACTAACCATTCGTTCAATTTTAAAGAATCCAAATTGTTAGTTAGAATTCACAATAAAAACGAAAGAAAAATCGTAGAATCTAGCACCATCTCTATTTTCAATACAATTAAACAGGGACCCGGTTTTTTTCCTTTTATCGCCTTACCTGTCCAAGATTATTCTCAAGAATTATAAAATTCCCTACATCTAGCAATACCTCATTTTATCTTCTACATATTAACTCCCCTTCAATTATTACTGAATGACCACCAACAATTTTTTCTCAAAACATACACTTATCTGATAACACGATATTTTCCTTTGATCTCTCAACACACAATAAATTATTGCACTTTACCTATTAAACCAACCTATTCAATAATAATAATATATTTTAAATAATAATAGTATTTAATAATGTTTCCCTTCAAAAATCCCCCACACATATACTCCCAAATGACACCATTCACTTTTTTCATCACCCACATACATTCATATATTTTTCCACGAGAAACCCCCATAATAAATCTCACCCCGTATGTATCATATATGCACATGTACATGGTTACCTGTGTATGTGGATTTTTGTGTAAATGCATACCAAACAATTAATATATGCACAATTATAATATAACTACAAATAAAAATAGTAATCATAAACATACAATTTTTATTAACCAATAATTATTTTCACATAATTATAATTACACTGACATTATTTGTATAAATAATCACTAGTACACAATGTAATAATAATAATAATATAATAATAATAATAATAATCAATTACTAGTACATAATTGTAATATTAATAAAAATCGTCATATAATCGGTTACAATAATAAAACAACAATAATTAAAAACTTTGACTACACAACTCTTACTATGATTTTTTTTATCCCCACACACCACACCTTTTTTTCTTTTCACTTACTAAAAGAAAATTTTCATTTGACACGCGTAGATATCTTTTTCCCCCTACCCCCTTACATAATAAACGCACACAGCAACTCAAAAGTTAAAAGAATATTTTCCTGCCACTACTTGAAACAAAAATTTGTTCTTAAGGAAAATCACGCTCGCACACACACACACACACACACACGCACACAACCTTGAGATTTGTTTCGATGTCGTTTATCGCAAAAGATTTATACACACGCGCGCAACCACACACACAAAAACCCTAAAAATACTCAATGCCTTTTTTCGACACACACACACTCATACACTCTCATACTCACACCGTAAAAGAGAATATTTGACGTCATATTTCAAACCGTGCACTTTTTTCAGCGTCCTTTCTTCAGACTTCAAATTTTGAACAAACTGATAAACAAGGACTATCACTTGCTTTTCTCGTTATTCTGTGATAAAATTCTTTATCACCTTCCTTATACCAACAAATGCCCTGAAGATGATCTAATTAATAGATCGAAACACTGCAGCGTCGGCCAATAAACTTACCACTCAACTTATTTAAACCTGTGTTTTTTCAATTTTCTTAATATACTACATATATATATATTTAGGGAGTAGCAAAAAAATCAGATGCTACGAGTTTTAAAAGCGAATTAAGAATAATTAAATCTATTATTTAAGGTTAAACTTTGTCTAAATCGATAAGTAGTTGCATAATAACCAACATTAAAAAAAAAGAAAAATATCATTACATATGCAGTTTATTTTAAAAAGATTTAAAACTATTTGTTTTGGTCAATTTCGACGATATCCGCCATTCAGCCTCTTTTTCGATGGTTTTAAGTGCTTGTTTACAATTTTACTGTAACATTCGCGATTGCAAAAGAATTTACCAAAAATCAGGTAATTATCCGATTTTAATGAAATTTTCAGTATTAATTTAACAATTAATGAATTTTATAATGCATCAATTATTTTATTTCAAAACTTTAATTGAATATTTTTGCTATGAAAAATTAATATATAAAATTCATTTAAAATATGAAAATCCCGATGTTAAGTTTAAAATGTTATATTTTTAGATTCTAAAAATTAATATCTACTTAATGCAAACCTTATTTTAGGTGCCAAAAGTAATAAGTTTTGAAGAAAAACTCGATTGAAAATGTACCCCCTCCCCTTTTTAAGCAGAAAAAACATCGATGTATATTTTTTTTCTTTTATAAAATAATAGCCAATTAAATAATTATCGAAATGAGCAAAAAAGAAATCTCCAAAAATTAATTATTTATTATTTTCTTACATTTTATTTTTCGATTTTCGGTACTTATTTTCTCATAGAAGCGCAACCGTAAAAAAATTGTTTGTTTCTATTCATAACTTCGGTCTTTTATCTCATTATTTATACTGTAATTAGTACAATATATGATCAACTTGAAAAACATTTTACGCCTGAACATAAGGGGGGTCAAAATTAAGCGACCTGAAAAAAATGAGAAAGTTTTGAAATAAAATAAATAATGCATTATAAAGATCGTTCATTGATAAATAAACACTGAAAATTTCATTAAAATCCGATAATTTCCTGATTTTTGGTAAATTATTTTCTGTTGGGGGGCTAAAGTCATTTTGTCAAAAACGCATTTTAGGCTCAGTTTGCCAGTCCCTAATATATATATATATATATATATATATATATATATATATATATATATATATATATATATATATATATAGGCAATAACTCGTCTAGACGTAAAGACAACATCACTTTATTAGATAAGTTGTTCAGGTGTGTACGTATGTTCATTCAAAATGGTGTCTGCTGCTGATGATGCTGATGCTGAACTACTTACCTTGAACCCATTCTCTGCCAACGTGGTGGCATTTTTAAGCACATTATTTTAGCTTTGACATAATTAGTTCTTATGCCGTTATTTTGTGCTGCTATTAATAAAGATTCAGTTTTTCACTTTAGTTTTCCATTTCGTGGTAATGTCCAGATAATTTCGTGTGTAATTACCTTAGTTTGGCACCATGTAGTTATTATTATTATTATTATTATTATTATTATTATTATTATTATTAGTTTTTCACACCTGCCGTATTTGGTGGTTCACTGGATGCTGAGTGACTGCATGTCTCCTCAGGTCTCCGGGAGTCTTCTGAGTATTCTAGCCGATCTTAACAGTGTTGTAGTTTAAATGGTCTCGATTCTTCCTCTTCGTTTTCCAATTCCCCCAAATTATTTTCCAGTGCTTTGGGGATCGTTCCAAAGGCACCAATTACAATTGGTCCGACCTTCACCTTCATGTTCCATTGTTTTCTCATCTTTCCTAGCAAGGTCCAAGTATTTGTCTAAGTCGCATATCTTTCGGGGGGGGGGCGTTGTTTGTTTGTTTTTAATCTTTTAATTTACAGTTAGTTTATTTTTATCTCAACACCATTGGATTGTCATTCTATGACAATGAGGTACAGCGAGAGTAATAAAAGCTGAATGCTCCATTGTGACTAATTCTGCTCCTAGTTATCGATTCTTTGAAAAGAAATCGACCTGGTTGGACCACTTAAACAAAAACAATAGTGATATTCTACTGATATATTTTGTGGCTTGATTGATATAATCAAGCCACAAAACTTGGAAAAGAATTACCAAGACCCGTAAATAATTTATATACTTATATTAATAAAGACAACGATTGATATTCTATCTTTTATTCAACTCTGCAAAAATCAAAATCATTGTTAAATTTTGAAAAGAAAAGTAGAAATAAATAAATAAATAAATGAATAGATAAAAATAAAATAGAAAAAAAACAATGCATAATACAGATGGAGAGATTCATTGCTATTGACATTTGTAAAATCTATTTCCTTTATTCCCAACACAAAAGCTTTAGTCGAGCTGACAGTATTCACGTGACTTTCGAAGAGCTAATAAATTTATTTAACCAAGCCTCACTAATAGGACCAGAATGCAACATAAGGCCAATTTTAAATGGAGTACAGCTGGTTTGAATTGAGAGTTTTCTTGCAAGCTTAAGTTTATTGTAATATTTTTTTTACAACCGCACACACCAAAGAAAAAATCAGTAACCTAAACCAAAATATCATTTTATATATAAAATTAAATCGGGTTATTTTATACAGGGTCTACTATGATTATCTTTCGGTTTTGGAACGCAAAGGAGCAATATAAAAGTTATTCAAAATTCAATTTTATTATAAGAAAGAACAATATCTGCAATTTGGTTTCTCTATTGCCCTCTTAAACTGTTCTTCAAGTCTCACCCCGAAGTTCTTGTGGCACTATGCATGCTGCACGAATGAACATTTGGTGCAGGTGTGTGTGTATATATATAAAGTTGTATGAGTTAGTTATACAAATAAGCAATATGAGATTAATGCCACGTATAGTTATATGTATGTGTATACATGTATATCTGTGGGTATATATATATGTATGTGTGGTACATTAGAGATGGTGGATCATATGTGTGTTCGTATATATATATATATATATATATATATATATATATAAGTGTATGTGTGTATAAAATAAATGTCAATGGTAGGTCAGAATGACCATTAAAATAAGGTAGGGAATTAGAATAGATAAAAAGTGTGATAAGACCATTAGCAGACAAAATGTCTGGCTTTGAGCAAGGTTGGTGGTTAGTTAGAGGTCGACAGCTGTAAAATTTGACCAGCTCTTAGACAAAGGGTTTTGAAATCTCGTGTGAAACGAGAACGGATGAGAGTTAAAAGCGGGATTTGGGAAGTAGTGAAAATGTGAAAGTCAGTTAGTAAGTTGAAATCCAGCAGTTGACCAGCTCAGTTCAGATCCGGAACTTGGAGAGTCAAAATCAACTTTTAGCAGAGGTCCTAACAGTGAACGGAGAGAGGTTATCCACCTCCCTTTTTGTGGACACATAAGATCACAGCAGATAGGGGAATGGTTGTATAAGAATGAATGCGAGTCCTACACTCTCTCTCTCTCTCTCTCTCTCTCTCTCTCTTCTCTCTCTCTCTCTCTCTCTCTCTCTCTCTCTCTCTCTCTCTTGTCATTTGAATGTGAACCCTACTTGCCTTGTCTTTGTTTGTTCCTCTATCTATCTATCTCTTTGTTTATTAATTGTTATCTTTTGGTGGGATTTTCCCGAGACAGTATCACACACACAGTGACAATGGAGGTCTAGCTAGCAGATGACACATGATCACGACCAGAGAAAATGAAAGATAAGAAGTTGCAACAGTTGCAGAAAGATGTGCAGCAAAGAGTGTGCAGATGCCTCGGTCCGCCAAGGGAGGTGTAACAGTTCTACAGCACTTGCCTAGTCAGTACCTCTGGTGTGGCTGTGATTTTATGACTAATACAATTTTCCAGTTTGTCAGTTGTGTGTGGTCTATGTTTAAATATCTAATCCTTCAGATTAAGTCATCACAAAAGAATAAATCTGGTAAAGTCAATCGGTCACAGGATGACACCTCGTAATAAGATAAAGCACCCAGAAAAATGTTCTCTAAGAATTCCATAGATTCCCTTGCCGGGTACACGGCAACTGAAACGGCATGGCTGCTGCTGCTGCTGCTGCAACTCAAAGATATACCTCTAAAGAGAAAACTATTCGTTTATTTGTTTTTTAAAATGAAAATAGAAATAAATGTTGGAAACTTTTGAACACACCTAATATATCGTGGCATTATCTTACATTTTCGCCTGCTAAACGATCTTAACTCAACGTTGTGTTTGTTTTGTTATAAAGATTAGTCGGCATCAGGTTTTGGTCAATTCAACAATAAAAAAAGAAAGAAAGAAAAGCAAATTCTAGAAGAGACACTTATTATCGTTTTTATTCACTCTTCTGATTTATCCTAATGAGTGTATGTGACACTTCACAATATGGTCACCCACTATCGCGATATTAGATGAAGACTGCTAAATTTATCGTAAATTTATGCTATCACTGGCAACCACTGTTGCTTACTAGGCCCGAACTCCTTCTGTTTTACTCCTGACTACTCCCTTGAATATATGGAGCTTCAACTTCAGGAAAATAAAAAACGCCCCCCCCCCCCAGTTTAGATCTCTCATAACTAAATGATATTGTCTACTGACCTCTGATCGTATTTGCACCGAAATCTCCTGTTTTTTACGGATATTAAGAAACTAACCTTTTCATCCCCATTAAGAAACCCTCCCCTTTTTATCTTATTATTTATTAAAATCTGCTGACTTCCCTAGATTAGGTCGATTTTGGATCTGTAATCTCTCAAATGTGGCGAAAGTTGTGAATTGACTTAAAAAATGAGTTGTGACCAGAAACTTCTCTTGAAATATACAGTAGTGATTTCTAGAGGAAAGGTGGACCCTAGATTTACTGGATGGAAAACTGGGCCTATAAATCTGGCAAGATGGTTACAAGATGGCCATTAGGCTAATGTATTTATGCTGTGAAGACATTTCTTGTGGGCAAACCACTTCGTTACCCACAAGAAATATCTTCACAGCCTTATTAAGTTCATCATTGAAGTATATGCAGTTGGCTAGTTTGAAATCAAAAAGGATAACAAGTTCCATAACCAGTAATTGTATATTTTCAATATGATCAAAAAGATTAAACGTTGAAAGTTGGATTTTAAGTGGCTGTTGTTATGGAACTTGTTTTCATTACATTGAAAAATATTCAGCATAATGCTTTTGCTCAACTACCTGAAAATATTTTGTACTCAATGGTGAAATCAGATGAACTGGAAGTAAGTCAAGAAGATATAAAATAAATTTGGACCATTAGGTAAGTAAAAATTAATTCATATATAATTGATTAAATTGTTTATGTTGATTTATAGAATTATTTTTAAATTCTGTTTTAATTTCATCATAAAATTAAAGCAAGTAGGGTTACATTTTAAGTTAATACAATAAATTAACTTTTATATTCTTTCAGAAGTGGAGAACTAGCCAAGAACGATTGAAAAAATGACCAAAATCAATTTTGGATTTATCCATTGGTACCACTTGATTAACCTTTTGCAAAGTGTAGTTTACGAACGTGCATTTACGGAAGGATTTTCAGAAAAGTAACTTCTGGAGTCTTCAATGAATGGCACAAAACTGGAATTGTCAGCTGGAGTTGTCAGGTTTGCCTCACATTCTCAAAGTGTAGAAAGAGCAGTTAACAGAAAATTCCCAATCGATGTATGGTCTTGAAGCAAGATACAAACTTATACTTGCCAAAGTTTTGGGTTATAAAACAAGGCATTCCATTGATTCTAACATGGAGCAATTTGACACTATATGTTAAACAATAATCATGTCAAAGTTGGTCAAATCTTCCTTATAGGTTTTTTTGAGAGATGTTCTAAATAAAATGATTCCTTTATTTGTGCACAGTAACATCCAGGATTGTTTGTTCTTCTTTTGTTTCATTCATAACATGATAAATCATCTGGGTTTTTTTTTTTTGGGGGGGGGGGTCAATCTTTTGAAATATTACAACTTAACTAATGAGGTAAAAAGCAGCATATCGGAGGTATCTGTGGTGATGGGGGCACATTTTCAATTTGAATTATATTTATGATATTTTATTCGTTTTATTTTAATAGAATAAAATGACAACATTTTCTGGTTTAAATATTGAAATCACTTATTTTTTAACCAATTTCTTGGCCAAATGTAATAAAAACGAAGATTTTTGGTGCCATTTAGCAGACGATCTTTGATGCTATTTCCTCAAACAATAGTGCAAGAGATCTTATTTTTGGCATCAATATGTATTATACTAACAGACAACTTTTGCTGTTTGAGAGAACTTGATATTTTTTAAAGTGAAAAAATCAACCTACCCTACTATACATACACATCCATGTATATACAAATACACTAACTAAGCCCACACGCGCCCATACAGATACACACGCACCCACCCACCCACACACACACACACACACACACACATATATATATATATATATATATATATATATATACGCATACATACTCATATTAACACTCTCACACCTACACGCATATGCATTATCGCATCTAAATATGTGCACCCAGGGACAAAGGAGTTTATACGGTCACATATATCTCGATATTAATTTACTTTATTAAAGTGACTATGAAAACAATCTAAAAATATACTTCTATGTAATTTTTCATTAATCAAATAATATTTACTTTTTTTTTTCATTCAATCTGTTTTTCTATACTTGTTGATCATTCTGTCTCTGTAGTCATTTCTAGCTGTGCTTTTCTAAAGTTTTGCATTTTGTCCCTCAGCATATTATCTGATACATAGGCCTTAACTTGCTTACAGTACATGCAGTTCTAGTTCTCAAGTGATTACTCATCTAAGTACTAACTAGGTTCATCACTACTTAACTTGTGTGATCTCACGGGAACAAGTGCTTTCAGCGTGACTTGATTAGTGACGTGGCGTTGGCGTTGTTACTTTTCGAAGATGAATTCATTTATCGCCGGGCTCTTGACATTTTATTAGCTCAGTCTCTCAAGTAGATCAATTGAGTGAAATTCCTTATTATCAAGATAATTTTATCTCCTTCCTTGAGAAGCTAAACAAACAAAACGTTGTTCTTACTGCTGGAAACAGTGATAAAACTTCATCTTTATAGACCTATATTAACTTGTTTGATACTGAATTTGACCTCACCCATTGTCGTGATACTATTAGACAAACATATTTGTAATAATCCAACATTGCTCAGTTAAACGGAATTTCTGAGAGGAAAGCAAACTACAACTGAATGTTTTGTTAGCAACTTATTACTATGAAAAACTAGGAGGAAATTAAATTTAATTATTTGATAAGCCTTTCTTTTTACCTTCCTTTTAAACAAAAACTTTTATTTATAAAAATATTTTAGTAACAAAAAGTAGAAATTAATTAATTTCAAATTATTAGAATAGTTAAATTTAAAACCTTTTCCAAAATCTGTCCTTTTCGTTCAGCTAAGGTTCCACCATTTATGATTCGATTTCGACCATGCTTTCAGGAATTATAAAGAACCATGGAAATGATTTAAACCAGACACGTCAAACTGAGTATCCCCCTAGGGCCGCATGGATTACATATGTATGTCATGAGGGTCGCATGGATTACATAAGGGCCACTCATGACAACTAAGTCTTTAAACCCTTCTTCTAAATTAACAGAACAGAATTATGATTGTTATCATTAATTTCTTTATTATCTACTGAAAGCCAATGAATACATTGAAAAACATTTTTGCTGAAAAGAAAGGAAACAAGTCTATTACAGACCAAGTTCAAATAATAAAATGTACAAGTGTCACTATCACATTTATTTATAGCCATGTGTTGATTGAAAGCAGGAGACGGCAAGAAGAAAGACTCATTTTCTTTCATTCCTTTCACAACTCAAAGGAAGAGATGAGAGACAATGCTTAAATAACAGAATCTGTTTCATAACAACACATTACCCTAATGAAAATAAACGACCGTTTTCGCCCAATAATTTTTTAAAGAAACTTTTTTTTAAATCTTAGGTATTGAAAACTGCAGTCTGCGTGCGGGCTGCACCTGTGCTTGCTGAGGGTCGCATGTTTGACATACCTGATTTAAACTATATCAGGAGATTCGACTCAGGCTGGATTCTTCATGGTATTTGTCCCCTCTCCCTGTCAATGGGGTTTAGGATATAGCGAATGTGTTCTCTGTCGAGGGATAAGACTTCACTTCATCCATACTCACCAGATTTAGCGCCTTCAGACTATGAAAGAGGGTTTGAGAGGCAAACATTTAACAGAATTTTACGAGAAGGATACATGCTCTCATTCGAAGGTGAAACATTGCTACTGAGAGAAACGGTGACTAAGTGGAGAAGTAGAGATGTTATCCACAGAGGACCAGCTTCATTTTGATGTATGATACATGTTCCTGTGTTGGTAATTATACCTTTCCTAAACAGAATGGCATTATTTTTTTTACTCAACCACGTATTAAGCCTTTTTCTTACTGAATATCGGGCTTACGGTAAAATGCGTCCATCCCGAAATATCGAACTTTTGGTATATAATAGAATATCCTGCTGCCGAAAACTTTGGTCTTTCGAATTATCTTACTCTTTGTGTGTTTGGTCACCTCGCTATGGTAGTAGACCATGGTGAGTATGTTCATTTCTCACTGGGTGCCCCATACTTCTAGCCTTGTGTTAAACAAAGCTAAGATTAGTAAATGACTCCGCTTTATGGGAGGGGGGGGGTGACACACCTCACAAATCAAAACTTGCGTTTTACAAATGTGCATTAGCATTGACTCGTTCAAACATGAAATACTACTACTTCAATTTTACGAGCCAATGAAGCAAGGTGAGGGTGGGGTTCTTAGTGAAACCGGTTCATACATCGGAAAACCTGGGAAACTGTTGTAGTGTAATGGTTAGCAAGCTAGACTAAATAGGCCATTATTAGTGAGTTCGATTCTCACTGGTTCACGTGTGCTACTTGGTTTGTGCTAAGTTAAGCTAAACTTAATTAATAATTTACTAAATAAGAGAGCAGAGCAACTTTCCCAAAGAAACAAAAAGGTGAATGTATTCGCTTATTTCCCAGCGACATTTAAATTTTCCTTGAAAATAAATATACTATTGTAAATTAACAATTATTTAACGATTTAACCAGGTTATAAATATGCTTCACAAAATACTAAGATACAACTTAATTTGTATTTTTGTGTACCGAGTGGAGTAAAAATAAATCCGCTCAGTTTCAGAGAATCTTTCCCGTGGGCACCATCTGCTCCCTTGTCTAAAAAGTTAAGGTCTGGATTTATTGACCCCAAAGAGAATGCCAACGGAAATGAGCTATTTACAGCACCTCCTTGGAAGCTATCTTCCTTTAGGGGCTCCCCTTTAAACGAGCCTTGTTTCACATTCCAGCACCGTAAATGGGGTTTGTATGTATTTAACCCCACACGCACCAGTTATGGGCATAATGTGACACAAATGTCAATTTTTAAACGGAGTAAAAGCTGTATTAAATTTAGTTTTCCTTTCCCTAGAGTTGTTGCCTAACCAAGACTAAAGCAGCCAATTCCACTCTACTATTTACCCATAGCTGGAGGAAGAACAGATCGAGTCATGCCGAAGGGTATTAGTATGAAGTGAAATGCAAACCGATTCGTCCAGGATTTGAACTTGGGTAACTATTTCCATTTTGAATGGTGATAACAGTTACGGGGAATGCGCCTTCATATAAAGGGGGTGTATGTCCAATTTCTATGTGTAACTGTGTAGCCAAAGCAACCGTTTATTTTCGAGCACAGCAATAGAGGGAGAGAGAGAGAGAGAGAGAGAGAGAGAGAGAGAGAGAGAGAGAGAATGATAGGTACACTGTCTTCACAGAGTTTGATAATTTGCATCTTTTGACAAAGTATGACACAAAACGGCATGTATGGTGATGCATCAGTATTTGAGTTCTGGATTGGAAATTTAAAAGTATAAATAGATTCTCAGACCATGTCATTAACTTCAATAGGGCGTACGATTACTTCACTTGTCTGCCAAATAATTTCTGGTAGTGAATACAATATGGCAACAGAGCCTGGTATATAAGAAAAAGGCGCGAAGTCTTATTCTCTTTTACTTGCAAAATGCCTTGGGGACAAGATCTATCTAGTCCTCTAATGAAACTTGTGGCGCATTGAGCTGGACTCTACAAAATAGTACACAGACTACTTGCTTACAGTCATGTTTGATAATTCCACACAATCAACAACCAAGGAACTCTTCTCAAATAGTAAAGTCTCTCAAAAACTTTTATATCTCTTAGAAACGTTACACACACCGTCATTCACTCTTTTTGTGTTTTATTTCATTATGAATTTCCCATATGCTTGGACAAATGAAATATATTGATGTTATTAATTGTATGTAATGTTCTCATATTTATCATGGTTGTAGAAAAGTTGTTTCCTCTCAAGAGAGAGGAATCAACTTTTCTACAGATTTCTCTACAAACAACTATCATTGGGCCTACAAAAAATTCAACCTTAATGATCATAAACGCAATTGCAAACTTTCCACCACCACCACCCCACTCTTGGGATGTTAGGGTACCATCTATGGGTCAAATGAAAATGATTAGTATTAGATAGAAATACTTGAAACTATATAACTGTGAGCAATTATTATCATTATTTACTCCTTTTGAGTTTTGACATCAGTGTTAGCGGTCTGAGTGATTCTGAGTATTCTGACATATTTCAGCAGTGCAGTGTTCTGAATGATTTCAATTCTTCCTCTGATTTCCAAACATTCCAGACCCTTTTCGAATCCTTTTGGGACCGTTCCAAGTGCACCAACTACAATTGGTATAACTTTCACTTTCATATTCCATAACTTTTTCAGTTCTCTGGCAAGGTCCAGATATTTGTCCATTTTTTCCTTTGTTCTTTAGCTTTACCCTGTGATCTGCTGGAACTGCAAAATCCACCAGCTGACAAGTTCTTTTTTTCTTTTTTTTTGTCAACACTAGGTCTGGTCTTCTTGCTGGGATAAGGTGATCCATTTTTATTTCAAAGTCCCAGAGTATTTTATGTGTTTCGTTCTCAAGAACAGATTCTGGTTTATGCATATACCATTTTGTTGTATGGTCAAAATTTAATTTTTTGCATAATTCCCAGTGGATCACCTTCCCAACCCAGTTGTGTCTAGTTTTGTATTCTCGTTGTGCTAGTTTGTTACATTCGCAGAGTATATGGTTTACAGTCTCATCTCTATTATCACTAAGTCTACATTTACTGTTTTGTTAGGTCTTATCAATTTCCGCTTTGATATAGTTTGTCCTTATGGCATTATTTTGTGCAGCAATTATTAATGATTCTGTTTCTCTTTTGAGGTTTCCTTTTCTTAACCATGTCCAAGTCTTTCCATGTGTAACCTCTTCGATTTATCGTTTGAAGTGCCCATATAATTGTTTTTCTTCCCATTTTTGTTTTCTAGTCTTTGTTGTTTTTTCTGTTTATCCATCTGTCACTTCTACTATTGTTGGCCGCCATAAGTAATTTGTCTTTGCTCTTTCTTGTGTAATCCTCAAGTTGTTGGATTGTGGTTTCTACGCATTCCTCTATGTTGGCAAGACCTCTCCCCCTTCCTTTCTGGACACATATAATCTATCTATCGTCTCTAGGGTGAAGAGCCTTGTGCATGGTCGTTAACTTTCTCGTTTTTGGTCAATCTGTCTGAGTCTTCTTTTGTCCATTTTAAGAATGGTCCTGGGTATCTTATAATGGGGAACGGCTCAGGTATTGATTCTTTTGATGAGATTTATGCGGTTGAGTTTGGTTTCTAGGAGTTTTCTAATTCTCCTGAGATATTCTTTTTTAACTTTTCCTTTCATTTCTGTTTGCTTAATATTGTTCGCTTCTAAAACTCCTAAGTATTTATACCTTTCATTTTCATCAAGTTATTTTATAGTGTCCTGATTTGGCACTTGTATTCCATTCATTAATTTTCTTTCACCCTGTTTCATTACTAGCATAGCACATTTTTTAATCCCAAATTCCATTCCTATATCTTGGCTATATATTCTAATAGTTTGTACCAGGGTTTCTAATTCTTTTTCATTTTTTGCAAAAAATTTTATGTCCATATTATTATTATTATTATTTAATAGGAATAGTTACTTGAAACCATATAACAGTGTATAATTTATTTGTATTAATAATAGTTACTTGAAGTTATAATTATTTACAAAGTATTATCATTAGTTACTCGAAACCATATAATTGTTTTAAAAAAATTGACTTCGTCTTTAGATAACTCAGCAAGAGTTGAGATGTCTTAAAAGCAAATTCACCCGAAATGGTTTACAATCAATCGCCATGATAATTCCTGCTTTACAAGGTCGGTCTTTTAGGTAATGAGGCTGGAAACTCACACTGCCTTCAATTGTTTCGTCACATCCTGTTGCATGTTCCAAAAAATTACTTTCTTGATTGACACCGTATCCGACCTTTTCTTTTTTGCAATTCATTTCTTCGGACAAAAAAAACAGCTTCTCTTTCTCGCCAGATGAAAACGACTTGCTCAAATTTTTCAACTCATGACACTAATGATGATGATGATGATGATGATGATGATTAGTGATTTTAGTCTTTCCAAAGCTCTCAGATGTCGCGTGTCATAAAACAATGAAGTTTGATACCCACGATTTAGTTGTCAATAATAACCTCAGGAGATTTGGGATTAAGTTTAACTGCGATGGCCGTTCAATAGAGTTTTCCAGTCCAATATCATATTCTACAATATTCACAAAAAGTTAAAGAACATCAAAATCCTGCCATCCAGAGTTAACTGAGTTTTGTGTAGTCTACGTCTAGTATTTACCATTGCATTATTATTTTGGTAGAGCATCATTATGGCGTTAACTGTTTCCTTTGGTAGGCCGTATGCTAGCAGTATTTGCTCCATTTTCCCTCTCAGTATGGAGTCAAATTCTTAGTACTTCATTAAGTTCTATCGTAAAGTCTCCTAGCTGGTTATTCGCTATTTTTCATATGTCATTTTCTATGGGTTTAGTGGGGGGGGGTCCTAGCAGTTTCTGTAAGTGGTCTTTCCATTTTTGAAGTCTATCTTTTTGGCTGTTTGCCTTTAGCTTTAATCTAGAGCTACTTTTCCTGCCACTAATTTCGTTTACAGTTTGCCATGCTAATCGCAACTGTCTGTCTTCTACTGCCTGTATAATTTTATTCATTTGTTCTTGGATGTATTCAATCTGTTGTTTTGTGTATATTTCAGTCAGTTCTAAAGATTTTCTTTGTTGGTGTTAGTTGGGTTTGTTTTAATGTGTTGGGATGCTTTTTTAATATCTCACCTCTTTACTTTAACTGTTTCTGTCTCCCAGGGGATAGCGTGTTTGTTTTTTGTTTGGTCGTTATGCATTCTGATGCAGCTTCTAAGTGGGCATTGATAAAGTTTTCGTATTCCTCATTTGGAGTGTATGTTTCTGATGTCTCCTGGAGGATGTCAAATTTATTCCTAACTGTTACCGAGTAGCGATCGCATATATCGCTGTTGTCAAGTGAGGACCAGTCGTATCGTATCGATTTACTGGTTTGACCTTTGTTTCTGCGTAGGCTTAGGCGTAATTTTTCTGTGACAATTATGTGATCGGAGGATACTCCTTCGAAAGAGGAGTATGCTTCGCAGTTCATAGCACTGTTTGTCCATTTTTTTATTAGGATGTAGTCTAGTTGCACTTTTGTGCTATTTGGGTAGGTGTATATCCATAATTTGCTTTTGGAATTTAGTGTTTAGACATGCAAGCCGGTTCTCAAGGGAGAACTCGGCTAGGAGTTCACCATTCCTGTTTGGGGTGTTGTGTAAGCAGAATTTATTGTTTTCGTTTCTGCCTATTTGCGCATTCATGTCTCCCCCAATGATAAGTACGTTGTGTTTGGGAGTGTGTGTGTGCATAGGGAGGATAGATCGTTGTAAAACATTTCGATATCCGTTTCATTGCTGATGTGTGTGGGGCTGTAACACAAGACTACAGTCAGGCATGGATTGCCATTAAACGTAGCACTCATAATTTTCAGTGGGATTTTTTCTATGTTGTTTCGTGATTTTTTAGTGCTCGAGGGCTGAGAAGCATTCCTACGCCTTCTATGGTGGCATTAGCAGAGGTTTTTTTATGAAGATGCCGACACAAATGTCCAGCCATTACCAGATTTGTGGTATTTTATTTCTGGATCGCTATGTTCAAATCTATGTTCTTGAACATAGATGCCTATATTTTTTCGGCTGCAGACGCAGTTAGCTCGGGTAGTTGGCTTATCATTCTTAGCATTCGAACGTTAAATGCTAGGTTGAGGGGGGGGGTCATCTAAGTAGGTTTGTATTGTTTTTAGTTTCTGTGACTGTATTTTCAGATATTGTGACCAGAGCGGTGACCTTAGTGGTCTGCCGTTTGTTTGTGCTGAGAGTTATGTGTTTTGTGGGTGCAATGGCAACACGGACTTCTTTGACATTGTCGCTGGAGATACACTAGCGCCATATGCCTAATATGCCTAGACTACGTACTCCGAAAATTATTAGATATATAAAAGAAAAATCCTTGCTACACAGCCGAGAAAAGGTAGCACGAAACATCGGCCTATACGTAAACTCCGATAAAACTGAGTTCATGTCTTTTAATAACAAAACAGACATCTCAACTCTCGATGGCAAACTCCTAAACCCAGTAGTACCTAGGCAGTAATATCTCATCCACAGAAAGCGATGTTAATGCACGCATAGAAAAGGCATGATCCGCTATAAATAGATATATGGAAATCTAGACTCACAGACAAGTTAAAGTGACAATTCTTCCAAGCTGTTGTCGTGTCAATGCTGCTGTACGGCTGCACAACTTGGACCCAAACAATGCGCCTAGAGAATAAACTAGATAGAAGCTGCACAAGAATGCTGCGTGCGATCCTAAACAAAACGTGGAAACAACACCCCACGAGAAAACAGCTGTACGGCCACCTGCCTCATATCACTCAAACCATCCGAGTAAGACGGACAGAACACGCAGGAGACTGCTGGAGAAGCAAGGACGAAATCATGTGACGTCTTGTGGAAGCCGGCGCATGGGCACACCAGTGTGGGCCGGTTAGCAAAGACTTACATTGACCAGCACTGTACGGATACTGGATGCTGCGCAGTGGATCTCCTGAGAACAATGAGTGATAGGGTCGGCTGGAGAGAGATTGTCATGGTTATCCGTGCTATTTGCACGATATGATGATGATGATGATGCCTAGTATTTATTTACTAAGCTTTTTTTTACAAATAAAAAAATTAAAAAAATAAAAAACTTCAAATACTCGAAGCCTTATATATCAAAAAAAACAAACCCACCTTAAAGAAGATAAACTTTGAAATCAGTCATCATGTCCTCAAATGCCTATAATTTCCAGCCAAACCTCCTTCTACCATCCCCCTTACATTCTTACAAACTTGTATACCTCCCTACAAATCTCTACTGCCACTGTTCGTTTAAACGGACTTGTGACTCCCTCCTACTACTAATTCCTACTACTGCTGCTTGTTTTAAAAGCGAAACAACGGAAACATTCCACCAGTTTCACACCTGATGATGGCACAAAGACGTGCAGAAAGCGCTCGTGGAAGAACCTTTGGTGGATTGCTACACCAATTCCACCCGGATATTAAAAAGATGGCCAGACAGTTAGAAAGGATCGAATAAAAACTCGTCCGACAGGAATTGTCAGTAGAGTTTAACAAGACATATATATATATATATATATATATATATATATATATATATATATATATATATATATATATATATATATTGTGTATTTATTCTATGTTATGATGTTTTGGCGTAAATTGTCATAGAAAATGGAATCGGCTACGCGAGTTCAAATCTTGGACGTGTTTCCCTTCGCACTAATTCCTTTGGAAAACATGAAATCATCTGTTCTTTTCCCCTCCCAAGCTATGGGTAAATAGTAGGATAGATTCGGTTCTTAAGCCTTGATTCGACAATCTGTCTAAAAGAAGTTAAACTGTGAATTCAAATCAGTTTTACTCCGCTTAAAAATAACATTGTGTTACATCCTTGTGGCAATCTACAGGTTATTATTTCACTTGATAATGTCCTTCTTCTCTTCATCTCTTCCCCATATTATTAGGGGTGGCCAAATGAATACTTTTTTCCTAAAAATTGAATAAGACAGGTGTTTTCTATGGCCATTTTTGCTGCCAATTACGATTCTCACGAGATCCTTGACCTAGGATGTCATTTTAGGTTGGTTCCATGAGGATTTTCAAAATGGCGTCTGGAAATCCTTGTTTTTGTTAAAGAAAAGGACAATATATGGCTTAATAGTGGTGTAATGTGTCTAATCATAGGTTTTCTTAATCACAGAATATGAAAATACATTCATTTTATTGATTTAAACAGTTCTAATTCCTTTATCATGTAAAAAAATGAAAATTATAATAAGATTAGTGACGTTTTTGCCCAGAAATATCACCAATTACACATGAAGTTTGCAATAGTTAATTTCAGCACATAAAGAATGTTCCATATAAGTTAGTCACTTCATTCAAAAATTTGCCCTGATTTGGTTAACAAATTTACCAAACTGGGATTCACATCCTAAGTTTGTGAGAGATGCATACTGTAGTGTCTCTCTGTCAGCATTATCATCTTGCTAGAAGTGTTCTACCTTCGAAAGTCGCTTCTTAACAACATCAATAACTTTCACTATTGCTTTTCAATCCCATTTGGTTCACCCTCTTGTTTTACATCCTTTAATTCCTTGAGAACAGTCAATTTGGGTTCAAGGAAAATGTTCACCCCAGTCCAGTTTCTGTCGAGTGGCACATCACTGGTGACTATTTCATCAATCCCCAGAAAGTACATCAGAGGGAATATGGTGATGTCTCCCATCGTCCTGTAGATTTTCTGGGCACAGGACAAACCACTGATTTTGAATGTATGTAGAAATGGCAAGCACTAACTTGTTGCTGTTGATATCAACTATGTCATCAAATTGTATATACTCCTGATGTGCCACAAATAACTTTGCCAATTTTGCAATACGTCCAAATCTGTTTGATTCAAAGCTTTTGAATCCCTCATGTTGAACATTGTTTCTTTCCATCTACTTTCTATAATCATTGTATAATGAAAGTGTATGACTTTAGGAAAGTAATTTAGCAATAGCAATAAGTCCAATAAACAGAAGTCCAAGGGGAACTGAAAGCTTTCTTACCAGAGTGATCAATAACAATTTTTGAATCCCAAACTTCTTCTCGGTGTCTTCATAGATTTTGCCTATGGGATGGTCTACACACAATATGATATGAGCACAACATTTTAGTTGCTTATCATGATCTTCCAGGTTACCAAGCGAGACTTTGCATGTAGTTGCTTGATGAGGCATCCAAAATTTAATTTCACTTTTAAGGTCATCAACAAAGCAATTAGCAAGTACTGGTTTAGTTTGTAATCATAAGCTTTTGCCCTGTCCTCTCTTGGGTGGCTTAGATTCTCACCATTGCCAGTTGTGAGTGACGTTCTCGCACCAGAATTTTGTATTATTTCTATATGGTCCGTTTTGAAATCGTAGTGACGATGGACAGCCGCCTTTGTTGTGTCGTCAAGCTCTGTTGTAATGACTTCGACCAACTTGTTGCACAATTGTTGTACAACATGTTCAACATTCAGTTAAGATGCATCTTCCAGATAAAGCATGATTTTCGACAACTGGGGAACATATAGATCAGACCTCTATGAATATCAAGGCAATAGATATCAAATTCTTCATCCCTACTGTCACTACTATACAGTTTGGGATCTGATTCATTGCCTACATTTATGTAATCATGAATGAATGTCAACCGTTAACCAAATATCATATTGGCTACATTGGCAAATATTGTGTGAATTCTGACAAAGACTGGACCAAACAATGAATTATAGGCTCTTTGAATTGTCTGTGTCCATTCCTAACCTTCACATCCAGGGAATGCAAGAACACAACTAGTGGCGGTGTCATTTTCGCCAACCTGTGGAGAACAGTTTTCTATCCGTGAATAGAGTACTTTGTTATGTAGGTTGCTCACTGTCCTGGAGATTACACCTTCTTTCACCGTTTTCATTAAAAACCAATGCGTCTTTCATCATCAATTGATCTAGTTCTTACTATTCTCTTTTCTTTTCTTCTATCGTAAGACACTTTTTTGCAGAACATTCTTGACATCCTATTCTCTTCTTGATCCTTATCCAATCTTTAGGAGCTGTGTTGGTGCAAACTGCTTTGTAAGCTCTGAAACAGTTTTCATAAATGCCCGATCGTCAGGTGTCATTTTGACACTAAAGTCTTCTTCCTTTGAATTTGATAAGGTGAATCCTTATAACAAATATCATAGGCATATTAAGTAAAAGCTGCATTGAATTCCAACATACCAAAACTAGCTTTTGGATTTAGCACTACTGTTTTAAGCTTTCTGTAAAACATTGAACGATTCATAATCATCTTTCACTCTAGTAGCAACTGCTTTTTTATTTAGTGGGTACACATTTTTGTCTATCCAGTCAGGCCATAGTTCATTTGCAACAATATTACTGGCTTGAGCCCTGCTGAAAGAGTGTTTCCCCTTCTGTCATTTACACAAATACAGTATACACCACAGAGCCAGGATATAATTTTCATGTAGGTTTGAATTCTTTCATGTATGTAGAACCAAAACTTTCTTTTATGCTTTTACTTCTTGATTTTCTTTCTGCCATTTTAGACTTGGTTACTACTTTAGGGAACTAGATCATATTCATAGAAGGACTCTGGCTATGTCATATCTGACTTCCTTATACATGAACAGATATAAATGACATTAAAATAAACATTTGCAATTTATGATCCTCCAGTACAAAATAGTATAAAAGGTTGGACATAATTGAATCATTTTCACTTAGAATACTTAATAAAAATAAAATAGTTTGTTAAATCAGATTCTGTGACCCAGAAAACGTATAATTAGACATATTACACCTCTGTAACTCCTAAAATTGTTAATTTTCTTTGAAAAAATAGCGGTATATCCAGCCGCCATTTTGAAAATCGTCATGGAACCAACCTAAAATGACGTCATATCCCCACAAAAAAACATCGGATTCGTAATTAGCAGCAAAAATGGCCATAGAAAACACTCGTGCCAAAAATTCGACCTCCATTTGCCCACCCCTAATATTATTTTGATAACTGGAGAGGAAAAGGCTATAACTCTCTCTCTCTCTCTCTCTCTCTCTCTCTCTCTCTCTCTCTCTCTCTCTCTCTCTCTCTCTCTCTCTCTGACTTCCCACAGTGATGCCATTTAGTAATTTGTCCACGAGTAAATTCATAGATATCACATTTTTATTTTTATTTTCATTGTCAAATCAAACAAATGTTAATTTTGATTAATTCAATATTATGACCAAATATGACCGGACAATAAAATATAAACATTTCATTGGCCACTCGATTATATTTTCTAAATATATTTCGTGTTGGTCGAAGTCAGTTTTAGCCATGAAAGTCACAAAAGAAAATGTCGATATTTATTAAACTATGTGAAGTCTGGCATAAGGCTATGTTTATGAGAATATTAGGAATAATGAACAAAACAGACATAGCGTGTTACCCCTGATCGTTAACCATTATATTAAAGCATAATGATTTTGTGTCCCATACCCCAGAGGTTAATTATACCTGGACAGTAATATCTCATTTAATGAGTCAGAATATTGTTCGGAAATTTAGTTCATCAACTGTAAATATAATCTTTGGTTCCTGCCAATTCATCGAAGTTAAGCAATGTTGAGCCTTCTCAGTGCTGAGTTGGGTGACTACTTTCGATCAATAAGCCTATGGGCGAGACTAAGCAAAACTTAGTAAATAACAACTGTAAATAGCATCTTTCATATCACGCGATGAATAGACAGAGAAAAAGTATTGAATTGTCTCAGTCCACTGTCTTCTCTCAAAATTTCGTTTAATTCGTTACACATATCTTGGCATGTTGCCATGAAGAAGAGTATCAGTGATATGGGTAAAAGATATTTTATTGCGGTCAAGTACTTTGTACACAGTGATTTTGAGAAGATTGTCGGCTTTATGTTACGTACGTTAAATTAGTGACTGACAATTGACTGTATTTGGAGAAGTGTATTTAACCCATTGAACACCTTGATCCTCGGATATATTTGACCTCAAAATAGTAAACAATGAGAATCAAGCACAAACACACATTCAAAGTGCAGACGTTGATCACTTGTTATCAATTGATCCCATCTAAATAATTTTCAAACAGATCAATTTAAACTATAGAAGGGACTCTAACATGTACTACCACTCTGTGTCAGAGTGGACCAATGAAAGGATACTGGAGCATCAGTACCGGATGTAGTTAAGTGTCATACCCAGGACATCCCTTTTAGTGGAAGGTCTTATTTCTTTGCAGTTAACGTATTTTAAGCCCTGACAGCATCGACCATAAACTAAAAGAAATCCTTTAAAAATTCATCTCTTCTTAGTTGGGAAAAATATTTTCAGTAAAGAGAGGTATATTTCTGTTGTTGCAATTAATCTTAGTGAAGGACCGAAAGAAGAAAGTATTTGAATATTTGAATCTATTCTAAATAATGAATACATGATATTTATAAGTCGTATTATATTCGGATAGATTTAAGTTATATTGTCATAGTGTAACAAGAAAATATTGTTTATTTGTTAAATGGGTTTCTGTAGACCTGTCAATACCTGTTATATTCTGCTAAAAAGTTTTGTATTTCACTATTTTCCTCTTTAAAAACTCTGGTCACAACCAAAATTCTTAATAAGTTTGATTAGTTTTGAATCTACGTGACAACATCTAAAATATGCAGTAACCTATGAAAAGTTTATGTATTATAAATATATCGGCCAATAAACTTTTATAAAGCACAAAAGAATTAAATTAACTCAACCTTTCAAACTCTCAATATTTTGTTGGTCTTCATTTAAATAATTTTACTTCTTTAATTCTTCAAGCAATTTCTTTCTTTAACTTATGAAGCTTTTAATAATGTTTCACTTTTTGTCTAGAAAATGGCTTCTCAAACTTTTACATGATGCACCCATTGTAACCAAATTTAATTTCCATTCACTCTCAAATAAATTAACTGATTATTGCAAATATCTTGTCTCACTGGATGTCATGATGATAGGGAGTAATTTTTTAAATGTTTTCAGTTTCCAGATTAAAATTTTTACAAAATACAGAAAAGTTATTATGAATGGAATATTGAATTTTATAATAATACATACACCAAGCAATAATGAAACTGACTTAACATGTAAAGATCCTGATCTTTTCTGTAGGAGAGAGGATTTTGACATTTAAATCACCTGTATGTTTTGAACGGGTCAATGTGAATGACACATCACTAATGCCCATCAAACTCAATCAGCCATTCTACTATGAGTACGATAGATTGGTATTATAGTTTGCCTTTTTATATCCCAGTTTATAAAAAGGGTAACTGTGAGTTCTTTAAGCGAGAATAAAAACAAGTCAACACACTCTGATAACAGGATAAGAACTGAATTTTATTTCAAAAGATTTGACGCCAGTCGGTGTGTGTATACGTGTGCGCATGTCCGGAAATGACTCCTTTATTTATCAGGTTACAACATTTCTCCCAACTTCAAGAGATTTGAGTCCCCCCCCCCATAATGAATGTTCATAATATGTAGTCTTTTAAATGTCTTGGTGTATCTTTTTTTCTTCTGGGTCTATTTGTTCTTTCTTCGTTTGTAGTTTCATTTTCGTCTGTTGTTGTAATTGCTGTTTCATCTTTATCTGTGCCTGGTTCATTTGATTTTTGTGGTGTGCCCTCAGTTATTGTGGTTGCTTCTGGTGTTGGTGTGTAGCTAGTGCATATTTCATCGTAATCACTATAATTGTCTACATTATTCTTTGTTTCCTGTATTTCCGTTTTCTCAGTGCTATTATCTGTGTCAGTCCCTAGTCTTTCATTCACTAGTTGGCTTGCAAGTTTAAAGTGACTAATATCCCGGGTTATCTCCCTTTCATCATATATTCGCCTAGCTCTAATTTGCGATCCTTTAGTTTCAGTTACAATATAGAATGTTGGTTCATACTGTGTTGACCAATTGTTTCTCTTTGGTTGTTTTTACGAGTACATAGTCACCAGGTATGAATTTTCTTTCTTTAGTCCTTCTGTTTGCATTGAATTTATTTTTATATTTTTCATCATTATGTTCTATTATCTCGTTTGTCTCTTTCTTTTCTGTTTCAATTTTGTTAGGTTTGTTATAATCTAACTTTATCCTAATTTCTCTACCTTCCATAGCTTTATAAGGTTCTATACCTGTTGCTGGGTGTGGTGTAGCTCTGTATTCTGTTAGCATTTCTATTATGTTGATTCTTCTTTCTATCTTGTCTTTATTTTGTAGGTTAGCGATTTGTTCTGCTTTATTTACCATTCTCATAAATGATTCTACTTCGCCATTTGCTTGAGGATGTAGTGGGGTTATCCTGTGATGATAAAATCCTTCTTCTTCAGCAAATTCTGAGAATTCTTTTGATTGGAAAGGTGGACCGTTATCCGTTAATATTTTTCTAGGGGTCCCATAGGTTGCGAATATCTCTTTCAGTTTGATTCTTGTCTGTTTGAAAGATTATTTTGTACCTCTTCCACTACTGGGTATCTTGACCTCTGGTCTACCATAACAAGGTTGTAATGTCCGTCTGGGTATGGCCCTCCAAAGTCTAGGTTTACTACCTCCCAGCTTCTCTTGGGTATGCTAGTGGGTTTTATTGGTTCTGGTCGTGGGTCACTTGCTACTACTTTGCATTCGTAGCATTGGTCTATGATTCTATCAATCATAAACTTCATTTTAGGAAACCAATATCTTCCTCTTAATAGTTGTTTGGTTTTCGTCCTTCCCAGGTGTCCTAAGTAATGTCCTATTTTTGCTATTTTCCTTTGAAGGGATTTTGGGATAATTATTTTATCTCCCCTGTATACTATTCCTTCTATTATGCTAATTTCATCTTTTATATGTTTGTATGGTAATATTTCTAGATCCTTTTCAGCTTTGATCCAGTCGTTGATAATGTATGATGTCAATCTTGTTAGTGTATCATCTTTCTTTCTGTCCTTATTCTATCTAAAGTTTCAGCATTTTCTTTGTGTGAAATGTGGTTTATTATTTTTTCTGTGCTGTCTCAACAGTTTTCTGATATAGGGTGTCTTGATATGTAGTCTAATGGATCCAGTTCATTTCTTCCTGATTTGTACTTAAGTTCAAAGTCGAAGTCCGTTATTTCCATAATCCATTTTTCTATGCGTGGTGGGAGTCTATGTTGGGCTTTATTAAACATTGGGATTAGGGGTTTGTGGGCTGTTATTATAACGAATTTAGGTGCTCCTGTCAGATAATTTCTGAATCTCGTTACTGTCCATTTTACAGCTAATGCATCTTTTTCTGTTTGGCTGTATCTCTTTTCTGTGTCGGATAGTCTTCTGCTGATGAAGTGTATCGGTTGCTGTCCGAGTGGTCCTTTCTGGAACAACGCAGCACTCAGTCCTTCATGGAAGCTCGCTTCTGTTCTAAGTGTAGTCTGTTTGTTTGGGTCGAAATATGCCGTTGTTTCAGGGCTGGTTATTTCAGTTTTTCAAACGCTTCCTTTTCTTCATTGTTCCATTTGAATTTTGTTTTATTCCTTGTTAAGTTCGTCAGTGGTGCACTAAGTGTTGCATAGTTCCTTATAAAGTTGTCAAGGTAACCTGTCATTCCAAGAAAGCTTCTCACTTCTTCTTTGGATTTTGGCTCCTTGCAGTTTAGTACAGCTTCAATTTCCCTAGGGTCTGGTTTTAGCCCTTCTGGTGTAAATAAATGACCAAAAAACGTGATTTGTGTTTTACAAAATTCACTCTTCTCTCTGTTGAATTTGATTCCGTAGTCCTTGGCTCTTTGGAGTACTTTCCTTAGGGTTTTGTTGTGTTCTTCTCTATCTTTTCCTCCGAGGATTATGTCATCTCTTTGGTTCATGCATAGAGGTATGTCTCCAAATATTTGGAACATTACTTGGTCAAATACATCTTGTGATGATTTTGCCCCGAATATCAACCGTTTTGGTCTGTAGTTTCCCCAAGGTGTACTGAATGTAGCTAATTTTCGAGTTTCCTCGTTTATTGAGAGTTAGTGGTACCCTGCTTTCAAGTCCATTTTACTGAACATTTTGCATCCCATAAGTTGATATGTAAAGTCTTCAATGATAGGTGCTTGGACATATCTACTTCTTTTTATGTATTTATTTGGTATCCGCATGTCTATGCTAGTTCGTATCATGTTCGGTTCCAGTTTGTTGCGGTCTCTCATCGCATACCTCGGTTTAGGTTGCACAACTAATGGTGAACACCACGTGATCGCTTCGTTTCTAGGTACTTTTTCGAAAATGTCATCCGCTTCTCCTTGTTCAATCCATTTTTTAAGTGGAGTTTCTAAATGGTATGGTACGTGCCTGGGTTTTTGAGCTATAGGTTGTATTCCAGCTTCCATTTCGAATCCTACTTCGATGACTTTTCCTGTCTTAGGTTTTTTAATATTTCCAATTCCTTGGAATACATTTTTATATTCTTCAATTAATTGCTTTGGTTCGTTTGTTTCATTTATACGTTTAATCCGCAGCTCATTAGTTTCTTTTAGGTTCCCATTCGGTTCTAGTACCATCATACCTAATTCTATTAGGGTATCTCTGCCTATCAAGGGGAGGTTATCTATATGTCCTCTTATGATGATGAATTTTGTTTTGGTCCCTCGGTTCTTGTTACGAATTGTCGTTTCGAATTCTCCTTTCACTGATAATTCTCCCTGTATAGTTTTTACCCGGTCGTAATTGGGTTTTAATTCACCAACACTCGTTCGTCTTTTTAATGCCTTAAATTGGTATTCATCCATAATATTCGCGGATGCTCCACTGTCAGACTCACAGTATGTGTCTACTTCTCCTATTCTTATTTCTATAATGTTGTTATATTTTTGTTTTACGGTTTTTATTTTATTTTATGAATTTTCATTTTCATTTTTCTGATGAATTCTTCATAGCTTGTATCTGCCTCCTTTTCAACCCTCCGTATATTTCTAGGAATATTATCTTGTTTTCTGTAGGGTTGTCTGCCGTTTTGGTTCACTGCATCCTGTTGTCGGGTACAGCAGCCGCAGTAGTGGTTCATTTTACCACAGTTGTAACACACTTGTCCGTATGCCGGACAATTCTGTCTTTTATCAAATCTGTGTTGGCCCCCACAGTATCGGCATTTTATTTGTTTTTTCAGCTCTGTCCGCCCTGTTGGTCGTTTTCTTCCATAAGCATTGACTCTATCGGTCCAGTTCCCGTTGTCTATAGTTTTTAAATGAGTTTTTGTAATCTCTTTCACTTCTCGCTTAAGGTCGTTACGTTGACTCGCTTCTTCTAGGAATTTATCTAAATTCCACTGTTTTTGTATTGCTCTAGTTATCATTTCGCTATCGTCAATTGTTTAAATAAGGTGTTCCAAAATTCTGTCTTCTTTATTATTCTCGAAGTTGCAAGCTTCAGCTTGTTCTCTTAGCCTCATGGCGTATTGTGAAATTGATTCCTCGTGTTCATGTCTCATTCTATTGAATAAAAACCTAGCGTGTTGTTTATTTTGTTTCGGTATGAAATGGTTGTTTAATTTCTTTTTAACCTCCTCGTAAGATTCTTTTCCATTTTGCTCTGTGTTCGGCAAGTATTTCATTATTAGCTTTATTTCTTTTCCAGCGTATCTTTTTGGGCAAATAATTTTATCATTATCGCCTGTGACTCGTTGCAAATAAAGTTCGTCTTCAAATACTTCAAGCCAGGATTTCCATTTTTCAATTAAATTGGTCCTGTCTGAGTCCTGTTAAATGGTTCGAGACGTAAGCTTATTCCTGCATTAGCCATGATAATTTTTTTCGTTTAAAATACGGGGACTTTTCACTGACACAGAGTAATATTTATTAACAGCACTGATAGATATATAAATATAGACAATAGTGACTACAGAAATAATGCAATAATACACATAAAAGGAAAAAATATCACTTATCTTTTTGGTTTCGTTCCTATCTTTTTTTTTTTTTTTTTTTTTTTTTTCTCCGCGTGTTGGGACTTTTCTTCTTCCACGCGTCGTGTATTCGTCTTTCTTATTTTTTTTTTTCTTTATTCTTTATTCTGTTCTCCCTCGTCGCCAATATTATAGTTTGCCTTTTTATATCCCAGTTTATAAAAAGGGTAACTGTGAGTTCTTTAAGCGAGAATAAAAACAAGTCAACACACTCTGATAACAGGATAAGAACTGAATTTTATTTCAAAAGATTTGGCGCCAGTCGGTGTGTGTATGTGTGTGCGCATGTCCGGAAATGACTCCTTTATTTATCAGGTTACAACAACTGGTAACTAGTTTATGTGATCCTGCAATTTTTGTGCTCCTCTTATAAGGGGATTTATAAATGCAAATAAGTAAATTTATCTCCTGTGAAGCCCTATGCTTTTATTCACACTATCAAAATTTCATTCACCACTGAGGTGTCTATATGTACTAGTTTGAGAAGTCATGCTATATCATTAGAAATAATATTTTACTTCAATTTATGAATAATACACTGTTATATTTTTAAGAATTATTTTTTAAAGAATTTTCCACTGTTTTCAGTATGTATTAAATGTCTTCTTTTAATTAGTCATTAATTTCAAATTTAAAAGATTTGTGGTTAAGCAATGAAACTGGAAATCCCCGTTTATCAAGTCAGAAAAAGAGAAATTTTGCCGTCCGTTTTGTGATCCGTAAACGAAAAAGAACTATCGTTAGTAATAATTTTTTAAATATATAAAAATCTTGGAAAATATGTCGCGCAAAATGCCGTATTTTTAAACTTACATTTTTAGATAGATTAAAT
The DNA here is from genome assembly GCA_023376005.1 of Doryteuthis pealeii. Classification (NCBI taxonomy): domain Eukaryota; kingdom Metazoa; phylum Mollusca; class Cephalopoda; order Myopsida; family Loliginidae; genus Doryteuthis; species Doryteuthis pealeii. The sequence goes on along the minus strand of CM042147.1, from coordinate 98,198,165 downwards.
GGATTTCTATCTACGACAAGCTGCTTGCAGGCGTTAAAATTCACTATTAAATTTTTGAATGAATAAAAATAGGCCAATTAACTTAGAAAAAAATACTTCTTTTGCATCAATTCAAAGAAAAATATTGTTTTTAAGATTACGAAAAAAAAACACGCTACAAAAAAATATTTTTGAGTTTTAAGAAAATAATTTTTAAATTTTAAAATAACTCTATAGAATTTTAATTTTATTTTTATTTTTTAAATGTTCTTCAGGATTTAATTTTTCTAGACATGTAAAAATTAGAGACCGGATTTTCTTTTCTTTTAATGAACAGAGGTCAACACCCCACCCACCCCCGCTACATTCAGAATTGATGAAAAAAAAAAGTTTTTTTTTCAAGCAGTGCTTAGGCACTGAAATCTTCTCTTGTTTCTTTTTTCTTTTATTTTACATAGAAATCTGTGATCTATTCTATATATTAAAAATGAAAACAACCTTGAAAAAATACATTTTCACCTTTTAAAAAAAAACTCCCTCATAAAACTTCGCCATAAAACGTGTCTTTTTTGTACATACCGAGTGATTATTTTGCAAGCGTTTGAAATTAGATTTGTCTCCCTTGCATTTGCAAGTATAATATAGTTACTTCCCTTTATCTATTGTTTAACGTTATCCAATCTATCTCGTGTGTATTTTTTATTAAAAACAACAAACAAGGTTATTTTTAACATTTTTTTTCTCATTGTCGTGCAATAATTCAAGAATTAAATTCAATTGAATCTAATATAAACATTTTCCGAAAGAAGACAAAAAAATCAATTAAAAAATTGGCTAAAGAAGAAGAAGAAGAAGAAGAAGATGTACTATGCTAGTAATAAAACGGGGCGAAAGAAAATTAATGGACGGAATACAACTACCAAATCAGGACACTATAAAATCGCTTAAAGAAAACGAAAGTTACAAATACTTAGGAAGTAGACAATATAAAGCAAACAGAAATTAAAGGAAAGGTTTTAAAAGAATAACTCAGGAGAACAAAAAAATTCCTAGAAACCAAACAGCAGAAATCTTATTACAGGAATAAATACCTGGGCCATTCTTAAAATGGACAAAGGAAGAACTCAGACAGATTGACCAAAGGACTAGAAAATTAATGACAATGCACAAGGCTCTACACCCTAGAGAAGATAGAGATAGCCTCTATGTATCAAGAAAAGAAGGTGGAAGAGGTCTTGTCAACATAGAGGACTATGTAGAGGCCACAATCCAAGAATACACAAAAAAGAGTAAAGAAAGATTATTTATGGTAGCCAACAACAGCAGATGTAATGTATGGACTAACAGAAAAACAACGAAAACTAGAAAACAAAAATGGGAAGAAAAACAATTATATGGGCACTTCAAACAACAAATCGGAGAGGTTGCTCATGAAAAGGCTTGGAGATGGTTAAGAAGAGGAAACCTCAAAAGAGAAACGGAATCACTAATAATTTGCTGCACAAAATAATGCCATAAGAACAAATTATATCAAAGTAAAAATTGATAAGATCCAACAAAACAGTAAATGTAGACTGTGCGGTAACAGAGATGAGACTGTAAACCATGTATTAAGTGAATGTAGCAAACTAGTACAACGGGAATACAAAGCTAGGCATGACTAGGTTGGGAAGGTGATCCACTGAGAATTATGCAAAAAATTAAATTTTGACCATACAACAAAATGGTATATGCATAAACCAGAATCTGTTCTTGAGAATGAAATGCATAAACTTCTCTGGGACTTTGAGATAAAGACAGATCACCCTATCCCAGCAAGGAGACCAGACCTAGTGTTGATTAATAAAAAAAAAAGAGAACGTGTCAACTTGTGGACTTTGCGATTTCAGCAGATCACAGGGTGAAGATGAAGGAAAAGGAAAAGATGGAAAAATACCTTGCCAGAGAATTGAAAAAGCTGTTGAATATGAGAGTGAAAGTGATACCAATTGTAGTTGGTGCACTTGGAACGGTCCCAATAAACTTGAAAAAAAGACTGGAGAATCTGGGAATCAGAGGAAGAATTGAGACTATCCAGACTAATGCACTGCTGCAATCGGCTAGAATAATCAGAAGAGTCTTGGAGACCTGAGGAGACTTGTTGTCACTCAGCCTCCAATGAAATACCATCAGCTAACGCTGATGTGAAAAATTCAATAGGAATAATAATAATAATAATAATAATAATAAGCAAAAAAAAAACAAACAGAAAGAAAGTGAAAAATTAGATAAATACCTAGTGTACAGACCTAGTATTGATTAACAAGAAAAAGAGAACTTTTCAACTGGTAGATTTTGCAGTCCCAGCAGATCACAGGGTGAAGATGAAAGAAAATGAAGAGAGATAAAGAGATAGATAGAGAATTGAAAAAAAACTGGAATATGAGGGTGAAAGTGATACCAAGTGTAATTGTTGTACTTGGAAAAGTCTCCAAAAGTTTAAAAACATACAAGAGGAATGGGAAATCAGAGTTAAGACCATCCAGACAACAACATTGTTGAGATTGGCTCAAATACTCAGAAGAGTCTTGGAGAACTGAGCAGACATCCTGTCACTCTGGTGTGAAAAATTCATGAGGAGTGAAATAATAAAAATAGTTGAGTCATAGTCTTTAGATTTGAATATGGAATAAACTTTTGATACACCCCAATATTATCAATTTTGTAATACACTTAAGACCACACTTTGATTAAATATAAAGTAAAAATGTAAAGTGTCCAAAAGCTGGTTTCAGCCAGACAGCAGGGGAGTCTATCCCCTTTTCACTAGCACTAGACTAAATAGATTGTTTTTGGCATCTGAAGTGGAGCGTCACACCTACCTTCAGCTCCTCACTCTACTGCACAGATCCCTGTGCTACTCTTACACTGAGTTGGTGAGGGTCGGTATCAAACCAGGAACCGTATGGTTCCTAGTCAAATGCTCTACCGACTGAGCTAAACCAGCCCTAAATTTATATAATCTTATCATTATTACTATATCACTATACAAGTTTTTCACAATGATAGTAACTGATGGTCTTCACTAGTGTCTGAGTGAAAACATGACTTTGCAGTTCTCCAGGACTCTTTTAAGTATTCTCACTAATCTCAGTAGTGTTCCAATCTCAATTCTTCTTTAGATCTTCAATTCCCCAAGTCTCTTTTCCAAGTTCTTCAAGATTAATTGGAGGACTCCAAACATCATTGGTATCATTTTAGCTTTCATAGTTCCCTAATTTTTTCATCTGTCTGGTAAGGTACAGTGAGTATTTATCCAGTTGTTCACTTTCCATTCTTTTACTCCGTGATTTTCTGGAACAGCACAAGTTCTTTTATATTTGTTAATTAGATTCGTTTTTCTGTTTGGGATTGGACGATTCGTTTTTATCTCAAAATCCCAGTGAATTTTGTGTCTCATTTTCCAGGACAGATTCTAGTGTGTGCATATATCAGTTATCTGCATATTCAAAGCTTAGTCACTTGCACAATTCCTAGTGAATCACCTTCCCCAACCAGTTGTGCTTGTTCTTATACTCCTGTCAGTTTGCTTCATTCTCTTGTGTGATTAACTCTTTCATCTTTCTCTTTATTTTATCTACACTTGTTATTATTCTGAATTTTATTTATTCTAGTTTTTATATAATTGGTTTCGAAGGTAGGTTGCTATTAATAGTGATTTAGTTTCTTTCTTTAGGTTTTCTCTGGGTAACCAAAATGGATTTTACTAACGGATATTTCTTAGTCATACAGTTTTTAATTTCTGACATGAAATTCTATAGAAAACAGAAAAATGGGTATAGACTTGTCTCTCTACCCAAAGGATAGTCTTCATACCCTGCATAATGAATTATCAGAAAGTTTGTAAAGACGCAGAGATTTAAAAAATAACATACATGAGAAAATATTTAATCCTATCTTATCTGATAAAGACTTTTTTTTTTAAATCATATTTTGAGGCAATAGAATAAAATGACAAACAAGAGGTCAGCAGTATTTTCAAAACAAAATTTTTATCAGCCGATAGAGACTTGCACGAGCAATGACTTTGGTGACACAGAGAAATGTTTGCCTGATACAATGGAAAAACCCAGATATCCAGAATGCAGACTTTCATCACATAAAAGACAAAATCAACCACGACTCGAAAGAAACTCATCTCACTTTAATGGAGGAACTAGTATTGGTTGGTTTAAAAGATAGAGAAGTCATCAAATACTAACAAAAAAGAGGCCCAGTTTCTACTGTATATTTATAATTAATAACCTTTATTCTTCTTTAAATAATTACTTATATCTGTTAAAATATTTTAAACCTATTTAAACCAGAAAACTTATGAATAGCAGAGGTGGTTACTACTAGAATAGGCTCAGTACTAATTAGTGATCATCCTCCACACATTAATTAATTATTTGTTATGTCTTTTGTAAAAAAAAAATGTAATGTTTGAAAATAAACATATTTCTATGATTCTATGATTTTCTTTTCTATTTCTAGCCATGTGCAGGTCATCTCATTCTGAAATATCTGTGTAGTTGTTTGTCTTCCCGTTTTTTTTTTTTTTTTTTTTTTTTTTTGGGGGGGTCTCAATTTTATCATTCCTATTTATCTTTTTCCTGCTTTGCACAATATTTTAGCAACTAGTTCAGTAGATACAAACACAGCCTCAGTTCAATGAGTTTTAGCCATTAAATATTCATCTCAAAATATGCACATATCCAAAGATTACTGACTTTTGGAGAATGCTAATGTCAATTTAAAGGCCTACTTGTTTTTGTAGCAATGCCTGGAATCTTTTTCCCATTGCACCAATGACAATACAAGCTACTTTGTTGTAAAGTATCATAAACTGCATCTGGTGGTGAAGTTTTGGAGCAGTGAGGAGTATGGGAGTACCCCTTCATTAATCTCAGATCCACTTGAACCCATAGTGGCTGTGCCTGTTGATGTCCCATATATGGATTAAATAGATACTTTTGGAAATTATTAGTATTAGGTAGGAATGCTTTAAACCCTATAACCATGTGCAAAAAAATGATTATTATTAAATAGGAATAGTGACATGAAACCATATATGTATGCAAAAATTATTAGTATTTGATGGTAATACTTAATAGTATTTAATTGTGTATAAATAAATGATTATAATATACAAATAAGAATTGCTTTTAAAAAATGATTGTGATGGAACTACACCTGAAACTATAGTTTGCCCTGTTGCCAGGGCCTAGAATATGCTGACTGCCCTCCACCTCCGCGCAGAGGAGTAAAAAAAAACTGAAAAATGAGAGTCTCTACAACTTGAAATAAAATTGTTCTGTTGGATTTCTGTTTAACAATATCATATGAATTGTAAGTGGTTTTACTTATTGCATTTTACATACATCTTTAATTCACCTTGATGATCTTTGTGAATGAGACAGAAAAAGAAATTATCAAATTATTTAACTTAAAGCCAATAATCACAAGAGTAAAGTTTTATGTTGTGCTTGGGCTTAGAATATGTCAACTACATCTCTTGCAGGGGAATAAGACTCTTAAAAAAAGGGTGTCCTGGTTATAACACTAAATTGTATCTGGTGGTGAGGCTGAAGTTCTGGGGAATGTGGAGTCACTGCTTTGTTGGTATAATTCCCAGGTCTACTCTGACCTGGATTGGAAGTACCTATTAGAGTACACTCTATAGGTTAAATAGTTCTGTTTGAAAATTATTAGTATTAGATAGGAATACTTGAAAACATACAACTATGAGCAAACAAATGATTATTATTGAAATAATTACTGTCAGATAGGAATACTTTAAGCTATTTAACCGTATGCCAATTATTTTTTTATTAAAAACAGTTACTTAGAGCAACAAATTTTTATTATTAGTTACTTGAAATTATATAATTACTTGTAAATTATTGGCATTACATAGAAATCTATGAAACAATATAACTGTATACAAACAAATGATTTTTATTGAATAGGAATAGTTACTTTAAAGTATATAATTTTGTATAAATGATAAGTATTAGATAGGAATACTTGAAACCATTCAACAGTGTACAAATTATTTCTATTTGATAACTTTGTGCAAACAATTTAGACAAAAAAAAAATGCAATTTTTTAAAAAAGCAATCAAATATTGAAAATATTTTTATGATTATAATCCAACATTTACAATGTCTCAAAATTTGGCCATATCAATCCACAAGGGGTTAAATAAACCAAATCAAACCTTCGTATGGCTGCTCCACTTGGACTCTAACAAAACATCTAAAGAAAAGGCGAAATGAGAACTGTACAAGAATGCTGCATGTTTTAAACAAATCCTTGAAGCAGCACCCCAGAAAAGAGCAGCTGTATGGCCACTTGCTTCCTATCTCACAACCCATTTGGATAAGACAAACAAGACATGATAGACACTGCTGGGAAGCAGGAATGAGCTCATAAGGGACATTCTTCTGTAGAACCTGGACATGGACACACTAGTGTAGGTGGGCCACCATAAAGATTGATCAGGTCTGCAAGGATACAGGATTCTGTGCAGAGAATCTCTCAGGTTGACAGGAATGGATGATGAGAAAGAATTCTATCCACATGTCTTGATGATGATGATGATGATGATGATGATGATGATGATGAGTGCAGATCTCACACATTTGTGATAGTTCAACCTTTAGTTCTATATGTTTGTATTTTTCTTATACTTTCATCTTCATCAGTGAGAGCAGCATCAATTGTGATGACACACTCTCATGTATACTTCTTAACAAGAGTTAGATCAGGGCAACTATGATGAATTGTACAGTCCTACAAGATGTTCCCTCCCCCTCCCCCCCAAATTCATATTCTCCATCACTGTTTGCAGGTTATGCTGGGATGGGATGCTTTGCTGCTCAGGATGTTCTGTGATGACCTGTGCAATAGGACAACTCAATATCAGCAAACTCAAATTTCATCAGGGACATCTAAAGTCAGGTGCTTAATAACCTGGAAATGACCCTGATGTCATTGGATCCATGTTGAGAAAGTGCAGGTATCATGAAAGAACACCTGGAGAGAAGCTGAAGAGTAAACAGAATGTCTTGTACCTGTAAGTGAATGAGCATGAATATAGCATATGTAGGGGCCCCTACATGCTAGCAGAGAAGAACCAGGACTTGTGCTACTTAGGAAACAGTGAACTTAAGGGTGCAGAATAAGAGATGTTCTACTGGAAGCTAGAATTTTCTCTCTCATCTAAAATAATGACTTAAAGACCTACAATCCATACAATCATTGAAAAATGATAAAGTTTCTATAATTACTTCAAAGATTTTGGGTCAATGTCAAGACAATCACTCCTCATATTTGTATTTTGTTGATAATGCAACTGATGCATATACACACACACACACACACACGCACACACACATGCACACACACACACACACACACACACACACACACACATGCACACACACACACACACACACACACACACACACATGCACACACAAATACATGCAAATGAAGATAAACAGATAAAGAGAGCAAAAGAGAAGAAGAGTATACATATATCTATTATATAAATAACATGATTAATATATGATCAGTGTTTCCTGTATGTATTTACCTAATCCATTTGCCATGAGCAGGATGTGATACAAAGTTAATTTTGAGTGGAGAAATTCTATTTTATAGAGAAGCATTCTCCCCTTTATTTCTTTTTGTTTGGTACAAAATGCAAACATCCAAACATTTGACTTTTTTTCACTTTTCTAGAAATCTTCTTTTCAGTTTTTAGAAATCCTTTTCTCTGTTCAGAATTTTAAGATTTTCATCAAGTTTATTGTTTTCTTCTTGAGAGTTAAAACATTTTTTAAGAAATTTACTCAATTTTTAAAGCCAGTCAGCAGCAACATTCCTCACACCTACACATAAGAATTAATGACCAATCCTGTTCACAGTTAAAAATCAGTACAAGATATTTTTTGTATTAATCATGTAAAAAATAAAATTAATAAAAAAAATAATTTACTCTTATTTTTTTGGTCTTTTTTTTTTTTTTTTCTTTCACACATTTTTTTACTTCCTTTTTTTTGTTCTTTTACTTTTTTTCTTTATTCTTTCTTTTATTTTTTCACAGATTATTTTTTATTCATATATATATATATATAGAGAGAGAGAGACAGACAGACAGACAGACAGACAGACAGAGACAAAGAGAGAGAGAGAGAGAAAGAGAAAGCAACTTATGTATGCATTTGTGTGCATATATATATATATGTGTGTGTGTGTGTGTGTGTGTGTGTGTGTGTGCGTGCATTTGTGTGCATATATATATATATATATATATATATATATATATATATATATATATATATATATTTGTTATAGTGTACAATAAAATTAAAAGATGATTGTTAACATTGGTTTCAAAGACGCATAGTGGCCACTTTTCGTCAGGAAAACATGCCTAGGAAAAACACTACAGCAAATTTTAATTCAAGTATATATGTGTATAGGTGTATACATTGTGTTGTGCTGTCCCTGTATTCATCCGCAGTTAGCTATTCCTTTGGTGTCAGCTTTGGTGAACTGTTTATGCACATCCATACCCATATGTATCTGTGTGTGTACTGCATGTGTATTTGTTTAGCTATTACTACTCTGTGGGTTGCATGCATACAGGCTTGTACATACATACATGTCTATGATCATACACATACACACTCACACATATATATATGCACACATGCTTATATATGCACACACACTTATACACTTTGTGTGTGTATATATATATATATATATACTAGAAAAAAACATGACCCGTTGGGTCACCCATTGAGCTCAGGTTGGATTGTTGAGAGAAAATCACAGGATTTCATCAATTTAAAGTTTTCCAAAACTGTCCAAATAAGTTGGATTTTATTGAGAATAGACACAAAAAATGGGGGTTGTTTTTTGTTTCTTTTGCAATTTCTATAATTTACCTACGTCAGTTTTACGCATGTGTAGATGCTTAGATTTGTCTGCCATACCATACGGCTGAAAATCTTTTTTTATAACATAAACTTGGAATTGTTCTTTATATTAAACGTAAAAGAAAACATTAAAAAGTTAATTTTCAATTTTTTATTGACATTTTAAAATATTTTTTAACAATCCTTGTGCGTATTAAAAGAGCGTGTTTTGCACAACCCTATGTAATTAGTTTCAACTTTATTTAACCCCACCGATATTTTGCACCCCAAAAATTAGGGGTGGGGTCAGCGTTAAGTGACCTGAAAAAATCACTAAGTTTTGAAATAAAATAACTGATGCACTATAAAATTCATTCATTGATAACTCAACACTGAAAATTTCATTAAAACTGAACTATTCACTGCTTTTTAGTAAGTTTCTCTCAATCAGAGGCGAGGGTAATGTATTTTGTAAAATACGGATTTTGCAGCAAATTTGACAGTAGGTTTTTATATTTTACCGAAACCAGCTAAATAGCATCTTCCTAATATTTTACTAATAAATATTTGATGTGCTTACACTGTTGACTCTATAAATTTAAAAAATTAATAATTAAAGTAATTTTAAAAAATCTATTTTAAAGCATGGTATTCAATTTTAATTAAGCGTAAAAAGAACTTTTGTCTTGTTTTATTAAAATAAAACAAATTTATTCTCTGTAGCCTGTAAATTGAGAAAGAAGGGAAATATAACTTTGCCTGCTGATTTTTAGAAGAGCTTTGTAATAATAAAAAGAGAGAGATAGAGATAAAGAGAGAGAGGGGTAAAGTCAGTGACTCTCTCAGCAGCAGCCAGAACAAAGCACTCTCTCCTCACACTAAGCCATTCTACATGTATTGAGAGAGGGTGAGAGAAATAAGCTATACTTAAGACAGAGATTGGTTGGTGTTTGACTTAATTGTAAATTACGATAATTAGAAGCAAATGAAGTGGAATTTTTTTCAAACATTGATTAGATTTATTATAAGATAATATTTTGAGATGGTTTTTATATTATTTGTGTACCTAGAAAAAAAACCTTTAGGTTGCAAAGTTGGATTCGCTCAGCTTTAGTATGATAATATATATATATATATATATATATATATATATTGTTAAATAATGCAGCCATTTTTTGTCTGCAAGTTTTGTCCTTTGTTTTTTCATATTGCCGGATTATTTTTGTAATATCTTGCAAAAATATGCTGATGTATTTGCCATATGTCATTTACCAAGTACTTTCTGCCCTATCGTGGGCCATCTTCAGGGTATTTTGAAACCGTACAACAATGGGCTATTCCATTTTCTATTTATATAGGTTGTGTTTATTATTGTTGCTGTTATTATTATTAGTGTTATTATTATTATTGTCGTTATTATAATTTTATAGTAATTATAGGCATTTTAGAATATTGGTGCTATTATCAAAGTTTATTTTGTTTAGTTTTGGATTTTTGTGTCTAATATGCAGTGCTTCTAAGATTTTTAGTCGTTGTTTACATGATTGTGTTTCTATAATGGTAGTGTTATCGTTAAGTATTTTCCAGAATTTATTATTGGGACAAGAGTGTGATTTTAGATGTTGGGCTATTGTCTGTAAGGTGCATTAAATATGGCAAATACATCAGCCAATTTTCACCAGATATTACAAAAATAATCCAGCAATAGGAAAAAACAAAGGACAAAACTTGCAGACAAAAAATGGCTGCATTACTTAACAATATATGCCTACAAGAAAAAAATGCTGCCTAAATATACACACACACACACACACATATATATATATATGTATATATATATATATATATATATATATATATGTGTGTGTATATATATAGGTATGCACATTTTTCCAGTGTACGGGTGATAAATGCGTAAACATCATTAAAAAATTATCATGATTTTTGGGTGTAAATAGGTAAGAATCTATAGGTGGTCATAAAGTAAAATTTCATCGAACCGGGTCATCAGGGGAGATAACTTTTTAATACTTTGATGATAAATAGGGGAGTAACTTATGTCTTTGTTAGTCTTCTGTAGACGTAAATGAGATTGTTAGTAATAATTTTTTTAGATATATAAAAATTGTGGAAAATAAGTTGCACAAAATTTTGCATTTTTAAACTCACATTCTTAGGTAAATAAATTAAAACTTTTTTCGTCAGGTTTCAATATCAACTTCAACATGGATTCTTCCAGACACTTAAAATTCACTATTGAATTTTTAAGTGACTCAGAAAAAAAATCTTTTTTTGGCATCAATTTAAAGAAAAATATTGTTTTTAAAACTATGAAAAAAAAACATACTACATGAATTATTTTTTGAATCTTAAGAAATAACTTTTAAATTTTCAAATCACTTTTTTGGGGTATTGAATTCTTATTCTTTTATATGTTCTTCAGGATTGGATCTTTCTAGACAAGTAAAAATTAGGGACTGGAATTTTGTTTTTCTTCAAATGACAAAAAGTCACTCCCACTACATTCTGAATTGATAAAAAAAAAATTTTTCAAGTTTTTTTCATAAAATAAGCTCTTTATTATAAAGTTACGTTTTTGAATAATAATTTGTTCAAAATTTCATTAAAATCGGACAACTCCTTGAATTTTGGCAATTGTTCTAAAACTAAGAAATTTTTTTTTAAATCTTTACCTTCCATGGTCATAATTGTATATATATATATATATATATATATATATTATATATGAGGAATGAAGGATTGAATAAATCCGAAAAAATGTGGTTGAGAATAGAGGAAAAATGTGGATATAACAACACAACAGCTAAATTCAATTGATACTTCACCTCATTATTGGCTGAAGCTTTTTCAAAATTTATTGACTTAAGTGCTTGTATATTCTGCTTTTATAGTGAAAAGGTAAATGGGTAAGAGCGAGAGAAAGGGAGTGGTTTTGGTGTGTAGTATAGAATGTGTTAAATATATAGATAGTGTTAAATGAGAAAGAAAGTCGGGGGGCTTAATATGTGGGTCAGTTAGTTGACTTTGAAGAGATTTTGATATTTAGAGTGTTGGTCAAATGTGTGATAGGGGCTGTGAATATTTTTGTTTAAATATATTTTAAAGAAATCCTTAAAGATTTTGTTGATATAAATGCATTTACTTTCTGCTTTTTTATATTTAAAATTTAATTGGATAAGGAAAGGACAGAGGGGGAGTTAGAGAAGAGGGGTGGGGTTTTTGTATGGGGGTGTGGATCTATGTGTTGCCTTTGAAGAAATTTGATAGTCAGTGTAGGTCAGTGTATGATGATGGTTGTCAACAGAGTTTTGTGAACATTTAGGAATGGAATATTTCTGTTTGGATTTTTGTTTGGAGTTTGTTTTTTTATTTAATGTTTTCAAATTTTATCTTGTTCCCGTAGGCTATGATTTTTGCAATAGCTTGTCAAGGTTGAAGAAGCCTTGCCTTTGCTTTATTACTTTGCAGTTTTCAATGAGTGCTGATTTGCATAGATGGCATAGGCTCTTATTAGGTATGGGTTTGAGCAGCGCTGCATGGTTGAAGTTAAATGTGTGATCGAAGTCTGCTGTGTGTGTGAATAGAGCATTTTGGGTGTCATTTGTCTTTATCAATCTTTTATGCTCATAGATACATTTGTCAAGACTTTGTTGGGTTTCTCCGAACAGAAATATTCCACTCCTAAATGTTCACAAAACTCTGTTGACAACCATCATCATACACTGACCTACACTGACTATCAAATTTCTTCAAAGGCAACACATAGATCCACACCCCACATACAAAAACTCCACCCCTTCTCTCTTACTCCCCCTCTGTCCTTCCCTTATCCAATTAAATTTTAAACATAAAAAAGCAAAAAGTAAATGCATTTATATCAACAAAATCTTTAAGGATTTCTCTAAAATATTTTTAAACAAAAATATCAATGAATGAATTTTGTAATGCATCAGTTATTTTATTTCAAAACTTTCAGATTTTTTCAGGTCACTTAACATTGCCTCCCCCTCTTTATTTGGGGGGCGCAAAATATCGGTGGGGTTATATATGATTGACACTAATTTCTGCATAAATAAAAAGACAAAAGACCGAAGGTGTGAATAGAAAAAAAAAAGATTTTAAGGATGATACTCTAGTAGAAAATAAGTACTGATTATCGGAAAATAAAAAGATCATTTTTGGAGATTTTTTTTTTTTTTTTTATTTCGATGATTATTAAGTTGGTTATTATCTTATAAAAGAAAAAATTATACATTAAGGCGGGAGCGCTAAATTTTCAATAGAGCTTTCGACAAAAAATTATTAGAGATCGATGCTAATGTAAAGTAGATATTTAAAAAAATATGTTTTTAGAATCTAATAATATGACATTAAACTTTTAAACTTCATATCATGATACTCATATTTTAAATGAATTTTATATATATAATTCCTAATTGATTCAAAAAGTTTTTAAATAAAATAACTAATGCATTATAAAATTCATTCATAGATAAATCAATACTGAAAATTTCATTAAAATCGGATTATTCCCTGATTTTTTTTCTCGATCGAGAGTGTTAAATTTATTTTCTAAACACGGATTTTACGGCAAATTCATGTGGCCATATTAAATCATATTTTATCAAAATTGACCGAAAAAATCATATTAAATGTATTAAAAATAAATTACATGTGTGATATTGTTTTGCTTTTTTACAGATACTCATTATGTTACTACTTTTCGACTTATAACAAAAATTTGACAATGAATAATCGATTTAATGAATTTTAATTCGTTTTTAAAATAAAAAGCAGACGAAAAATTGGGTATAATTATAATATCTATAATGTCGCACGTGCGTGTATTTATGCACAATATTCTAAATCCGAGCCACGCCTCAAATCTGAGTGTTCTCCCTTGTTCCAACTTCTTGATATTTACAGTTTGTTCATTTTTTAAACTCTCTCTTCCAAGATGCCGTCAACTGGTGGTAACTATTTTTATTTGTTTATTTTAACTATCTAAGTATGTAAAACTGTTGTATTACAGTCTTAATTCATATTTAGATTTACCCTCTATAATCATTATATGTGTCCCGTTAAGTTTCTTAAGATTACATTTTCAGATTGACGTATTTATGTCGACCCGCCCTATTGCGTGGAATTTTTTTTATTTTTTAAGTTATCCCTTAAAACTTTAAGTTAATTAAGACTTACATTTCAATAATTTACGAATAACATTTATGGTTTATGTAGACGTATTTTCTTTCTTCTTTCTTTCCATTTGGTTTTGGTTTATCAATCGTTCCGTTTTGGTGTTTGTTACTCCATCAATATGCCCCAGTTATGGACATTTACGTAGTAACAACCGTAAAAAAGTAATTGATAATAATTTAATTTTTTTTTACATTAAAATTAAAATATTTCGACTGAACAGTTAAAAAAATAAAGTAATTTTTATTTCAAAAGAATTGGATTCTTTTCTGCTGTTAAAGTCGCAGAATGTTTACTTTGCTTTTGAGGTTGGGGTTACCTAAATCAATAAATCAAACCCTTCCTTTAAGAAATACCGGTTCACACTGCAGCGTTGCTGTTATGTTACACCTATTCACTTTAAGGTGAAACAAGCTTCTTGTTATTTAAAAGGTTTTCATTACAGCGATTTTTTTTTATTTTTTAGGGTGGGGATAAAATGAATCGTTCCTTCCACATTCGTCGGAAATACGACTCTAAAAAATATCCTAACATGTCAATTGACATATCACAACACACAAAAAAAAATTTTTATGACATCATTAAAGTATTATTATTTGTTATAAATTAGGGACCAACAATTCAACCGTTAAAGTTATGGATACCTATTTTTTCGTCTTCTTTTCATTTTTTTTATTGATAATCATTATGTTACTACTTTTCAACTTTGACAAAAATTTGACCTTTAATAATCGATTTAATTTAAATTCGTTTTTTAAAAACGAATTTAAATTAATTAAATCGATTATTAAAGGTCAAATTTTTGTCTAAGTTGAAAAGTAGTAACATAATGATTATCAATAAAAAAAATTTTTTTAAAAAAAAGGTAAAATAATATTACACATATAATTTATTTTTAATACATTTAAAACGATTTTTCGGTCAATTTCGATTGCGTATAGCCTGAAATGGCGTGTTTACAAAATTAATGTAACATTCGTGATTGAAAAATCTTTTTCCAAAAATCAGGGAATTATCTGATTTTAATGAAATTTTCAGTGTTGATTTATCAATTAATGAATTTTATAATACATCAGTTATTTCATTTCAAAACTTTAATTAAGTATTTCTGCTATGATAAATTGATATATAAAATTCATTTAAAATATGAGCAGCAAAATTTTAAGTTTAAAATGTCATATTATTAGATTCTAAAAAAATATTATTTTAATAACTACTTTACTTTAGTATTAATCACCCATATATTTTTGGTCGAAAACTGTGTTGGAAATTTAGCTCTCCCCTTTTAAACGGAACAAAAATTGATGTATATTTTTTCCTTTTATGAAATGATAGACAATTAGATAATTATCAAAATTAGTAAAGAATAATAGATAATTATCAAAATTAGTAAAAAATAAAATCTCCAAAAATTATTTTTTTTAGTTTTTATTTTCATTTTATTTTCCGATTTTCGGTACTTATTTACTACCCGAGCAGATTCTTAAAAAATTTTTTTTTTGTTTCTTCTATTCACACCTTCGGTCTTTTGTCTTTTTATTTATGTAGAAAATAGTATCAATTACATATATACCACACCAATATTTTGCGCCCCCAAAACAAGGGGGTGGGTCAAAGTTAACTGATCTGAAAAAAATCAGAAAGTTTTGAAATAAAATAATTGATTTTCAGTGTTGATTTTCATAATATAAAATTCATTCATTGATAAATCAACACCGAAAATTTCATTAAAATCGATAATTCCCTGATTTTTGGTAATTTTTTTTTTTTTGACGAATTGGGTATACCTAGTTAAAATCAGATTTGACAGTACCAGAGTAACCCCACCCCGAAAGGAAAAAAAATTACCAAAAATCAGGGAATTAACTGATTTTAATGATTTGGAACTACATTTATGCATTAGCTCTTAAATCTTTGATATTGTAACTAAATATAAAGTATTTCCCGTTTAAAATGATTGTGAAGATACAATTTTATATCAGATATAAATGGAGACCACCATAATACTTAAATTGACATTAGCATAAAATAGGTCCATAAAATAATCCAAGTGTTAACATGCCAGAAAACCAACCAATATTAGGGACCGGGTTAGCTCAGTCGGTAGAGCATTCGGCTAGAAACCACAAGGTTCCTAGTTCGATACCGGTCCCTGCCAACTCAGCGTATGAGTAGCACAGGGTCTGTGCGGTAAAGTAAGGAGCTGATGGTAGGTGTGGCGCTCCACCTCAGCTGCTAAAACAATCTCCTTGGTCTAGCGCTATTGAAAAGGGGATAGACTCCCTTGCTGACTGGCTGTTACCGACTTTAAGCCGCCCCGTTGACTTTACTTACTTTTATAAATTATCAACATTAAAGATGAATACTTGAAACTATATAACTGTGCAAATTATTTGTATTAAGAACAGTTACTTGAAGCTATAATTGTTTGCAAATGATTATTATCATTAAGTTGCTTGAAACCATATAATTACTTGGCAAAAAGAAAAGATTCGCTTTAGTACTAAATAGTCCACCAAGAGTTGTCCTGTTGTAAACGCAAATTTCTTGAATGATACATTGTCATTAGCATTAATTTTTTACTGGTTTTTTTTTTTATTATTATATTAAAAACAATGAAAATAAAACAAAATGATAATTTTAAAAACTTGTAAATTGCAAACATTAAAAACATGCTATCTTTACAATTAAATTCAAAAACTACTAATTGGTGTCAGTCAAATTTAGTCACCTTGCAACATAATTAGATTTGTACTCCATATTTATTGTATATCTGCCAAAATGTTGGCTCATTTTCATTTTAAAAACAAATTAAAATTAATTAAATCGATTACTTAAGGTCAAATTTTTGTTTAAGTCAAAGAATCGTAACATAATGAGCATCAGTAAAAAAAGTAAAACAATATCACATATGTGATTTATTTTTAATACATTTTTAACATTAAATTATCCTGAACATTTTACCAAAAATGGATAATTTACTAACCCAGATTGAGAAACAAAAAATTACCAAAAATCAGGGAATTATCTGATTTTAATAAAATTTTCTTATTAATCAACAAATTCTTTCTTTTAAATTATTGAATCATTTCAATCAAACTGATTCAATGGAAATGAATTGAAATTCTTTAAAATAAATATTACTGTTAGGGTAATCCATACACGCTTTGAGGAAACAATTTATATACCTAATTAATAGATAAAATTCATTTAAAAATAGTAAACTTCAAATTTTAAGTTACAAATTTCATATTTTTAGATTCTAAAAACAAATCTTCATTTAATAACGAGCCTACTTTAGTATTGTTATCTAATAATTTTTATGCCCCACCCTTTTAGACAAAACAAATATCAATGTATAATTTTTTCACTGATATTCTAAAAGAAAATTATATACAAAACGATAAAGTAAAAAAAAAAATCTCTAAAAAATGTTTATTTTACTTTTTTTTTACATTTAATTTTCAGATTTTCGGTACTTATTTTCAACCAGAGTCTCTCCCTTAAATTTTTTTTCTTCGATTCACACCTTCGGGCTTTTGTCTTTTTATTTATACTTTAATTAGTTTTGAAAGTATATAACCCCACCTATATTTTGTGCCCCCAAAATAAGATAGGCCAAATTAAGTAACCTGTGAAAAAAAAAACAGAATGTTTTGAAATGAAATAACTGATGCATCATAAAATTCATTCATTGATAAATCAACACCGAAATTTTATTAAAATTGGATAATTCCCTGAATTTTGATTTTTTTTTTTTTTTTTTTTTTAATCGGGGGGTGGGGGTAAATTTATTTTGTAAAATACACCTATGATTTCAAAATTGGCAAATCCTAATAATACAAGTTGTTATTTATTAAGCTTTGCTTACAGTACTCGTTGTTACTACATGGGCACCTATCTATGCCCTAAACAAGTTTATTGCTGCTTAACTACAGTGATCTAAAAGGAACCAAAGTTTTCAGAATGACTTGACAATAAGTTGTATACATGCATCTTTATTTAAATTTTGTATACATGCATCTTTATTTAAATTTTCAATTCAAAAAATTAAAGTATAATTCTTGATTGAATTTTAATCATGCTTTGTACATATATATATATGTGTGTGTGTGTGTGTGTGTGGAGAAAACTTTAAAGAAGACAAACGCAGGATGTCATGAACGGTGGAAACTTTGTATGTCGATACTTAGGTATTTCGGTTTTTTTTTAGATAAAACCTTTTTCAGGACATTGAAAATTTGTATGAGTAAAAGATGAAAGATGTTCAGTGTATGTTGAATGTGTGATAAAAGGTTATTTACCGTTATTTACTTGGCGTTTATAGATAAAAGCCGATGACGCGATCATTACATGTGAAAGCGAAAATTAATGATCAGAAACCATCGCATGTTGAACGTGAATTGTTCACCTTTTATCACACATACTATCGGATTAATTTCTTCATCGTACTTCCATATATATATATATATATATATATATATATATATATATATATATATATATATATGTATATATATATAATATCCAGCAAAATGGAAGTCCAGTTTGTTAGAGTATTTATATAGTTATTATGATATGATAAGCTCTGAGTTTCATCAGATAATGATTTGAAAAATGTTTTAGATTTAACAAAAAAACATTGGGAATTATCTATGAAATTGCATGCTAATGTAATTAGGAATGCCAATCATTATGAAACAAAGTCGGAAAATAAAAAAAACATTCAAAGTTTTGCTTATGGCCATTATTAAAGGATTTGAAAATATTTTTTGTGTGTGTTAGTAATAAATCATAAATACATAGTGAATATTGGGAATAAGATTTTGTTATTCTGTTTAAACCTATGTCAAATTAAATGAAATATTGTTTTGTTTTAATCTTGCTAGAAAAATTGATACGTATTAAAAATCAAGGTTGTTGTTTGATACAAAGATTATAGTTTTTGATATTTTCTTTTTTTTTTTGCTTATGATTTATCCTATCTGATGAAGCTCATACACATCATATGTTATAATAAATATATAAACACTTCACTTACATGTTTAGTCAGACCCAGCAATCCAACCATCTTATTTTGTGTTAAACATTTTTTTCTAACTTAAATTATTCTTACCTAGAGAATTTGATAAGAAATTACTGTTTAATAATGATAATTGTTATTATCATTCTATGCAATTTTTTCACATCAGTTTTAACTCAAATTAGACCACAAGTGTGCCAGCGTTGTGGGTGTCTCGAAGAAAATTGGCAGAGATAAAGACATGATGAAATGAGATTGTTCATATCAGGAAAGGAAAAGTCAGACAGGTGGTCACAGAAAGGTCCAACTCACTTTATTGCTAATGTTACAACTTCCCTCTGAACCATTCTCAAAAACAGAAGAGGTGAAGTAGTATCTTTTTAGTTGATCAAGGGAGGATATATTCTTTGACAAATTGTAGCCCACCCCAAATGGGGGGGGGGTCACTTAGCTTTGAAATTTAGATTATTTCTTGTGGCATTGCCTGTAACTGACTGACCCTTTTTTTTTTTAAATCTCCAAGTCTTATGTTTGACTTTTTCTCTCTCTCCTACAGCAAGAGTTCTTGTGATTGACCTTTTGTTGTCAGTCACACAGCTGAGCACCAGGGTTACTGGTGGTGTGAGGTAGCCCACTGCATTACATTGTACCTTTATTTATTTATTTTTTAATATCCAGGTTCTCTTTCTACTCTACAACTCTACAAGTTAGCACCCTGACTCCAAAACAAAGAATGAGATAGATGATGCAAGTTCAAATCTTGTTGAAAGCTATTTCCTATTACAAGCCAAAAGTTTTGATTTCAAAAATGCAGCAAAAACATGATGAAAGATAAACTAGTCAAAAATTGATAAAAATGAGTAATGAAAACAATTTAAGAGAATTATGCCCAATCATTTTGTAAATTATTCAAATAATCATAGATTTCAAATTTGAAGTGTTTTCCCCAAATTTTCCTTTTCATTTTTTTGTTCTTTCTCTATCTCTCTCATATTCAGCTTCAAATGCTCTGTACCCTAACATTCCAACTGTTTCAGTTCCTCAAGACTGTGCCAGCCAAGTAGAAATCCGTATCCATTGCAAGAACTTGGTCAACAAGGACACCACTTCAAAGTCGGACCCTTGTGCAGTTTTGTATATTTGTGAAAATGAAAAGTGGACTGAGGTAAATAGATGAATCAATGTATTAGGGTTTTTTTTTTGTTTTTTATTAGGGGAATGTTATGACAAATTTACAAATTTCTATTGTTAATGTCTTTAATCCTTAAAACCCCCAGCAAACCTGTGAGCCTGATTGACACTGGACTTTTTGCTGTGAAATGTAAAATGTTCTAATCTGTTATTTAACAGCCTTACAGATTATTAATCATAGGCAATAGTGATATAGAAATAATATTGTTGATTAAATGATAATAGAATAATATTAATAGTCAATAATAATAATGATAATAGAATAATATTAATAGTCAATAATAATAATGATTATTAAAAATAATATTGTTAGTCAAATAATAATAATAATAATAATAAAAATTGTTAAGATTGGTTAGAATACACAGAATAGTCCTGAGACCTGAGGAGACTTGCTGTTACTCAGCCTACAGTTAACCACTGGCTAAGGCAGATGTGAAAAACTTAATAATAATAATAATAATAATAATAGTTCAATAATGAGAATAGTTTAATAATAATAATAATAATAGTTCAATAATGAGAATAGTTCAATAATAATAATAATGATAATCATTCAATAATGAAAATAGTTCAATAATAATAATAATGATAATCATTCAATAATGAAAATAGTTCAATAATAATAATAATGATAATCATTCAATAATGAGAATAGTTCAATAATAATAATAATGATAATCATTCAATAATGAAAATGGTTCAATAATGATAATAATAATAGTTCAATAATAATAATAATGATAATCATTCAATAATAATGAGAATAGTTTAATAATAATAATAATAATAGTTCAATAATGAGAATAGTTTAATAATAATAATAATGATAATCATTCAATAATAATAATAATAATAGTTCAATAATGATAATAATAATAGTTCAATAATAATAATAATAATAGTTCAATAATAATAATAATAATAATAATAGTTCAATAATGGTAATAGTTCAATAATAATAATAATAGTTCAATAATAATGATAATCATTCAATAATAATAATAATAATAATAGTTCAATAATAATAATAATGGTTTATTATAACCCTTACAACCTAAGTTGTAAGGGTTAAAGAAATTATTTTCTTGGTATTAATGACACTGACATGTATATCTACATTGTATATTCTTTACATGTTTATTTACAATAAAAACAAGAACTTAGACTAGCCATTTTAATTCATCTCTTTTAGCACACTTGTTTTAAAGGTGGTTTCTTTTTTCTTATGAAATTCCTCAAAATGTGTTCTGTAAAATGCTATAAAAATTGCCTGTTCAATTCTGTGCTGCTTTGACCTCATGATAAACACATGCAAAATGCCATTTTTTAAGGGTCTTGTTTTGTTTTGTTCTTCAGTTGTCCCGTACAGAAAACATTGAGAATTGTCTTAATCCACAGTTTGCTACTCCTCTCCCCATCAAATACTATTTTGAGATCGTCCAGAAAATCAAGATTGCTGTCTATGATGTAGATAATAAAACAGAGTCACTCGCTGATGATGACTTCCTCGGTCAGTTTGAGTGTACACTTGGACAGGTAAGTCAACTCACCAAGTTAAGTATAAATTAATGGAATAGAATTGTTTGGCTTATCAAAATCAGATGAACTGAAAAAAATCTCCAAATAATTAAAGATTTTTTCTTCATTCAGCTAAGGAATTAGTAATATTCATATTTGATTTATATTCTAAAAAATATGTAATATGTTTTCATTTAAAATACTCTTAAACTAAGAGTATTTTTAATGAAAATTTATTTTTGAATATAAATCAAATAAAAATATTAAATTTTATTAAAAGTATGACATAACACAATTCATTTCTTGTTTTTTAAAAAAACTTTATCTAGTACATTTTTTAATCACCCCCGAAAAACTAAAATATTTACCCAGGTAAAAGTGAGAAATTTAATATAAAAAAATCATCAAAACTGGGTCTAATCAAGTGTAAAAACTTCTAAAAACTATTTACTGAAAATAATAGATATATTGTAATTTTGTTCCATTATACAGCCAAATTTAAAAAGAAATGTTTTTGATGCCATAACATCATCAAATGGTAGAAATGCCCATGTCCAATTCTGAGAGACTAAATCAGACAAATTACAAAGTAAAATATTTGAGTCATGAAAATAAAAACATGAATATTTTAATTTATTTTTTATTATTTCTAAAATTTAAGTTTTTGTTCCTATGTTAGACTGCACTGCATCCTGCAAATTTCTTGGGGGATTTAGGATGGCATACACACCTACATGCTCTGGTTTCAGTAGCAGGTATGTTTTTAGGAGTTAGAATTGCTAGCTCCATGAGTTTTTCCTTCTCCTAGACTGGTTGCCTTACCAAGGCTAAAGAACCCAGTCTGCTCTACTATTTACCTATAGCTAGAGGGAAAAGAGAAGGATTCATCTCTTTTCAAAGTTTATTAGCACAAAGTAAAACAAACAGTTTTGTCCAGGATTTGAATTTGGCTTGTCAAGTTCATTTCATATGATGACTGAATATTTGGTAAAATTCAAACTAATAAGGATATGGTGAATCGAGTATGATTGTATCCCAAATGAAAGGTGTATAGCAATAGATTGGTAGACATTTATCAAAAAATAGACATAATGTTGGGCAATTTATCAATATGCTTAAAATGTATAGTATACAGTCATTGTATACTTTACCTATTATGACATAGATGTAACGCTTAAAAATTAACTAAATCACTAGAAAACAAACCAAGTCATGTCAGGTCTGACTGCACCTCTGCAGAGGGGTAAGACCCTTCCTAATGGAGCCATCTGTTGGCTGTGAGTGATGACCCATGATGGTTAAAGATGGAATCCTGGTAGTTGAGCAGTCCATGACATGCAACACTCCACCTTGGCCCTTACTTGAGCTAAACAGGTGGTCAAAGTAGATCTTACATCAAGCCCTATTACCTATATGATTTTCCTAACCCTATTTCTCTTATGGAAAACCCTTTTATCATATATGTACTAAAGGATGGTGGCTGAGGGTCTTAGTGTCCTGGGTATGATGTTAAACTGCATCTAGTGGTGAGGTTCCAATTCTGGAGCTCTGGGGAGTGTGGAGTACCCCTTCATCACCATTACTCCCAGGTCCACTATGACCTGCAGTGGTAGTACCTGCTACAATCCCATCTATAGGTAAAATAGATCAAAAAATGAATTTTTTTAAAAATTTGAATACCCATTAAGAATGAATAAAACAAATGTCTTTGGCATAAAATAACCCAACATGGGTTGACATACCATAAAATCCAACCAAGCAATAACAAGAAAACAAATAGTCACACAGAGATCAATGGAAAGGGCAATTATAGGAAAAACTCTAAAAGAGATCAACACAAGGGCATTAACTAAAAGTGAAATGCAATTAGCCTCATCCTGGATGAGCTTGTTGAGTCCATATCCTGGACAACAATAATTATTACAGCAAACATTTTCTTGCCATGTTATAAATGATCCTTAATCTTTATCTCACCTCCACTCAAAGAATATTTCTGACCATCAATGTGAAATGTCAAATGCAACTAATATTAATCATGACCAATTGGAAATATTATTTGTGAGACCACAAATTCATAGTCAACATCTTTAGAAATATAAATAAAGTTTAGGTGGTGCATTTAGTGTAACAATTATCATCATCGTAGGAAATGAAATTAGTGACACATTTTCAAAACTGGAAAAAGACTGTTTGCATTTCACTTTGCACTAATACTCTTGGGAAAGGTATGAATCCATCTGTTCTACCCACCAGCTAGAGGTAAATAGTAGAAGGAAATGGTTTTGTTAGTCTTGGTTAGGCAACCAATCTAGGAGAAGGAAAATTCTGACTCCACTTAAAAATTAACCTTGTGTCATGTCATATCCATGATGTAGGGGTTGGGTAAATATACAAGAATAAACTTTATTATAAACTTCATATCTCAATGGAAAGTAATGAAAATATGTGCTTAATCAATACAAGTGGGTTAATGAAGCAGACCCAGCATCGATATTTATAGCAAATGTGAGATCCACTAATAGTGAACAAATAAAAATAGGAATGTTTTCAATGTTCATCCACTTTGCTGTAAAGTTTAATGTTAAGTTCAAGACAATCTTGAAGAGGCATAGACACCAGACAAAACATGTTATCAGAGGGGGGAAACACATTTCCTCTGAGTGCATGTTTTCACATTCCAGATTACAGCAATGTCTGAGGAAAAAATAAAATAAAAAAAATGATTAAAATACTTTTTTAGTAGAAATAATTATATAGAACTCCAATAGGACTGATAAGTTCAACTTTCTTTGTATGGCAGTATCATTAATCAAAAGAAGCTGGTCATTAATTAATGAGACTCGTGTCGATAAAAGACTAAACCAGAAAACAACATATTGTACATTGATAATTCAACAAAATGATATTTTATTTATCCTATGAACAAATGATAAAACAAATAAGCAAGGTTTAAGGAGGATATTGCAATGCTTCTTAGAAATTGTATATGCTTAGATGTGGATTTTTGTATTAGAATATGAAAGTATGGTAATTTGGTTGTTTTTCCATTTACCAGCACTTGAACAATGGAAGGGAAACTTCAGAAGAGTTTTTGGTTGATTATGAAGATGTCTTTGACAATTCGATGTATCTTAAGTAACTTTCTAAGGTAATCTTTTAGAGATTAGAAAACAGACTGTTATGAATAAATCTCAACTCTCATTCAGATGTTTTCTTTCTGTATTTTTTAACTCTCAGATTGAGCCTATGTTTGATGATTTGTTACTGAGCAGGGGAGGGGGGGTGGATTTCAGCAGGGACAAAATGCAATTAATGTTGTATTTTATATCTTTTCCTCTGAAATTTTTTTCCCCGCTCCTCAATCTTTGCTTTTATACTAGACTGACCCTACTTGATGCATTTCCTTAAAATTGCCTATTTTTTATATTCAAAGATTGATATTACAGAACAATTTTCTCAATCACTAATAATCAAATATTTTGCATGTAACAATCCATTTAAAAAATTTGTATAAGACTCCAAACAATTCTCCTTTTCTCTTTCTAGTTGGTATCAAACAGCCCATTGACTAAGAAATTGGTTAACAAGAAAGGAAAGGAATATGGGAAAAGTACAATTACGGTAAGTGATAAACCAAGAAATTTACAATATAGTCATTATTATACACAAACAATCCCATACTGATGTGGGTTACAATTATATATCTGCATGCATACACATACAAAATACTACCCTGGGTAAATATCATAGATTTAGCACAGTTTTTACCAACAAAACAACTGTCAATTGAAACAATAGAAAGAATTGTAAAACTCATTGAAGAAGGCAATCCACATTGGAATGTGACAAAGGACATTGGTTGATCCCAGTCAGTTGTGTCTAAAATTTGGTTCAATTATGAAAAGAATGGTATGTTTATGAAAAGAATGGTTTAAAAAAGAAAAACCTGTTGGTAAGGTGTGAAAGACATGAAAATGTCAGGATATAAAACTCCAAACAATGAATGCTTTGAAAATAGAAAATTTACAGCAAAACAAATAAAAAAACAAATGGATCAAAATAGGAGTCAATATTTGTGACAGAATCGTAAGAAATTTTCTGAATGACCCCGCAGCCAAGTGGGACATTCTTCCACTACCCTCCCCGCAGCCAAGTGGGACATTCTTCCACTACCCTCCCCGCAGCCAAGTGGGACATTCTTCCACTACCCTCCCCACAGCCAAGTGGGACATTCTTCCACTACCCTCCCTCTCAATCAATTGGGATACTCTTCTGCATAGATGTTACATCTTCAGAGCAAATGTTGTATGTACAATTCTTTTATATTCAAAAACTTGACTTACTCCATACTTATGTTTTTGGAGGGGGAGGAGGACTTTTGGCCTAGTGCATGGCTTCCTAAGAAAAATAGTTGCAAGGGAAAGAATGCACAGATACAGAGTGAGAATCAGACAGGAACATCAAGAAAAATAGAGAGAGAGAGAAGACGATGCCATCAGAGACGTAAGGAAATGACTGAGGAGCAGAGAAATATCGTCTTAGATCAAGTTAGACTTAGACAACTGGAAAGAAAAGATAATATGCAACAAGAGGAACATTATATATATTTAGATTATGATAGACTTGGGTAACAAGAAAGGAGAAATCACATGCATGACAATGAATGAGCATATTATCTTGAGCAGCAGAGAGAAATGCACTGTCTTAGAATAGAAAACATGAATGCTGAAGAACTGCACAATTTCAGGCATAATGAACATCTTAGGAGGAGAAATGGTCCAGCAATTAATATTTTGTTCCATGGAATTTCCATGGGTCCTGCTTGTTGCTATTAGTTTTTAATTTTTTTGAAGTTTTGTGTTTTCTTCTTTTTTAGATGACTGCTGAAGAACTTTCAAACAATAATGAATTGGTTCAATTATCTTTTTGTGCAAAGAAGTTGGATAATAAGGTAAGATACAAAAGAATAACATGGTAACCATAAAAAATGACAATATTATTTATGTATGTATCCATTATACAGTTAATATCTCTGTCTATTATTTAATAAATGTTTTATGACTTTGAAATAATTAAGATTCAAAAACAATTTAAATTGGAAAAGACTTTAGAAAGAGAAAGTTCTGTACAAAATTTAATTATTTTTTCAGAAACTTGGCTCTAGAATGATATTAAATGAAAGTCTATAACTTACTGATTTGACAAAACTAAATATTTTGAGGAAAAATTAATTGTAATAGTATAATAGATTTCTTCTTCCAAGGAAGCACACTTTGTGTAATGGTAGTCATTGTATGAAATGGAATTGGTATCCAGAGTTCAAATTCAGGACAGCACTATTTTTATTTTACTATTTCACTTCATGCTAGTGCCCTTGAGAAAGGTATGAATCCATCTATTCTTTCCCCAGCTATGGGTAAATCAGTAGGGCAGACTGGGTTCATTAGCCTGAGTTAAGCAACCAGTCTAGGAGAAGGAAAACTCTAAATTCAAACCAGCTTTACTCAGTTTAAAAATTGACCATGTGTCACATCCTACCCATGCCAGAAGGGTTGGGTTTCTAATGTCCAAAAATTAATCATCCAACAAAAATGTTTATCTTCTGAACTGAAGTTTTTATTTTGTGTTTTTTTTTTCTTTGTGAATTTTGTTTGTTCAGTTAACCCATTACCTGTTGGAATTATTCAAGGATAAAATTTGAAACTTTTCTTTTAATGATTAATCTAAATAATTTATACACAATTCAATTGTTACAAATATTTATGTGTAAAATGTTCTTTCACATTTAGGGGATATTAGCAGAATCTAAAAGATGAAGATAGCATTTTTTTTTAATGTTTCATAAATTGGGCAATGGTGCCTGTTGGGACAAGGTGTTAAGGATTCAAATAATAATTTTGAGTTTTTTCTTTTTCAGGATTTTATGGGTAAATCTGATCCTTTTCTGGAGTTTTCCAAGAAAAATAATGATGGATCCTTACAAGTTGTACACCGAACGGAGGTAAATGAAAAACCTGGATATTTCTTACCTTGCTTGTTTATCTGAATTTAAACAAAAATTTTATGAAAGATTATATTCTCCTATTTATGGCCCTTTTATATTACAGATATAGACTGTCATAAGAACTGTACCTCTTATTTATCACTGTCAAGGTTGACAATGAGGTTAACAGCTCATTTTAAATCTTTATGAGAGTGACAATAAAATGCTTTCATTTCTTTTCTTTTCTTTAATTGAACTTTTCATAGACAAATTGAACCATGAGTTCAAATCTCACCAAGATCTTATCTTTTTTAAAATTTCCTATCTGTTCTATTTCCTGTTTTTAATTAAAATGTTCACCCTATTTTCAATCTTTTTCTTGTATACATACTTTCTTTTAATAAATTACATATTATCTATATCAGGTGATCAAAAATAATTTGAGTCCCACTTGGCATCCTTTCTCTGTGACAACACAAGCCCTGTGCAATAATGACAAGTCCAAACCAATTCAGGTAGTAATAATATTTAAAAGGTTAGTAATTAGTTGGATTGTAAACTGGGAGATCTATGAAAGTTATAATTACCATTTTATTTTAATCAGAATTTTCCTCACTCCAAGAAAATAGCATTAATAATGGTTTCTTTGTTATAACCTATAACAGATTGCAAGGCTGATTATGGTGGGGTCAACGCTTGGTACTTGGGAGAAACAAAAGTCAGTTGATTGTCTGATTAGGGGAAATGAATCAACTACGACCACTGGTTTTTAAACACAAGATCTGTTTTTTTATACGCTTAGCGAAGAAGACCTCAAACTTTTTTTTATCACCACTCATTTTGATATTTAGAAAGATTACATCCTTTTAATATAATTTTTTTCAAATCAAAATACTACACAGTACTACTAACCACCTTAAAGAATTGTTTTATGGGTTTTTTGAAAAATGTAGTCTAGAAGTTATCGGTCACTTGTAAATTGCAAGTTGCAGGCTCTCTCCACTGAAAACATTATTTCCCTATCATGGCTGGCTCAGCCTCTTCATTTCCAGTCCAACCCAAATGCCCACCAGTTTCTGGTCCAACCCAAATGCCCACCAGTTTCTGGTCCAGGGACAGGTAGTGTCTGCCCTGGTAGTGGGATATGTCCATTCCCACTTGATAGCAGAGGTTGCCTACGTCCAATTTGGCCTTCAGCCAATGCATGGGTAGTGGGTCGATCGACTGGCACTCCTTGCAATTTCCTACTACAGCTATTTCAGCAAACATTTATATACAAAACTGACAAGCAAGTTACAACAAGAGCATAGTAATAGCAAGTCAGGTTCAAGTGCCTCAATGAAGGGGGAGTGACACAAAATCTTTCACACAGAGTTCAAGAATGATCAATAGTTAATACTACCTCTCCAGTCTTGAAGATAATGAAATTAGATATTTATTCAAAATATTCTTTTTTTGTGTGTGTTTACTCAAACATCTGAGATCTATGAACAAAATACTGCTGATTTGAATAATAATTAATAATATTACTAAGAGAAGTAATTTCTATTGTTTGAATTGTAAAAATTTTATTAATTTGAACCCTTTTTCCTTTTCAGATTGACTGCTACGATTGGGACAGCGATGGCTCCCATGACTTGATTGGCAGCTGTACACTGACCCTGGCTGAAATGATGGAAGCCGGTTCCGGAAGTGAGGTTAGACATGGCGGCAAAATGCACCTCTGGCGATACCACCAAGTCAGCATTTCTCTATTTTTATCCTTCACCCTGCTGCAGATTGTGCACAAGTGCTCGGAGGTCTTGGTAGCCAGCTTTCTTCTCCTGAACCCCTCATGAACCACTTATATAATCATCTTTATTATTTTCGCTAAAGGCTGTCTGTATTGGGGCATGTTTTAATTCTTGCATGCCGAAATTAAGTTTTACCTACAAAAAATCCCAAAACCAGCATCTTTTTTTAATTTAATTTCTTGCTTAAACTTGATTTTAATTATCTATTATTTAATTTGATATTTGGTTCATAAGAGGTGAGAAAAGAACAGCCATATTCACCATAATAACTTTGTCAGTGCAAAGGGAAATGGTGCTTGGTGCTATGTGACCCATTAGGTGTTGATATGCCTGAAAAACTTTTTTTTTTTTTTTTTTTTTTTTTTTAGAGCACACAATAGCAAATTACTATATTTATATTTGTACTTTCTCTGCTGCCAGATAGATGAGCTTCTTAAACTCATGAATTTTGACCACTATATATAAATGCCCATCAGAATTCATTTACATAAAAACTTAAAGTAGTGCCGGTAATTTCAATGTTTATGTTTATGGTTGTGGCTGGAGATTTTGAAGAATCTTTTTTCTTACAGTGAGATAAAAAATTCAAAATTATATCAAGAAAAATTGATATTTTTTTCAAAATAGTAACCACAAAATGATCATCTATAATAATGAAAGGGAAAAAATTAACAAGTATTTAGAGAACAAATTTTCTAGTCTTATTCTGGAGTGATAAAACCTGTTAGGGTCTGATATGTTTAAAAATTATTCATATTCAATAGGACTTTATGCAAAAGAAAAAAACTCTTATGTAACAACTACACAAAAAATGTAAATTTGAATGTCTAATGAACATGATTCTCTAACCTCTAGAGATAAAATAAGCCTAGACATACCATTAAAATCAATCAAGTTATTTATTAAGTTTTGCTTAGTCTTTTACTATCATTTGATGAAACAGAATAAATAAAATTGCTTTGTAAAATGCATCAACAAATGTTTAATTTTCAGATTTGATTTGATTGAAAGAATGTGCTATTTCAACAATAAATCTATTTGAACATAAAATATAGTAAGTAAAATTTAAATTCAAATTAACATATTTAAACCTTAATATCAGCAAAATGTCCAGTGTAAGAACTTTTGGAAACAAAACCAGGCTTTATTTGATGATATAAGGCTTTTACAAAAATGTGTTTGTGTCTTGTTTCAAATCCATAAAAACAGGATGTGAAGTTCTGCAAGTTAACTTCTCTTTCAACACTCTGAAAATGTTAAACTAAAACGTATGATAGACTTTGATGAATTTAATGAATGTATGTGCAGACTATTCTATAGAAACATTGAATTTATTTAGTAGAGGACCTACACTTGGCACTAATTAGAAATTTAATGATAACCCTCATCAATTGAACCTTTTGGATAAAGCCTTAGATTTGTGGGTCATGCATTATTTAAGGCTTTTTTACTAAATTTTACTTTTGCTTTATTATTTTTCTTGCATACTGTCTGCTTAAAAATGTTTCTTTTCCTGTGTGGCATGGTCTGCTTTTTTTTTTTTACACTTTTGTTTTGATTTTAACTTTATTTTCAATTATAGAATAATGATGCAATTTAAAAAAAATAAGATGGGTGTTAATTCTGATCCACAATCCCAGCTAAAAGGACCTTGGAGACTATACATTTCAACCGCATTAATCTGAAAGCAACCAACAAATACTAAACCAGTTTACGATCCTCAATCTGCCTGATTTCTGTAACTCTTTTGGGTACATCATGCAAACCTCTATTTCATCCTTTTGCTTTCTCACTAGGTTAGGTGATGTCATTAAGTGCACTAGAGGAAATGTTTCTTAAATCATGTAAACAAGGGCAGATAATCTAGTGAGGTTATCTTTTTTTTAATTTTGATTTAAGACTACTAATACATGTCATAAGTTTTTCTATATTTCACTTACTTTGCAAAGGGGAAATAACCTGTCTCCCCCCCCCCCAAGTATTGCATTGTTTGCTTATTGACTCTTCAAACAGTCTTCCCTTGCTGCATGGTGTGGTCTGATTAAATTCTCTAACACTTTTTTTTGCGGGGGCCTTGATTTTCAGTTATCGAGGCAACAGTTATATCGTGAAAAATATTTACAGGTCTTAAATTAACCCATTATAACTGACACTGGCTTCAACATAAAAATAAATGCACGTGTTTTTATATCAATATATAGACAATGGGAGTAATTTTAAAAGATTTAAAAGGATAATCCCCCCTCACCTATATATCAAGTTATATACATTGTTTTTTGCATAAAGAGTCATTGATGAACAATATTGAAATCTTTTTTGTCCCCCCTACACCATCCCCCAACAAATTGACTGCTTTAAAGAAATGATTCTAACTATTCTAAACATATCAAATTTTCTTCATGATTGAAGTAAGTGAATTAAATTTTATATTGAACTCATTGAGTTCCTATTATAACAGTGGTCCATGATGATATTGATTCTTCTATTTAGAAAGGAGTGAACATTTTTAATTAGTATTTTATAGTTATCTTGATCTAGAATTTGGATGATTAAAATCAGGCCCAAATGTCACAAAATATCATTCAGTTGCAAATTCAACTGGGAAATACTTTATTCTCTAAATTAGAACATTTTAATATTTAATAAATATCTCCCTAGCCATTTTTGTTTGGTTATGGTCATATATATATATATATATATATATATATATATATATATATATATATATATATATATATATATATATATATATATATATATATATAAGAATTTAGTGATATATAGATATTGCAAATGAAAAGAGAAATTACTTCCCTTAGCATATATTCTGCGTTTCAAATTATTAATAAAGTGACTTTTTTTTTTTTTTTCTCAAAACTACCTGTTGGAAGAATAATGGGAATAGATATATGCATCAGCTGCATAAAAACTGTATTGTTCTGCGAAACAAGAAATAAAAGCTAGCTATTTGTAATAATAGGGCCGGTATAGCTCAGTCGCTAGAGGTTCCGTATTCGATACCGGGCCCCCGCCAACTCAGCGTATGAGTAGCACAGGGATCTGTGCGGTAAAGGGAGGAGCTGATGGTAGGTGTGGCGCTCCACCCCAGATGCTAAAATAATCTCCTTGGTCTAGCGCTAGTGAAAAAAAAAGAGGGATAGACTCCCTCAATGTCTGGCTAATACCGACATTAGGCCACCCCGACGACCTTACTTTGCTTATAAGGCTATAAATGAGTGTCATTATAAATGTGCAATTATAGGTCGCAAATGTGACTTGACTCATTCTTAGAAAGATCTTATAACATCTGAACTTTCCAAAGGCAAATCTACATTAGAAATATACAAATTGACTGGAAGATATCACCGAATATTCTTTGTTGCAGCTCCAACAAGGTACATAAGTGGACTGATAAGGGTCACTCTAGGGTTGTTTCCCGATGTTCTTTGTCAAGAATCAAACTTGACGTTAATAACACAGGCCTGAATAGTTGAGCACTTTTCAGGAGCATTGAAGAAGTAGCAGTGTCCAGAAGTACTCACTATTGTCTTAAAAAGTTTGGGACATCAGTGAGACAAGTGACAAAACCTTAATTGATAAAAGTAAACAAACAAATGTGTTTGAAATTGACAAAGGAAAATGTGAAGGTCAATTTCTCAAAAGTTCTGTTCACGCATGAAACTTGTGCAACACTTGATGATTTGAGTAAAAGTTGGGTCATAAATGGACGAGATCATTATCAAAGCTTGAAGCACCAACAAGGAGGAGTATTATGATTTGGGCTGGTATTATTGGAGGTACCATGGCTGGTCCATACAGTGCCTGATGGTACAAAAATAACTGCAGATGTTTATATAGTCTTCCTCAAAGTGCACTTGGAATCTTGACTAAAAAAGCAAAGAATCACATTCAGGAGAACCATCATATTTATGCAAGATAATGCTCCTTCATATTAAGCACATAAAACTACGGAGTACCAGCAAAATTTAAGTTTGTGTGGACCTCAAAAGTTTAACTGGCAAACCAATTATCCAGACTTAAACCCAATTGAAAACTTGTGGAGCATTCTGACACAACATGTTTATGAGAATGGACGCCAATTTAGAAGCAAAGGTGACTTGTGGCAGGAAATAATAAACATATCACGTGAAGTTACAACAGAGGAAATCCCAAAATTGACATGTTCGATGGACCAGGGCCTTTTCTAAGTCATTTTTTTTTAAAAAGGATCACATATTTCATATTAACCAACTCCACTATCATTTTTGAACTCTGTTTACTTTTTTATTTTGATTTAATTTCACTTTAGTTATTGTATGTATCCCTAAAAATCTGTAAAGGAAGCAATTAAAATGTTATTTTCTTTTTTACAGGGATTTTTATTAAACCTTGATAATAATTTGACTCGTTAATAATTTAAGTAAATTAGGTAAATGACCATAACTTCTGTTCTTTTTTTTTTTTTTTTTTTAGAACCTTACAATTTTATGAAGTTGGTGTATATATATGTTTTCATCATTCTCTGATATTTTTGTTAAATTCCAACCAATGTTTTTTTTGCTTGGGATGAAAAAGTGTCACCTTGTTAATAATTTGAAATGCACTGAAATAATGATCAGGGTAAGAATGGAACATTTTAATACTATTTATGCTAATAATCTTATGAATTATGATACTTTGCTGTGTTATAGTGACATAGACTCAATGAAGATAGTCCATCAAGGTAGTAGTTCCTCTGATAAAATGGAGAAACCCACATGAGCAGCTTGTGTTAATACCCAAGTAGGATATACAGTTCATTGATATGAAGTCTTGAGTAATCTTGATATGCACCTTATTTTGGAACCTGTGAATATATTATTTCTGTATATGTGATAATTTACTATAATTCAGCTATATAGTGTTCAACTGAAAAGTTCATAGTCTGACCAAGATAGTCTCATGTTCCATTGGTGTTGCAGTGCTTGGATCCTATTCATCAAAAAATTCATCAACATCCAATATGATGTCATCATATGAAGTTTTCAGCCCATCTTGTATTACCTATGCATTTCATATTGAGTAAATTGAAACATTCAAAGAATTTCAATTTTATTTTCTATTTATATATTTTACTGTAAGAATTCTTTAGTTATCACTTTAACATATTCCTTTGATTAAGTGTCTGCTGCAGAGTTTGATTTCCAGTATTTCATCTTTCATGTCTCTTTTATTTCTTTTTGTTTAGTGGTGTCTGCTTCTAAGATTGCCAAATATTTGTAGCTTGCTCTGTTTGTCTGTATCTGTGTCTCTAAGTGTTTTGTTTCAATAATTCTATTCTCCCCCTTGTTTTTCTTTTTTCCCCTATTCATTTGAACATTATTCATTTCTAAATGCTAAATTCCATCCCCTTGTCTTGGCTGAACATTCTATTTGTAATTTCATTATTATTTCATTTTTTCAGGTAGAAAAACCTTGTGTAAATCCTAAAAAGAAAAAAGCTAATTCTGGTCATATCATTGTCCAGTCTTGTAAGGTAAGCAAAGATACTATCTCTATTTTATATCATCTATTTTATCCGACTTGAACTGGAAAAAAACATTTTTCTGTTCATTCTATTGTCAGTGATGGCAGGGTTCTGTGAATTTGAAGAATTTCTAAGCTACACAGATGAAATATGTATCAGAACCTCAAAAGAGACAACATAGGCTAACAGACTATTATGTGTTAAATTCTGAGTGCTCCATACTTTAGCTCTTAACAAAAAATCAATTTTGGTAACATATTGTCTAATTATTATCTATATTTTATTTCATTATCTATTACATCTGGTTCAAATTATAAAACATTCTATTGTCAGTCACAATGTTATCAGTGTCAGGGATTCATGAATATAAAGAAAATTGTAGCAAATTTTCATTGGCCATTATCAATTTCCATTAATGTTACTAGCAAGATAAAAAACGGCCTCTGGGCGATGTAAAAATAGATTTTTGAAACATATTGCCTAAGGGGTGGAAGTTAAAAATTCAATGTCAGTGCATTTGTACCCTAAGTAAGTAAAATCATCAAATTCATTAAAGGATTAAAAAATAAACAATTTGAAATGTAAACTTTAAATATATATTAAAATAAAACAAACTATATATAGATATATAATACCAGTCATGTATTTATTAAAACTTGTTTTAAAAAACAATGAGGACTGTCTAATGTTGCATGTTCAAATTTTGAATGTATTTATTCTATGTTATGACGATTTTGGGTAATGTGACATAAGCAGTGACGTAATTTTTGTTTCAGACAAAAACCGGAAGCGAATCTCCATTATTATGATTTGCATCATTTTTATGACACAGCTATACCAGTTTATATATGACCATTGTCAAGGACATAACAATTTCTCTTGTGTTTTTCCTGCTTCTCTTTTACAGGTTTCCGTAATTCCATCATTCTTGAATTATATCATGGGAGGAATGCAGATAAACTTTACAGTAAGTAAATCTATATTTATAAAATCTATCAATGATAATAATATTAATAAAACCAGTCTTAATAATTTGTGTTAATAACAGAATCTATTTTAATAATGCTAAAATTGTCTTAAAATCCATTTTAGACATTTGGCCTCTTACCAGACCTAGACAGTTATTTTAGCTAATAAAATATGATAAATCATTGATAGAATAATGTGGTATAATGGCTCCACCATCCTTGGCACAGTGAATAGCAGACATGTTTGATATTTGCTGTGGAATAATTAACAAGTGGAATAATAGCTAAGGCAAAATGTTTGGAAAATGTGTGGTCATTTATTCATTGGCTCAAGACATATCAAGAGAAAGGGTCTGAGATTTAGTTAGATCAAAAAAAGTCAATTGGGACGGAGTCAAGTTGTTAGAGGAGGCGGCTTAAGGTCAACACCTTCCCCCCAAGCTTATAAATGAAAGGATGTCTCCTTTCTTCCATTGACTGGGCCAAGCCATTCCACCTCTTCATTTGGAGAATAATCCAAAGAGGAATATTATATCTGTTAAATAAATGAATTTTTGTAATCAACATGTCTATTGTTCCTTTCTACAATTGGGATTAAGTGACATTTCTTTTAACAATAATCTTTTATTTTCTTTGACTTTGCAAGAATTATGGTGGGAGAACAAACTATGAAAAAGTCTTTTGAGCTACATAGGAAACTTGACATCATGCAAGAGAATGCTCTTTTGCACAGTGTACATCCAGCATTCAGTTTCCTAAATGAGTTTAGAAATGGTAGATTTATTTACTGGCCATCATTTTCTTCAGATCCCAATCCAATTAAAAATCTCTGGATCATCTTTATGAAGGTATGTGCCCCCACCAACCTCAGCACTGTGGATAGTCAATGTGTTGAACATCTGTGGGGGTATAATTGTCAAAGTTTTTGACTGCCAATGTTTGAGAAAGTAAAAATCATATGGAGGCAGTCACATGATATTTGTGAGATGAATTCTAGTCAGTTTAGACCCAGACTTGAAGTGTAAAGTCCAGTTGTTTGGGAGTAATAATGGCTTATCAATGAAAGTCTGTTACCTTTCCTCCTTCAACTGAGCAAAGTCAATCTACAAGTCAGAAGAATAAAATGTAACATTTGGAAAGAAATGTAATTGATTTTTGTGAGCAACATGTCCTTTGTTCTTTACTGTTATTAGTATCAAATGACAAACCTACCTTTCCAAGCCACCTGGATATATTGCAGGTGCATGAATTTGGGCATTTGTTTGTAGCCAAAGAAGACTGAAATCTTCAAAATTCATCAAAGCCAATATGTAATTGACTAACATCTATGATTTGTGGCCAAGGGACTTAAATTTCAAAGGAAATGATTTGTATCAGAGTTTTTGTTTTTAAAATTTTGTGTTGTTAATTTATATTACAATAGTTTAGTATTAGATAGGAATACTTGAAACCATATAATCGTGTACAAATCATTTAGTATTAAATAAGAAACCATATAACTGTGTGCAAACAAATAGTTATCAAATAGGAATAGTTGTATGTCCATGCATAAGTGTCTACAGGAGAATGTCACTTATGAGTTTGTTCTTACTTTTCCAGCATGTCCTGTTTATCTTACTTGGATGTTTTGTGTGATAGGAGATAAGTGGCTGTATAAATATGTTGATTAAAATTCTACAAAAATCACTATTAGTAATTATTTTTAAATTGTTTTTCTTTCAGGTTGGTATTGATTTTACTGGTTCAAATGGTGATCCTGCTGAACCCAAGTCTCTTCATCACATTAACCCAAACCAACCAAACCAATATATGCAAGCCATTCAGGCAGTTGGTACTGTTTGCCAGGACTATGATACGTAAGTAATCCTATTAAAAATATGTAGACACAATTTCAAATTCTTCCATTTGACATTTAATTCTTGTAATGTTGCCTTACATCATCTCACTAATCCCATTTATAAAAACCAATTAATTTAAAAGGTTGTCTCTAGCAGATGAAGCCACCTGCTGATATTGATTTCTATGCAATATAAATAGGTAAAATTTTTACTTCTCATATTATTCTCTGTAAGAAGGTATGCTGAAAATGTATCAAGACTAAAGCTGTATTTTCCTAGAGAACAATGAACAATGAATGAAACATTAATTTTCTTCAAAATAATCCTTACTGCCACTTGAGAAAGGCGAAAGGAAATGGAATGTACATTCATACTGAACAAGGGTAAAAGTAAAGTAATAAAAATAGATCAGTTGATAAGTTTAAACATTTATAGTGACCATTGGGAAAGACCAGCCAATCACTAGCATACTACAAAGGAATGAGATACACACCCATAATGTAGTGTAATAATATCATCACATCAGAAAATAATGCAGAGCCACTTCAATAAAATTGGTCACCTTTGTCTGCCGCAGTAAAAAGTAGTAAAGTCTGTGGAATGGCCTATTGTTGGTATCAGCCAAACAGCAAGGGAATCTATTTCCTTTTCGCTTGTGCTAGACCAAGAAATTTGTTTTGGTGGAGTGCTATATCTACCATCAGCTCCCAGATGCTTTACCACACAGATCAAATTACCTAAGCTGTGTTACTCATGTGCTGAGTGGACGAGGACTGGTATCAAACCTGGAACCTTGCAATTCCTAGGCAAATGCTCTACTTGCAATGAAAGGTTTCAATTCCAGTTGATTCAATGAGTTCTTAGTACTTTTATTGATACTTTTACCTCAGATTAATATCACATCTATACACTCTGCCTAGGATCAGAGTGTTACTTCCCAGAACTTGCCTAGAATGAAAGTGTAGTATCTGTACTTATAGAAATCCAATAGTATTCTTTAAATCATCACATAAGATACACAAATGAAAAATGTTTTTTGGTTCAAAAAGTCTACAATTTAATACTTCCTCAAAAATAAATACAAAATAAGAAAAATCAAAAATCTGATTGACTACTTTAATGTTTTAATTTTAATTTTGATTTAATTAGATTTCCATTTTACTATTTTTAATTCTAAAACATATTTTTAGAAACTCTGCATTACTGAAATTTCTATTTCTTTACATAGGAAATGAACATAAAAACAAATTGTATTACTCAACAAGTTTTATTGCAAGATCAAATCTAAATAGAAAAGAAGATCTATAAGGAAATAAGATGCAAAAATGATGGTTTGTGTGCGTGTGTGTGTGTGTGTGTGTGTGTGCAAGTAAAAAGTTTCCCTATAGTACACATACGTGTATGAAAATGTTTGAAAAGAGTTCTTTTAGTTGTTGATTGTGCGGAATTATAGATAATGTCTCTCTATGTATAAAAGTAAGCTTACAGCATTGTGTACTGTGTATGTATTTACCCAGCCCCTCTAAAGCTAGTTTGAATTCAGTTTTTCTTTAGCTGGACTAGTTGCCTTACCAAGGATAAAGAAATCCAGTCTACTCTATCATTAGCCCATAGCTGGGAGAAAAACAGGGATTCATGCCATTCCCAAAGCATTAGTGTGAAGTGAAGTGCAAACTGCCTCATTCCAAGTTAATTGTCTCAAGTAACATTTATGTGAATAGAGTGTGCTAATAATGATCCATTCAAAGTCAAAGGGATCTG
This sequence comes from Doryteuthis pealeii, assembly GCA_023376005.1. Classification (NCBI taxonomy): domain Eukaryota; kingdom Metazoa; phylum Mollusca; class Cephalopoda; order Myopsida; family Loliginidae; genus Doryteuthis; species Doryteuthis pealeii. Next base: position 98,158,430 of record CM042147.1, on the reverse strand, counting down.
GATCATCTTCTTATTGGATGTGTTTCTTGAAGAAAATTCACTATTATTATTAATATTAATAGAATAAGACTGCATATGTTTAAATGTTATGCTCTGTCATCACTTCAGGTGAATAATAGATTATTTCATCTTGATTGTGGGAACATGCTACATGTCAAAGAGAAAAAGAAAGCAAATATGATAGAAAAAGAAAGAAAAGAAGTGATAATGCTATATATCAGATGCTTATTATCTGCTTCATTGGAATAAAAGAAGAAAATAGGTGAAGAAGAATGATCTATCTAGGACCCTAACAGAGTGGACCTGGAAGTAATTGCAATGAAGTTGTACTCCACACTCTCCAGAACTCGAGCCTCACTACCAGATGCAGTTTAAAGTTGATGGGGGTGGGATACAGTTGGTGTATTCTAAGCCTTGCTGACAGTGGGAGGTGGAATATTAATTCAACAAGAGTTGACATGCTATAAAACCAACTACCCAAATAACCAACCAGAACATCCCTTTTTTTTGTGGGGGTGGGGGGATCTTACCTCTCTGCAAAGGATGCAGTCAGCATATTCTAAACCCTATGACTAATGTTGAGGATCCTTCTTCTTACCACTATTTCTTTAATGATCTTATAAAAATAGCAAATAAATTTGATACATATTTACTGATTATTTTGTTATGTCCATTGTGATTAAATTTGGTCTCTTCTCTCCCATAGACTTTCCATATAAAAATGTCTTCATTATTCTCCTCTGTATTCCTTCACATAACAGATCTTCATTCTTTGATCCAGTTGATTGTTAACATTACCAAAAATTCACTGAATTTTTTTTTTCTTTTCTTCTTTCAGAGATAAATTTTTTCCAGCTTTAGGTTTTGGGGCTAAAATCCCCCCACAAATGGAAGTGTCCCATGAATTTGCTGTGAATTTTAACTTTCAGAATCCATTCTGTGCAGGTAATTTTTCATTCTTTTATGATAACTTTTTTTCTTCCCCTTTTTGCTGTTTTTATTGCAATATGTCAATTCTTATTTTATGCCAAAGTCAGTTTAAGAATTATAGTCTCCAATTATATAAGGTACAAAAATGTATCTTCAAAATAATTTTAAACAGGCAAACACTTCATAGTTCCATATCAATGTTTTAAGGACCAATGTAGTTCAAAATCATTTGAAGAATTATCTCAAACAGATGTATTTGACCTATAGATGAAACCCTAACAGGTACATACACTCCAGGTCAGAGTGTGCATGGGTGTAATTACAATGAAGAGGTAACTTAAGACTTCCCAGAACTCTATAAATGGAGCCTCTCCACCAGATGCAGTTTAGTGTCGTACCCAGAACACTTATGATATATTTTAAAGAGCATATGTAGAATTTGCTTTTACAGGTTTTACTTCAAATAATATCTTACTTCAATGAAGCTTGAAGATTAAGACCATTCTATTTATCTCCTGTTCTCCTGACATTATTAACACAAGGCATTATATATTATGGATCTTTCTGGTGATGTAGATATTGAATTTTATGTTAAATTTTATAGATTTCCATAATTATTCAATGGAATAATAGAATGTTATTCATCAATTTGGTGTGGGGGCAGAACATTTTTTTATCTAAGAAATGGATTGACATGTGTACACAAGAAATATTCTGTTCAAATAGAAAGTATAGGTGACATCCATCTTTTCTTTCTCAAACTACAGGTAAATAACTTTGGTAAGGAGAAGAAAAACTGAATTAAAAAATTTCTACCAACATGGCATGGTAACTTGCAACAGTGGAGTATTATGTGTGTGTGTGTGTGTGTATATATATATATATATATATATATATATATATATATATATATATGTGTGTGTGTGTGTGTGTGCCAGTATATATTATGTATTTATAATATATATATGTATGTGTGTGTGTGTGCCAGTATATATTATGTATTTATAATATATATATGTATGTGTGTGTTTATATATATATATATATATATATATATATATATATAATGGGACCTGAGGCTATGCAACCTTGACACAAACATGTGAGAGGTAGATGAAGAAAATCAAGCTTCAATGTTAAACAAGGCATGATGAGGATTGAGGCAGTGAGGAGCCTCTGTGTGTGTATGTATATATATATATATATATATATATATATATATATATATAGATGATGGGGAGGTATTGGTGGGATGATTGAATCATATGAATATCTTTATGATCTGCAATATAACTGATGGTAAAAGTTATTTCTGATAAAGCTAAGAAATATAATCATTTTTAAGTAGTAAAATTGTGCTTTTAGTAACACAATTTTGGTCTAATTTTTCGCAAATGTAATGAACACTCATTTTTTCCCCACTTTATTAAAGTAATTCTTTTCAGTACTCATTTTCCTAACCTTCTTCTCCTCTGTCTCCTTTACACTGATACAATCTCTTAACCCCCTCCTGCTGCAATCTGATTAACCCCCCCCTCTCTCTCTCTCTCCCCCTCTCTCTCCCTCTCCAATACATACATACTTTTTTTTCTTACAGGAAGTTTCTTTCTCTCTCTCTCTCTCTCTCTCTCTCAGTAGTTCCAACTTTTTTTTATTTGGTGATTTTTTTAAATCTTTTTTTTAAATCTCTTTATTCTAATCATCTCACTCTTTCTCTCTAACATCAATTACAACTATTTTCTCATCCTCTTTAAGTTTGTTTTTTTTAATTCTTACTTCCCCTCTCTCATTCATTCACACCCAGTATAATTAACATTTATATATACAACACACTGTCTTATTATTATTATCATTGTTATTATAATTTCCTCTTTCCTAGAGAAGCAGTTTCTCAAGTGGACCACATAAACATTGACCTAATCAAAATGAAATAATGATTTCATTTGATTCCCCCAGATTTGCTACTTTAACATCAGTTAGCAATTTATCAATTCCCAAATTATGGCTGTGATTATAGAGATTAACAAAGTTTGATAAGAATGGGTGTTGCCTAAAAACATTCTAAACAATAATTGCTTCAAAAAGTCACCCATTGTTATTTTGCACACAAGTAATTGAGTCTTTACAAATATTCTCTGTGGAAGTCAAAAATACTCCTCACAAAACTTTATACCTAGACAAATATTTAAAACTAGCTGAAGGACTTGTCTACTCAGGTATGTTTAGTGTTGGTTGGTTGGTTGGTTGGATGGTACGTCATGTCAACCCTTGTTGAGTTATTTTATACTGAAGACGTTTTGTTTTATTCATTCTTGATGGGTACTCAATTTCTTTTAAGCTCAAATTTTTAAACACATTTTTTTAAATCTCATTATTTCTATATAACCCATAGATGGGACTCTAACAAGATCTACCACTCCAGGTCAGAGTGGACCTGGGAGTAATGGTGATGAAGGGTTACTCCACATTCCCCAGTGCTCCAGAATTAGAACTTCACAATCAGATAGTTTAATGTCATTCCCAGGATATTAAGACCCTCAACCACCACCTTCTAGCACATATATGATAAAAAGGGTTGGGGCTTGCCATAAGGGCAATAGGTTTGGAACAATTATAAAAGTGCTAGGACAAGAAGTGACCAGCTGATTGATTGGAGGGGGTCCAACCACCCGTCTAGCTTAAGGACCAAAGTGGAGTGTTGCATGTCATGGACTACTCAGCCACCAGGGTTCTGAAAGGCATGAATCCATCTGTTCTCCCGCCAGCTATGAGTAAATAGTAGAGCAGACTGATTTTTTTAACCTTGGTTAAGCAACCAGTCTAGGAGAAGGAAAACTCTAAATTCAAACCAGCTTTACATTGCTTAAAAATTGAGCTTATATCACATCTTGTCCATGGCAGAGGGGTTAGGTAAATAGGTGCTCTTCTAGCTTGGAGTTCAAGAGTTGGATTACAATGTCAGAAATACCCAGGTAATAATATTGGGTACCAATGTTGTGATTTTTGGTAGGTAGTGTAGCTAGTATATTGGTTTGTCACCAGTGAAGATAAGTTAAGGTTCTCTTTGTGTGGTTCTTCAGTTCAGACTGAAACAGACCATACCTTCTTAATGAAGGAGATTAAAAGAAATCTGATGGCACAGATTCATACTATATCAAAAGAGATTGGTCCTTTAACCAATCAAAAACTCAATGGAATGCCAAAAGGATTATTTTAAAGAAAATGAATATTTTATTAATTGTTCATTTCTATCTTGGTAAATATAACTTCATTCTTTATTCTTAGGAATATACCTCATATAATGTTAGGGTGTCTCATCATTGTGTAATGGTTAACAAACTAGTCTTGTAGATCTATTACTACTGAATAGTGAGTTAAATCTTCACTGGATGCCCCATACTTGTGACCTTATGTCACATCCTACCCATGGTGAATGGATTGGATAAATATCTACCACATATGTTATTTAGTTTATTTTCTGAAAGAATCATCTCATAAAAATTGAAATATATCTGAGAAGTTTGTTCTTGTGTAATAACTAATAAATTATATTTTTGTAAACAGAATCACAAAATTAGATGAGGCTAAGAAAATTTCTGTTATTTTTGTAGATCCAAGAATTTGTATCAAAATATATTTACATTGACTATCCAGATAAGACTAAGTTTCAGTCATTTCCTTCATTTTTTTTACTGAACAGTTACATTTAAAAATAACATCTTGAACTGCCTACAATTCACCTGTCAGCCATATTTCTTTAGTCTTTCCCTCCCTGACCACTAAGAAAATATCAATTCATCACTTATGGCTGATATGTAATTCTTGGAACTTAACTGCAACTGTTAATTAAGAAGAAAAAAAATGAAGAAAATTGCTGAAACTTATTCTCATTTGGATGATGAATATAAGTATTACATTTTTACCTTTTTTTTTTTTTGTACGTTATTAAATAAATAATAGAAACTTCCTTTGATGGGCTATTCTGGACAAGTTCCTGAATTCCTAGACTCTCATTTACATGTTGAAAATCAATTGTTCTGTTGGATTTCTGTTTAACAATATCATATGAATTGTAAGTGGTTTTACTTATTGCATTTTACATACATCTTTAATTCACCTTGATCTTTGTGAATGAGACAGAAAAAGGAATTATCAAATTATTTAACTTAAAGCCAATAATCACAAGAGTAAAGTTTTATGTTGTGCTTGGGCTTAGAATATGTCAACTACATCCCTTGCAGGGGAATAAGACTCTTAAAAAAAAGGGGTGTCCTGGTTATAACACTAAATTGTACCTGGTGGTGAGGCTGAAGTTCTGGGGAATGTGGAGTCACCCCTTTGTTGGTATAACTCCCAGGTCTACTCTGACCTGGATTGGAAGTACCTATTAGAGTACACTCTATAGGTTAAATAGTTCTGTTTGAAAATTATTAGTATTAGATAGGAATTCTTGAAAACATATAACTGTGAAAATTATTTGCATTGAAAATAGTTAATTGAAATTGTTTGCAAATGATTATCATTTGTTACTTGAAACTATTTAATTGCTTGCAAAAAAAAAACTCTGATTTTAGTACTAAATAACCCAGCAAGTTTGGACATGCCATAAAAAGGTCCAACCAATTTATTAGATCTGATTTAGTAAGAATAAATGTTATCTTTGAACATTATTTTGACTGATTTTTTCCAGGTGTTGGTGGGATTTTGGAAGCCTACCAGAATTGCATCCGCCAAGTGACACTGTGGGGCCCTACCAATGTTGCACCCATCATAAAACATGTAGCCAAATTTGCACAAGCTGCACAAGCTGAAGAACCTACAAAAGGGGCTGCTGTAAGTGAAATTGTTCCTTTTTTTTTTCTTCTTTTTTCTTTTTTTCCCTCTTCAACAAAAACAAAATTGAATTTGTTTTCCCAACTGGAATTGACTTCTTAGAGCAACATGGCGTAATGGTTAGCATCATAGGAAATGAACTTGATGAACTAAGTTCAAATCCTGGATGACACTGGACACATTTGCTGATGCCTTTAAGAAAAGCACAAATTTTTCTTTTCTCTCCAGGTATTGGTAAATAGTAGGGCAGACAGGGCTTTTTAACTTTAGTAAAGCAACCAATCTATAGAAAGAGAAAAACTGAATTTAAAACCAAAGAGATTGCACAGGGCTAGCAACTCCATGCTACAAAAAAAAATCTATATAATTGCTCAAGGAAACAAAACACACATATTGTCGACTTCTTGTCATTCATGATATCTTCCTGATTGAAGGGTTTACAAGAAATAAACAAAATAGGTAAGTGGGTAAGAAAAAAAAATGGGTAAGAAAAAATTCTAGAAATACTCTGAATATTTAACTAGAATACATTTTTAATAAACTGTGTGCTCATTATTTGTATTCAGTAGGAATACTTGAAACCATATAACTGTATGCAAACAAATGGTTGTTATTATTAAATAGGAATTATATAACTGTGTGTAAATTATTAAAATTAGATATGAATACTTGATACCATTTAACTTCAAACAAATGATTATCATATAAACAAACAAACAAAATAAAATGATTGCAGTTCAAATTATAAATATTTATGATTATAATCAGACATTTACAAATGAATCAAATTTTGGTATCAGATAACTCGTAAGGATCATATGCCATTCAATAAATCAAACTAAAGTTTGAAAATGAACTCTTAGAGACAAACATGAACATTTTCAACATTCAATCAGGGTTGTTAATACCAATATTAATATTGAGCCCAATTTGTCCTACTATTTACCCCTTGATGGTGGGAGAATATTTGGATTCATACCTTTTCCCAAACAAATTGAATTTGGGTCACCGGGTCTATTTCCTACAACAATAACCGTTACATCATGAGTGCCTCCATAAAACCACTCACAATGTAGTGAGAGATTGCTTGAGGCCCATGGGGTATTGAGTTGAAATTAGTTCTGGATTCAACAGATCCAAGTTGAACTTTTTCTTTTTTTTTTTTTTTTTTTTTTCAATTAAATCTTGAATTTCTAATGTATTTAAAACTTATTTCTACTTACTATTCTTGTTTCAGGCTTATTTTATTTTGTTGTTGTTAACTGATGGTGTTGTCAGTGACATGGCAGAGACTGTAGAGGCCATTGTTGAAGCATCACGCTTACCAATGTCTCTGATTATTGTCGGAATAGGAAATGCAGATTTCAAGAACATGGATTTCCTTGATGGAGATGATGGAGTCTTGAAGAGTAAATCAGGAAAAACTGCTCAACGAGATATTGTGCAGTTTGTGCCATTCTACAAATTTGTAAGGGTAAATTTTCTTTTTATATGCTTTTGCTTTAACAAAAAATATTTACTCATATTTCCTACTAATCACAGAAATGTGGGTGTGCACATGTAAATGGAATTACCACAAAAATAATAAATTTTCTTTGCATTAATGTCTTTGAAAAAGTCACTCTTCATCTCTACTTTTTTTCTGATGGTTCCATCTAATTATTGCTTTATATGTAACTTGTATATAGTTCTTATCTATTTTAACTGGATTATATATGTATGGATCAGCACTTCTATTTAGGATCTGAGTGTAGTATCTGTGCTTTGCTTTGAATCACAATCTTCTCTTCCAGCACTTCTGCTTAGGATCACAGTGAAGTATCCATTACTATGTTTATACAGTTATTTTAATATTTATATTCTTTCTATTTCTATAAGATATAAAACATACAGATGACAATAGTTATACTTTGATGATTTTAAGTTAGTATTTCATAAAATAACATTGCACATTTATTATAAGCAGAATTGAATTCATTGTTTTGTTGACAATATTCATGATACCAGAACAATAAATTGATTTCTCTTTAGATATTCATTAAAATAGAATAAAGTAACAAATTTGATAAGAAGAAATCAATTTCTTCAAAATTGTCAAAATTGTCAAAATTCAATTGAAGTAAATTTGTCATTTTCATAGAAAAAAGAATTTCAAATAATTTTTGGTGATTTCAATCAATAAAACTTATAGCTTTTGAAAATTTGTTAGTATTAAGAAATATAAACTTTTTTTTAGGTTTTAAGAGGTGGAGGTTAGTAAAGTGAATCCTTACTTTCCCTCCATTTTACATCTGTAAAATTTAAATTCTTTTTCTTATGTTAATTTCAATATTTTTGTGTCTTCATGATATTCTATATTTATGAGAATGACTAAGATTTACTTAGTCATTCTAAATTTAAATTATTTAAATATTTATAAAAAAAGATACCAGGATTTTATTATTTTGGGTGTAATATTATACAATTAAAATGGATAATATCAGGTTTTAATATGTAAATATGATTATTTAAAATGATGAAACTTTTTTCTTAAATGTTAATGATTTATTTCAAACTTAAACCCTGACAGATGATAAAAAAATGTAGTAATAGTATGTTTGTAGAAGAAAAAAGCAGCAGCAGTATCTGTGTGCTCAGAGTGTAGTATCTGAACAGAGTAGTAAAAATAACATCACAAAATAATCACTCACAACTTTTCTTTTGATAGAATAGATTTAAACAAAAATGTCTGCATTCTGGAATGAAGTTTAAATGTAATATTTACTTGATTTATTTTCGTGAATGTTGTGAGCTCAGGTACAAGGTTAGATGGGGGGGGGGGGTAAAGGAATTAATGAAGTTAAAGTATTTTAAAGTGCGATTAGTTTCTTGTGTGTATATTCATTTTGTCAACAAGTTGTAATTTATCATGTTGGCTGGGTTGTTTTCATTTATTGGCCATGTTGAGGAGATTCAATAAATTACAAAAGAAACCATAGTGATTTTTAGGATGAATAGAAGAAACCTTAAAAGGAAAGATCATGTTCAGACTGGTTGTTGCCATTAAAATTTGCCTTTTACCAGGTTTCTTAGAATAATTTGAAAACTAGTTATTATACAAAGATAACATTCATTAACAATACCATAGTTCTTTTAATGTTGGATATACAAGGTGTGTTCAAAAAGTATTGAGACTAAAGCTCTATTTATCAAGACTGAAATGAACCATAAATTTTATTTTTATAAGATATACATATACAGACAACTGTCATACATTCACAGACTTTGTTGTTAAACTAACAAATGGATCAGAGTAAATATTGTGCTCATTCAAAAAGTGAAAGGAGTTCAATATCCAAACAAAATTGACAATATCTATGACTCTTTTTAAAGTTGTGGACAAATAAGCTTTGCATTAGTAAAGCACTTACTACACAATGCTTACTGAGAATCTCTTTAAAACAAGAGGTCAAGACTTGACTTACAGACTAACAAATAAATGTCAAAAATCTCCTCTATATATTTAATTTTTCTAAACCAACACTTGGGTGGGGCTTAGAATATACCAATTGCATCCTTTGCAGGGGGTAAAACTCTCCCCAAAATAGGGGTGCCCAGGGTATGACACTAAACTACATCTGGTGGTGAAGCTCCGGTTCTGGAGCTCTAAGAAGTGTGGAGTCACCCTTCATTGCCATTACTAAGGATTTTTTTTTCTATTAAAGCCTTTTTCTGGGTTCAGTAAGTATCCACTCTCACTCTGAGTGGTAGTACTTGTTAGGGTCCCATAGATCTGTTTGAAAATTATTACTATTAGATAGGAATACTTGAAACCATATAACAGATTACAAATTTTCTCAACAATATTGATGAAAAACCAGAGATTCATGCCACCAACTAATTTGTTTTTAGGTAGTGGCAAAAATAACCAGCTGTTCAAGTTGAAAGGGTTAATTTGAATGATACTTGATACTTAGGAAATTTTAACATTTTTTTTCCCCAGATTGTTATAACTAGGCAATAATGCTATGTAATTATTTGACATGTCCAATTTGAAGAACAACCTATAAAACTAATGAGTAGTGTTTAATTATTAGTGAATAATTATTTTAATAACACAAATAATTTGTAAATTTTTTTTTTTTTAATTTGAAAATTAAAATTGTATATGATTATTTATATTTTGCAACAACATAGCTTCCTTTAGATTATTGTTAAATAAATGAGAGCCTATTTTTTTCTGATGAGGAAGTTTTGTTTTTGTGTCAAAACCATTTTCTGGGCTCATCAAATCTGCATATCAAATTGTTTGGCTGTCTATAAAAGATTAATAAATTCTTCTAAATTCATAGAGATTATATTTGCCTATATTGTTTTAAAATTATGATCCATTGATTGATTTTTTTTTTTTTTTTTGTTACAGAGTTCTATGGCGGAACTTGCTAAACATGTCCTTGCAGAGGTACCCCACCAAATTGTGAATTATTTTCAAATGATGAAAATTAGTCCTAACCATCCACCAGTGCCTGCCACACCAGTGTCTGACACACCAGTGCCTGACACATAAGTGACATATTCTGAACAAAGAAAATTACTTAGTTCTGTTTTCTTTCCTTTTATATATTTTTTTCTTATTTTTTCTTTTCTTTTCTTATTTTTTTTTTTTTTTCTTTCTTTTTGCAACGAGGAGAGCATGATGGTTGTTTTTATTTACTGATTTGCATTAGTTAAAAATTTTCAATCATTAATAATCTTTCCTCCTTTAAAAAAAAAAAATAATTGCCTGACACTGACTCAGAGAAATTCTTTTTGCAGTCAACCCTTTTTTATATTTACACATCTTGCATGCATTTTTCTTCATTAAAAATTGGCGGTGAATTTTTTTTTTTTTTTTTTTTTTTTTTTCCTCTGTGAGCATCAGATATTTTACTAGCATGCCTAAATATTTGCTGCTTGTTTATTTCATGGGAATTTCTTAGTCTGGATTGCATTTACCAAAATATTTTCCACTTAAGTCACATGACTAATATGGTCATTTAAGCATAATAACCATAATAATATTTAACAGCTTTAAAGACAGCTTATTTGCCACTTCAAACTAAGTAAAACATTGACTAGCATTTTTAATGTTTTTTTTTTTATTAATATTGTTTTATGAAACTTACAAGAATATCATACCCCATTTAATGTGATAAAATTCTACTATCCCATAACAGTAGTTACATTTGCATGTAAACTTCATTACACTAAATGTAATTACTATTATGGGATACAGATAGTACTATTTACCAGAAATATGTACAGTATAGCCTATGAATAAGTACACACTGACCAAATTATTTATAAAAAGTTCATTTTCTTTTAAACCAAAGACACTAGGATTTTATTATTTTTGGTATAACATCATACAATCAAAATGGATATTATCAGGTTTTATTGGCAAACTATACAATACTGAAACTTTCTTTAAAAAAAACAAGTTCCATTTGAGAATACACAGAATTTTACATAGAGATGTACTTATTTTCAGACTGCTACATATTCTTATTTTTGGTTATAGAGTTTCAATGCTATAGAGTTTGGTCATAAATAATTCCTAATTCATAATAACATCCGTTTTGATTGTTAAATGTTCCACTAGAAATAATAAAATCCTGTTATGTTTGGTTTAGAAGAAAATTAACTGTGTTATGAAAAATTGGTAGAATGTATTTCTTAGTTAGACCACATTGTATCAATTTAGGCATTTTCATAAAATTTCCTGAAAATTCCAAAACTAAACTTTTTTTTCTACAGTTTAAAGCAACAAAATGCATTTTCTACATTGTTGCAGTTTGCAATATATTTGTCTCATTTAATGATCTTTTTTTTTTCAGATTTTATAATCTTATTATACAAGGTTTTTTCTATATTAACATGTTATAAAATCAAGTAACAAACATATTTGAAAAATGTTTAAATTATTTGACACAAAACTATTAAAATATAAATGTATATAAAAAAAAATGTAAAATCCTGTGCATGTATCCACACTCATGATAACATCAAAACCACCTCCCTCAGGTTAAATTGCTAATACATGTGATCAACCTGCAATGTATATTATATGTACTAACAAATAGCATTTATCACAGCTACTCGGCCTCCAATTTAAATTGATTTTAAATGCAGGTTTTAATAAATAACTGTCCCATGTTATTAATTTGTAATTTTTTTTGTTTCATTTTTATATATGTGAGCAATAGTTTTGTAATGTTTGTTAATGTTTAAGCTCTTCCATTGCCTTTCAAAAATACATCATCTACACAGATTAAAAAACATAAACACTACTAGCACATACACATATATGGTAAAGGTTTTTATTTTTATATTTCATCACTCAGGTTTTATTGTTGGGGGTTATTTGTATTCAAAAGTTTGAAATCAGGCTCTTTTTTTCTTTTTCTTTTTTTTTTTTTCTTTTTTTTTGCATGATTGCAAATTGAAACTCTCTATTGAACAAAACATTTGCTGTGAAGTGCAGGTACTATGGCTAGTAGATAAAACAAAGATAGAAATAAAATCACTTTCATTTTTATATTTCAAAGATTCTTTTCCTTAGATTTAAATATTAGACATTTCTCCTGAATATTCATAAACTTTAGTGTTCATTCTTTATTTTGAATTTTTTATAATAATGATAATTTGTCTTATGAATCTACTAAACAAGGGGTCTTGTCTTTGTTTAATAGTTAATGTAATTTCTTGTAAAAGTTGGTAAAGAAAATAAATTAGGTCACAAAATATTCAGTCATAAAGAAACAAATACTTAAATACCTTTTCTTGTTTTATATTTTGAAAAGAAATTTTTTATCTTGTTTACTAATGAAACTATTGAGTTTCCTTGTTTCAGAAGTTGCTTTATTCTCTAAGTTAGGAGATTTTTTAGTATATTGCTCATGGCCATTGCTGAAGGTTATAAAACACTGAACACAGAAAGTTTTTTTTTTTCTTTCTTTTAGGTTTTGGAGTTTGCTTGTTTTTTTTTTTTTTGTTGTTTTTTTGTTTTTTTTTTTTTGGGGGGTGGGGGGAGTGTTTGTTTTTTAAAGTCCAAAAGTGTTCATTAAAGGCAAATGTATAAAATAATGCTGTGAATCAGAATATAAAATGTAATAAAGAATATATATTTTTGGGTAAGTTTTTACAGATTTCATTTGGACAGTAAAATACTTACGTTTCTATAAACATATATCTGGAAAAATGAAATAAATTCACATTTTATTGAAAAGCAGAAAATAATGAATTGGAATTTTAAAAACTTTAAAGATGAATTATTCTGTAGTTTGAGAAGTTTTCAGTTATTTTTGTTTTTCAAAAAAGAACTGTCTGATAAATTATTTTTTAAAGATTTATTTTCATTTACTTAATTTAATAAATAGTTTTGATGTTTTTAGATTATTTATTCTAAATTGTTTTTATAAGAAATTGTTGTGCAATTTTTTTTTCTTTCAATTAAAATAATTAGTATTAAAGCATCAAAGAAAATATTGAAATTGTTAGAATAAATTTTCAACCCAAAATTGCTAGGTCATCATTTACTCTTCAACTTAAAAACTTCATTATTTTTATTTTGCATCAGCAAACAAGTCAATTTTACAAACTGTCTCATTTTCTCTACTTACAACAGAAAGTCCTGAAAGTTACTCTTCTGACAATGAGCTTCTAAGATAATTGCTCAGATTTTCCTTGTTGCTTGAGAGCAGTGATGTCTCTGATATTGTTTTAATACAAATCTTGCTGTGATGGAAGTTTATTGCTTGCTTAATTACATGTATAAACATATAAATATAATCTGAATCTCAGTGATATATAGAATTAAAATAGGGATAAACTTGATAACCAAATCTTGAGACCAAGTTTTCTATGACCTAATTTTCTGGATTCACACACACATAGTCTTGTTTATATTTCTTATCAAATGCATAAAATCCTTTTGAAAAATATACAAATGTGTATTCTTATTTATGTTATCTTTCAAAAATGTTCTCAGAAAGAGGAACAAAAGAACATTTTTGTTCTCCACTTTAGAAAGGAAACTTTGTAAAAAAAAAATTTAAAAAAAACACTTGTCAAATATTGGTGTAACTTTTTTTATTTTGCTTTTTATCATGACATTTTTCAAATTTATACACATGGTATATCAAAAAATATATTTTTTGTTAAAATCTTTTTTGAATTTCACATAGAAAAAATGAATTTTTAAGAAATCCTATTTCCTTCAAAGCTTTTTGTTTCATATTTTGAAATTTGTAAAATTTCCAAATGTCAAAAGAGAAGATTTGAGATAATACTGACCCCCTCCAAAAATTATAAATTATTACTTTTAGCTTGTTCTAAGAATTTCTAAATGTCTGAGGCTTCTTAGACAAGATTCAAATATCTTCAACTTGTGCCTTTTAAATCATATCTCTTGATCAGTTTTAAATCCCTGTACCATAAAACTTTAATATTTAACTGCAAGTGCTGCAAATCACCCACAAAAATTGTGTATGTGAATATTAATAGCATTTTTTCTTAACTTAATATCAAGTCTGTTGATGTGTGTTCATATTCTATGTGAAATTCTCATCAAAATAAAGACTTTGTTTTAGTGAATTGTCACTTTGAATACTACTTATCATTTGTGTCCAGCAAATTTATCTACAGCAATTACAATTTATCTAAGGTTTTATAAAGGTAATTTAACAGTTATATTGGATGTTATATCTTTAAAAATATTAGTTAGGATTTAGGGTTAAATAAATCCAGTATAACTTGCTGAAAGATTAAATAAGAAAAATCAAACTTTTAATACTTTAATTTAATCTGGAAGCAATGTTGCTGCAAGATATAATCATAATCTAATTTCCAAACTTTAAAAGAAAATAAATTTATCAATTATCTTTCTAAAATAATTATTCACTAATTATTCCCTTGACTCTCTCACACCAACTGTCCTTATTGCCCATTGATCTCAGAAAGTCCTCTAGACTTTTTTTTATTTATTAAGTTAAAGAATTCCTGTTTTAACCATGATTTTTAGTTTCAATAGTGCAGTGGTGCCAATACAGTCTATTGCACAATAATTCTAAACAAGTTTCTAATATTTAGTCAAATTTAGACTAAAAACTTTTTGCCTGGCATTACTTCTCATCAAAAACAAAACAATTCAGAACTCCTCCACCTTTTTGTTTAATTTACATAAACTAAGATAATTTTTCATTGGCTATGAGTACAAATAAAGTCAATTTAGGATCTGTGTGCTACCTGTTATATTTTCCCTCTGGTCATTGGTCCCAGGCAATACAGGGTATTCCTGCTGGTTTCTTATAATTTCTATTTAATTCTCAACTGTTAAATTTGTTTCTATGTGGAGCTGTTTATTAATTTACCAGGGTGTTTTAGTTCTTTCAATATATCAAATGTTTTGTGTGAACAGGTGTGGTGTCATTCTATAAATTTAAGGCGTGGTTCTCTATGAATATTTATCTTAATTCCAAATTACTAACAGTTAATCTATAGAGTAGGTCCATAAATAAAACCAAGTTTACTTTGTGACAATTTGAAAGGTACCTAATAAACTCAATTGTGTAAATTTAAAACAATGTTGCTTGGAGCTTTGAGTTTTGTACTTTTGGGATTATGCAGACTTTATCTAGTTTATATATATATATATATATATATATATTAGTCGATATCAGAAATAAAGCCTCTATAAAGTTGAATGTAGACCTATGAGAAATTTATTATATAGATTTAAAATAGTATACTTGATTATTTGTTGGTATATCTATGAAAATGATTCAAAAGTTTTATATTTACATTTTTTTATCAAATGTAGATATTTGGGGGGGGGGGGGGGAATGTATATTTTTATCCAAGTTATCTTTCAAAATTAGTTGTTATCAGAAATTAGAAACCAAAGAAAATTTTTGTTCTCTACTTTTAAACACCTGTGTATGACTGTTGCTGCTGCTGGGTTTTTTTTTAAAGTGATCACTGACCAGGCTCTTTGCTGCTTAACTTCAGGAAGTGGGGGTGTTGCTTTCAATCTGCTGGATGATTGTTGCTGCTGTTTTTCTTCCTTCTAACTCCAAAGAAATTATTTTCTCTTCAACTTGTGCTTGCACACACACACACACCTTCCTTTTGAACTCATTTAAATTTATACATTTAAATGTGCCTGAAAAACTTCAATAGATTTACAAAATTAGTCTTGGTGTTTGTATGCTTCTTTACATTTTTTTATGAACTTTATTTACAAAAAATTTTTTATTGCTTTACACTTTTATCGATTTTTGGAAATAAAATTATTTTAAAAAAAACTTACAAATTTTCTCTTTTTTTTTTTTACTACCATAATCTTATTAGACATATGGAAAGAATAGCAAATATGATTCCCCAGAAGAATCATAAGGGGAATTCTATGAAATAGCCATTCAATCTCAGGGAATTTGTTTCTATGGTCAACTGTCTTTGAATCAATATGGCTGTTCATGGGTCAAAGATACCAGATGTTTTAAATGCAACAAAAAAAGCTAGTTTACTATCTTCAGCCTTTTGGTAAAGATAACTGGATTTGTTTCTAAATTAACCAAGTTACCCTCAGAGAAGATGTTGCTGCAGGTAGCATCCTAGATAAGAAATATGGGGTGTAAGTTTAATATCTCCATTGGTTAAGTCTGATCATGCATGGATTGAAATAGAAGTTAAAATTAAACCGGATTTTGAATATATAAACAAAAACAAAAACATTTCAAGCTTACAGAAGAGTTAGTATCAGAAAAGGGAGATAATATTGGATGTACTGTTCTAATACTCTAAATTTTAATGAAATGTGGGAAGAATTAAATAGAAAGATAAAATCAATAATGAAAAATATTCTTGAAATTATTATAAAATATTCTAAACAAGGAGATCTATTGGAAAAAATACCTTGGGACAGTAAAAGAAATGAAAAAGATAAAACTTGGAAAAATTTGAAATTATACTTAGTATGGAAAATTATCAAAATGCTTTAAGTAAGCAAAATGAATATGAAAAAAGGGAAATAAATGAAAAGTTGAATCATGAAAAAAATGTTAAAAATATTAAATACAGTGATAAACTAGTATTTAAATATGTGAAATCAAAAACTAAAAATTCACAAAAACATTAATACAGTAAAAAAAAATGATAGTACAGGTGAATTAACAGTAGGAGTACTAGCAAAATATTTTCAGTCTGTTCATGTTGTTGTGAGGAGGGTATACAAAATGGATAAACTAATAAGAGCTAAAGACATAACATTATTATCCAAGTTGGATGTGAGTAAAAGTATGGGACCTGATGAAATACATCCTAAAATTTTAAAGTACTCCTCATTAAATGAAAGCTTTATCAATACAATAAATAAATTGTTTGAAAAATGTATAGAATATAAGATGATTCCTTATATTTTGAAAACAGAAATTGCAATACCATTAAAAAAAAATTTGATGCATTTAAAAAATAATTACCAACCAGTTTCCCTAACATGTATTTTGTGTAATGTTTTTGAAGAAATGATTAGAAATCACATATTGAATTTCATAGGGAAAGATATAAATTGTAATCAACATGGTTTTGTAAATAGTAAATAAACACTGCTTAATATTTTGGAAAGTATTGATGCACTAATAGCCATCTATGCAATAGAAAATTATAGTTTAAAGGTAGAAAACAATGTATTTAAGAATGGGAGTTTCTTGCATAAATCACAGACATTATACTCAAGTTTTTAAAGTCGTCACTAACATCAATTATGTGAACTATTCACTTATAAAACAATTTTAAGACCATCAAAATGATGGAATAACTAAATAAGCAACAACACTGACAAAAGATAAAATGAAATGGAGGTTTTGTGTGGCCAAATGTGTGAGGAACCTTTGGGTGTTTATGCAAATAATAATAAAAGATGCTTTACATGAGGCAACAACTTACAACTTTTAAAATTTTTTTTTTTTTTTTTACAGACACGTAAATATCTGTTTCTTACTAAATCAGTGATGGTGAATTCATATCTGATAACCAAATTTTCCTATCACATCCAGATGGTGTAAAATCCCAAATCACACACCAAGTCATTTAACTCTTGTCTTAACACATGTAGGACCTTCTATCTGCATCTGGAACATCTTTCTCTGGTTCCATATCTGGATCTTTAGAATAACTTTTTTTGTTATCGTTGGTGGAAGTTGTGGTAAATTTGCTTTGCCATGTGCTATTCCCTTTAAGACTGGTTGGCAGGTTGGGTAGTTTTCATTATAAGTAAGTTGTTGGGGTGGCCTAAAGTCGGTATCAGCGAGGGAGTCTATCCCCTTTTCACTAGCGCTAGACCAAGAAGATTGTTTTTGTGTCGGAGGTAGATCGCCACACCTACCACAGCTCTTTACTTTACTGCATATGCTGAGTTGGTGAAGGCCTGTATCGAACTAGGAACCTTATGGTTTCTAGCCAAATGCTCTACCGACTGAGCTAAACCGGCCCTTAGAAGTATGGGGCACCCAGTGAGAATCATAGTAACAATGGTATGCTAGCCTATCACACTAACCCTTATATCACACAGGATGCCAACTGGCAGTTTTACAGTTGATTTTTTTGTTCTACAAAAATAAGGATCATATTCACATCTCTTTTATCAGATCACTGATATCATCACAGCAAAAAAACATTTTTCTCTAGATGAGTATTTTAAATGATGATGTCAACAATAGAAGACTTTGGTATTTGACTGAAAAAAGAAGGGAAAAAAGGATTTCATTTTTGATGCCTGGAACCAAGTAGCTCTTGACTTTTATTAATTCCAAATTGTAAAGCCATTTAAAATCTGTTTCACTTCACATGTGTGAAACTATTTTCGTCTAATACATAGGAGACATCTCTCTTTATCCCTATCTGAATCTTGCAAAGAATTTTGATTGTTATTTGTGGAAGTGGTGGTTAGTTTGCTTCACCATGTACAACTGATTTTAAGGCCGATTGTCAATTTGGAGAGTTGATTTTATTGTTTGTGAAATCAGCCTACTTTCATACAAAAATAATAATCATCATAGGGATTTGTGCGCTCATGCCAAATCGTGGGAACTGTGAATGGTATGACTTTTCTTTTACTATTCAGCACCCAGTTCTCCTTTCTGTCTCCTATCTTACAACCAAAATTGGACTTGTAGACAAGCTTCATCTTTGATGCTTTTATTATGTCATCATTATTGTATGGGTGCAGATTTTCCACAGACAAAATTGTTTGGGTGATTAACACAAGCACATATCTATTTAATGCTATTTTGGAAGATAGAAGATCTGAAAAGGAAGTAATTAGGACATGTCAGCTCTGTCACATGATATATAGGTCCACCCCTTGTTATGAAGAAAAAGTCTCTTTTTTTTTTTTTTAAAGACTGCATTGATCTTTATGGATGCACAAAATAACCAAAAGTTAATTACACAAAATTTCAGAATGAAACATTCTTAGCACAGATCTGCGAATCAAAATTATGTAAAAACATCAGTTTGTTATCTAGTGTTGTTTATGAAAGATCTTGCAACAATTTACGATAATACTGCATCTATTGAATATCAAAGTCGGGTGGATGTCTTTATTATTATTTACTTAAACCTTTTTGCTGGTACATTTTCCAGTCTTTGGTAGCTCTCAGTGACACATTTTCCAGAAAGAAAAAAAAAGATTTGAAAACCTTTATAGCAAATAGTTTTAGAGTTTTAAAAAAATTGCCTACATTATGTAGAGTAGCATGTGTATCATCTGTATCCAAGTCAAAATCAATTCTGTAGATGCTAATTTCACTCAATTCTGAGGCTGAATCATGCATAATTACTTTGATAACCTTTACCAAAATATTTCTCTCCAAGTTGTACTTGTCTATGCTGGTTAAGAGGTCAA
Source organism: Doryteuthis pealeii (assembly GCA_023376005.1). Classification (NCBI taxonomy): domain Eukaryota; kingdom Metazoa; phylum Mollusca; class Cephalopoda; order Myopsida; family Loliginidae; genus Doryteuthis; species Doryteuthis pealeii. Next base: position 98,138,746 of record CM042147.1, on the reverse strand, counting down.
ACACTTGAATCACAAACACAATGAGACTAACACACAAATGTCAACAATCCTTTCTACTTATTTCATTTTTCTAAACAATGTCTATTTTACAATCTTTGGTTTGGTTTATTTGTTTAATGGCATATCAACTCCTTATGGGCTATTTAGTGCCAAAGTTTGATTCATATGTAAATGATTGTAATCATAACTATGATTGTCCTCTTGTATTTTTTTAAATTGTTATTTGCATGTAATAATGTTTTACTATAATCACAGTTATATGATATCAGTTATTTATATCAAATATAAATAATTTGTACACAATTAAATGGTTTCAAGTATTCCTATCTAATACTAATAATTTATACACAATTATATGTTTTTAAGTAAACTAATAATCATTAGTAAACAATTATAGCTATTGTAACTCTTCTTAATATAGATTATTTGTATACAGTTAAATGGTTTCAGGTATTCCTATCTAACATCAATAATTCTATTTAATAATAATCATTTGTTTGCACATAAGTTATGTGGTTTCATGTATTCCTATTCAACACTAATAATTTTCTAACAGATCTATTTGACCTATAGATGGGACCCTAACAGGTACTACTACTCCAGGACAGAGTAGATCCAACAGTTGGTTTTGACGTGTCATACCCAGGAGGACTCCTCTTGGGGAGAATGTCTTACCCCTCTGCAGAGAAAGCAGTCAGTATAATTTAAACCCCACCATAAGGGCTATTTACAATATTTGTTGTCAATTAAAAATTCAAATTGCAAATGGCAACAATCTGAATGAAAAATAATCAAATTTGATGTCAAAATAATGAGAAACCTTTTAACAAAATTCCCTTACAGATAGAAAATACAAATCAGTAAATGGAATGTTATATGAAATTCATCTACATTTGTCCATCACAAGGAATTTAATGATATTTATACATGACAATAAAAAGGTTAATGGTTGATTTTGGTGTCTAATAAGATCAATTTCACATCACATCTTATAAAAATTGATATTATCTATTATTGCAAATGAATAAGGGAAAGTACTCTATGATATATTGATTTAAGTATGTTTTTGATTTTGTGCAGATTATTATTAATTAAACTATTTTATATCTCTAGTTTGAAGACAAACCTATAAACCTTATTAGTAATGTTTAACCCTTAGAACCTGAGCAGCAACCAATATTTATGTGACTATCTACAAGTCAAAGTAGTCTGAATTCTAGTGAGGAAATCCCCATTTCTACATTGCTATTGCCTATGAAATATTAAAATTTTTATTTTATATGTAATTCTATTATTTTTAAATATATTTTAAATTGCTTATAAAATGTTATTCAGCAGCCTTCCAGGTTGTTAAGTAAAAGATTTGAGATTATCAGCTATTTTTCAGCCACTGGCATCAGGGACTCAGGTGTCTAAGGATTAATTAAGTGTGAATAATTATTTTAGACAAAAAAAATGGTATATTTTTTTCATTAAAAGTTTGCAAATTTAAATTTTGTAGGATTAGTGATGTCTAGCAACAACATGACTTCCTGCTATTTATTGTTTATTATTAGAATTCCCCACTTCTTGATAAGGAGTGCTTTTTACTCATGAGAAAAAAAAAATGGATGCTCTTCAATCACATTTTATCTCTCAGTGGCTGATTTATCTTGTATTTCTGTTTTAACAAAAAAATAAATCACCAAAGAAACATCAAACATACATAAACAAACAAAACAAGAATCGTGTTAACATTTGTTTTTTGTTGCAACCTTTTAATTGCATTATATAAAAATAATAAAGTAAAGACATTGATTAAAAACAAGAGAATTTAATGAATTGATAGAAATTTAGAGGAATATTTCATTGATTTGAATTTTATGGTTATGATATTCTTATTTTTATTTTATTTATTTATTAATTTTTTAAATTTATTTATTTTATTTTTATCTTATTTTTTTTTGCTGGGGAGATAGGAACTCTCAGCTCATAGCATAATCAAAACAAAAAAGTCAGTTTCTGACTTGATTGTAAGAAATATTTTAGTGCTGGTCATATTCACATAAAGAATAGAAAGAAAATCCATGTCAAGGAAAACATAAGTAATAATAGTAGCAGTAGTTATTATTATTATTATTATTAATAATAATGTTATACAAAATTAACTTTAATTTCATCAAACTAAAATTTAAACATGAACCTGGTAAATTGAATAGATGTCTACCATAGAATGATATTTAGCAGGTCAGTCTTAAAAGGTCAGTGTTAGTGAGTAAAGTAAGATTAGTCATTTTCTTTTTTTTTAAAGATTGGCACAGAACCAATTTTTGTATCCAGCCATATCATAACAATTATGATATCCCCCCCCCACCCCATTACTTGCAGAATAAATGTATTTTATAAGTTTATCTTCCAAACTTAAGCCAAATTTTTTTTAACCTTAGTTTCTTTACTTTATGAGCAGATGTTCCATATGTACTTTAAGCTTTTGAGTTCATGCCTTTCCCCAAAAACATTAAAGATATTTATCATTAAATGTCAGGCAGATATTTTGTTGATTTTACAAATATAGAATCAAAGTTATGTTAAAGACCGGCACGAAAATCTGGATCCAAAGAAGAACAGATTTTACAAGTAGATAAATGATAAAGATTATTAAAAGTTCGGATTCAGGCTTAGAGACTGGATTTGAAACTTGGAATTAAAGACGGATTGAAATTCTTTCCAAATGACGAGCAGCAGAATGACTAGTCAAACATCAGATGTGCAAAAGAAAAAAAAATGAATGTCCAAAGTTCAGATTCTTCTCCCCAGCAATGGATTCCTCCCCTTGCACATTTTTGATTAAGTGCAAAGTGGCTTCATGTTCACCATATTCTGAGTACAAGTCATGGGCAGTTGTACCAGTTTGAGAATGGCATCACATACTCCTTTGAGTGGTTCAATGCAGACCCCAAATGGCAAGAGGAAAATGTAGAGGAAGGCAATCATAAAACCAATTGGCCAAGCTATGAAGATGAGGACCAAAAACCAGATAAATCCCCACAAGAATCCAGGACAGCACTGTGCCATTTTGATGTCACTTGCTCAAAGAAATGGTAACCTCAGGAAAGATGGAAGATGATAGACAAGACCTGGAAGAAAAGAAAAAAATATACTTATAGGTAAATAGTTAAAAGCATATAAGAACATTACAGATGTTTAGATATATAAATGAACAAGCTTAAGAAAATAGATTTTATATGTATATGAACATAAAATGTCTAAATTATAACAATAAATAAATTACAATACAAACACAATCAAATCTCAACTTTCATATTTTCCTGGGTATAAAATTAAACTGCATCCAGTGGTAAGGATCAGGTTCTAAAGCTCTGGGAAGTGTGATGACAATTGTCATTACATTCAGGTCCACTCTAGCAGTTATCAGTAAATAGTAGATCAGACAGGGCTCTTTAACCTCTTAAGAAACCAATCTAAGAGAAAGAAAACTGAAGTCAAACTAGCTTTACTCTGTTTAAAACATGTACCTTGTGTCACATCCTGTCTGTGGTGGATGGGTTGGGTAAATACTTCCAGGTCCAGTGTGGCAATAGCTGATATGTTCCCATCTATGGTTCACATAGATCTGTTTGAAGTTTTTTAAGGAATACTTGAAACCGTATAATTGTTCAAACAAGTTATTATTAAAGAAGTAGTAGTAGTAGTTACTTGAAACCATACAAGTTCTTGCAAATTATTTGTATTAAATAGAAACTCTTGAAATCGTATAATGTAATTCTTCAGAAAGGGACATCAGCTGACTCCGGGCTGACTATTTGAGTGCCTTAAACATTAATGGTACATTTAACTGGCCCCATTCCCAAGAATAATGCTCAAATTTTTAAATGAAGAAATAGTTTGCAAAGACAATAAAATAATTCAATAAAATAAACTAGTTAGAAATACATTAAAATAAGTATATACAAATAAAAATAAGAACTATGGAATTAATTACAAAAAGGGTCCCATCTATGGGTCAAATAGATTTTGTTTAAGAGAGTGTTTGTTTTAAATGATTTTCAGCTCATAAGAATTAACAAATTAATTAAGTTTTTTAAAAAATGAAATAAATAAAATATGGAAATGAAATAGAATAAAAAATATCCCATAATTCCACTTCTGCCAAAGCTTAACTTCCAGCATGAAAAAGAAAGAATCTTCCTATTTCAGCAGCTGCCAGCCCACAGGACAAATGGATTTTTACAGAGCTCTTGAAACTATTACCCTTTTCTCTGACTCTTAATAAAATGTCCTGTAAACCAACAGCATAAAGGTTTTAGTTTCTTTATCCAAAGTCATTTACCCTTGTTTCATTTATTAAATATTAAACATTAAACATTTTATTTAAATATATGCCTTGTTTCAAGAAACATTTTCCATTTGAATGGAATTTTAAAGTAATTAGTTACTTCCTCTTTTTTTTTTTTTTTTTTTGGGGGGGGGGGGATAGGAACTCCAACAAAGAAAAAAATCAGTTTCTGATTTATAAAAACTATTTTCATGCTGGTCATATTCAGATAAAAGATCAAAGAAAATTCATGTGCAATGAAATAAAAGAAATTATTATCATTAATTTTGTGTAAAACTAATTTTACTTCTATGAAACTGAAATAAAAAAAAATAACAACTATCAAGTAATGAACTTGTAAAAATGGAATAGGTGGCTGCCACTGAGAATTATAGTAATCAGGCTATTGATATTTTAATTATAAAAAGAAAAAAATATTGAAGGAAAATCTAAATGAAGAAAAGTAAGAAAGGGTAAAAAACTTGCTTCTTAAGTCTACTTCATGATGGTACATCCCCTTCATGGAGTACAAGTGATACAAAAGTTTATATACAAGCTTTATATACAAGGTGTGCTCAGAAACTATCAAGATTGAAGCTGTATTTACCAAGACACAAATGAATAATGAATGAAACATTAATCTTTTCAAAATACTCCTCTTGGCATTCAACACCCCAATTCCAACGAGTTTTCCATTGGTCGAAGCACTTCAAAATTTGACAGTTTTGGCCTTTGATATATGTATAATATATAATGGAGAACAAATGAAAACTTGGGCTGTAAGGATTTTAATGAACTAAGATGTCAAATCTAAGATCCTAAGTTAATTAGGGAAAGAAATTATTTTCTATTTTGTTGTTCCCTCTCTTTAACCAAATATGTTAGGTTAAATCAAATCATTTCATTACTACTACTACTATAACAACAAAAACTTGCAGTCCAAGTTAGCATTTGTTCTTTGTCATACAACTTTATATATATCATACCTAAAGGTCAGATCTGTCTTAAAAAATTTTTTTTTTAAATAAACTAAATTGGTTGATAGGTCAGACTGTCAAATTGTTTTTGTTGTTGTTGTTTGTTTTTCTTGTGACTTATACACCTGCTAAGAACTGAGAAAATGATTAGCCAAAACATTGTGTTGACAAAATTAATTATAAAAGAAGAGACTGGATAATTTCTGGTATGTTAATGATTCTTCTCATCAAAGACAATGCAATCTATCTGGTCACCTTTAGAGAAAAAATGGCCACATGTATATGAATAGTACAACTATACTATTAAGACATTTATTTTTACAATTGTGACATTTAAAATAGAGCAGAACACTTATGAAAGTTTATATAACTTCTGATCACTGATAGATGAATTTGATTAGAAGTTATCCTATGTGATTCAAATTGGCTTTAATTGTTTTATGACAGTGAAAAAAAGGCCTTGTGTTAATTTTTCAGAGATACAATTTTAAAACTTTATTAATTAAATTCTAACAAATTAACAAAAAACAGAAAAAAAAGCTCATATGGCAAACATTCTGGCAAAAAACAGAGTTTTTAAGTTGATAATTAGCAGCATGTTGAGATTTTATTAAAGTTATACCACTAATAACTTATAATACATCTACAATTAGATATGATCTTCCATTCAATAAATCAAAGACAATTCTTATAACTTAATTTTTATCAATGTGTAAACCAGGTAGGTTTGGTTTATTTGTTTAACAGATGCAACTCTAACAGGTACTACCACTCCGGGTGAGAGTGGCCCTGGGAATAATGACAATGAAGGGGTACTCCACACTCACCAAAGCTCAAGAAATGGATCCTCACCAGCAGATACGGTTTAGTGTCCTACCCAAGACACTAAACCAAATGAAGGTACAAAAAAGACGTGTGTGTGTGTGTGTGTGTGTGTGTGTGTGTAGGTGGTTTTGTAACAAAAAAACAGTTCATTCATCAACATAGAAAATTGTCTTTTGATTATGTTCAACTGTCAGGTTTGTGCCATGTTCTGATGGTATAAAGTAGTATTGTAACAGTGCCAAATGGTCATTTAACAGACAAAAAGTCACATGTTTCTCCTAAGGCATCTTGTGCAAAAGTAAACTGTCTCCAGATCCTTTTTCTTGTTGCTATGGCAACTATATATATCATTTCCAAGCAACTGTTCAGAAAACTCATCCTGAAAGCAAGAGCAGATAACCCACACAAATCTTTTTTGGGGGGGAAAAAAAATCAACAGATTTATGGAGATCCTATTTCTTGAAGAACCTTTTCCATAATAAACTCATCATCTCTTTCCATTTGGATGGAAATAGTTTTGAATTTCAACTGACTTGTGATAATCTCTAGTGACCTTAGAGGTCTTATAGATTTATTTTCATCCAACACCTCCAGCCCATCAACCATTTAACCATTCCTAAGACAAATAGAGTCAAGCAAACAATTGCAGGAATTATTTGATACAAGAGAAAACCATTATCATCAAAGAAAACAGATCCACTTCGGTTATTTTTTTTTTAGTTGTTCCTCTGAACCAAAGATACCATGTTTCTATGTAACAATAACCCAGTAAAAACTGCACATCATGATTTGGCCGCCCTGTCGGCTAGGACATTAGAATGCACCTACTGCACCTCTGCAGAGGGGTAAGACTCCCCCAATGGGGCCACCTGTTAGCCATGGGTGGCGACCCGTGATGCTTTAGAACCCAGGTGCCTGAGCAGTCCATGACTTGCAATATTCCACTTTAGGCTTTTCTTGGGCTAGACGGGCAGTCGAAGATCAATCAGTTGGCCACGTCAAGCCCTAGCACCTATATGATTGCCCCAACCCTATTGCCCTTATGGCAACCCCCAATCCTTCTTATTATATGGGTGCTAGAAGGCGGTGGCTGAGGGTCTACATGTCCTGGGAATGACGTTAAACTCTATCTGATGGTGAGGTTCCAGTTCTGGAGGTTTGGGGAATGTGGAGCACCCCTTTATCACCATTGCTCACTGGTCCACTCTGATCCAGAGTGGTAGTACCTGTTAGGGTCCCATCTATGGGTTGAATAGAAAAACATGAGTTTATAAACAAAATTGTATTATGCATTAAGAATGAATTTATTTCACAACTTTGTTGGCATTAAATGACCCACCGAGGTTGATATGCCGTAAAACAAACCAAACCATGATTTGGTTTGATTTATTTGTTTAGTGGTATATCAACCCCTTATGGGTTATTTAATTCTGAAATTTGATTTATTTGTAAATATTTCATTAATCTTAATTATTTATATTTCCAATATTCCTTTGCATATTTTTAATAAATTGCATTTTTTCATCTCTTTAAAATTATTTGTTTGCATACAGTTATATGATATCAAATATTCCTATTTATTCATAAACAATTATCATTTCAAGTAACTATTCTTAATAGAAATAATAGGAACTACACAACAATTCTGCATGTAGTTCCAGTGATGTCCTATGGACTCCTACACATGGACACACCTGTGTTGGCTGACCAGCAAAAACTTACATTCATTAGCTCTGTGCAGACAGGACACTGGATGCTGTCTAGAGGACTTACCAAAAGTGATGGCTGAGAGAGAGAGAGAGAGAGTCAAGGGAATATGTGCTGTGGGCACAACTTGATGATGATGATTCCTATCTAATGCTAATAATTTCACCAGACATAATTTAATGTCCTACTTAGAACAACTAGTTATTTCTTTTATTAGAGAAATACACTTAAAATGCTCTTGAGAGAATAGAGCAAGTTTCAGTTCAATTTACAACTGATTGATAATTTTCTATAATCATCATGTTAATTTTTTTATTCCCCCATAGAAAACTATGAAATGCTAATTAGAATCCTTTACTCCTTCCTAAACAGAAGTGTCAACATCATTATGAACCGATGTTATGATGGGAACAGCAATTGTCTAGTCTTTTTAAACACAAAAGAATATGTGTAATGCATCTGTAGCCATGAATACATTGTAATTTTTATAAACTTGTGAAAGTACTAAGAAAGAGGGCATTTCAAATTTCCAGTTAAAAATAACCTTTTATATGGAAATTTAGACACAGAGAGAAGAAAAAAGGACAAGTTGATAAGCAATGTGACCTATTAAATAAATACAAATATTACTAAGAAATATATCCTCAAACAAAACAAAAACAAAAATGCAAAGAATGTGGGTCCACAACTGATTAATTCAACTTGTTCAAAAGCCAAGTAACCAATTGTATAGAATATATATATATATATATATATATATATATATATATATATATATATATATATAATATATACACACACAAAGCAAATAACTTATTTTGTACAATTACCAAAAACATAATTGCATCCATAATACAGAGAATTGACAAACAAAACATTTTCTAAATATACTCTTAATTATAATTAGGAGGTGTGTTTAATGTAACAGTTATCATTGTAAAAAATGGAATAGGGGACCCCATATGAGAAAAGGTTTGAGGATTTTTTTAATTTTTTCTATTCTGTATGTCTTGTAGGAATATGACTTGCTGCTTTTGGTTTTGATTTTTATTGAGATATCCTCCTGATGAGATCCCCTTCTAATATAAACCCCCTCTTTTCCCATGAGAAACATTTGTTTTATATCAAAACATTCCCTTATGTCAAATAATTTATGTCTAATAAGTTTAATATTGCCACTGGGTAAATCTGAAAATGCATGTAATGAAACTGGATTTTTAATATATAAACAAAAAACAATGAAAGTAGCCCATACTTACAAAACAGTTAGAATCAGAAAAATATTAATTAGATTTATAGTTTTAATTCTCTAAGTGTTAATGAAACATGGAAAGAATTAAATAGATAAAATTAATAATGAAAAATATTCTTGAAATTATTATAAAATATTCTAAACAAGGAGATCTATTGGAAAAATTATCTTTGGACAGTAATTGGCTATCTCATAAAAGAAAAAGATAAAGCTTGGAAAGAATTTGGAATTATATCTAATATGGAAAATGCTTTTAGTAAGAAAAATGAATATGAAATAAATGAAATGTTGAAACATGAAAATAAAATTGTTAAAAATATCAAATATGATAATAAACCATTATTAAAATATGTAAAATTAAAAATTCACAAAAACATTAAAAAAGAAATGATAATCCAGTTGAAATAACAGACACACCAGTTGAAACAGCAGGTGTACTAGCAAAATAGTTTCAGTCTGTTCATGTTGTTGTGAGGAGGGTATAAAAAAAATGGATAAACTAATAAGAGCTAAAGACATAACATTATTATGATCCAAGTTGGATGTTAGTAAAAGTATGGGACCTGATGAAATACATCCTAAACTTTCATTGAATTAAAGTTTTATCAATACAATAAGTAAATTGTTTGAAAAATGTATAGAATATGAAATGATTCCTTATATTTGGAAAATAGAAATTGTAATACCATTATATAAAAAAATATGTAAAGTGTCCTCAACATGGTTTTGTAAATGGTAAATCAACAGTATCTAATATTTTGGAAAATATTGATATCATAAGTTAATATTTTATAGTAAGGAATAATGCGGATATATTAGGATATAAACAAAACATTTGATATGGTATCTCATTATCATTTACTAGTGAAAAGGAAAGTTTTATGTATTTCTAAAAAAAAAAAAAAAAAAAAAAAATAGTAATTATTTGATATTTTTTGATGGATAGAACTACGAAAATACAAATTGGTAACAATTATTCTGAAACAGTATATACCATTCAGTGTTCCTCAAGTATCAGTACTGAGATCTTTGTTGTTTTTAATTATGATAAATGATTTACCTAATGATATAAAATCAGAAATAGAAATATTTGCTGATGCTAAACCATCATAAAAAGGAACACACATGAATCTAAATAGTAAAGTAAAGTTGTTGGGGTGGCCTAAAGTCAGTATCAGCCAATCAGTGAGGGAGTCTATCCCCTTTTCCCTAGTGCTAGACCAAGGAGATTATTTAAGTGTCTGAGGTGGAGCGCCACACCTACCATCAGCTCCTTACTTTACCACATAGATCCCTGTGCTATTCATACGCTGAGTTGGCGAGGGCCGGTATCAAACTTGAAACCTTGTGCTTTCAAGCCGAATGCTCTACCGGCTGAGCTAACCCGGCCCAAATAAATTATCATATTGGGAAGATATTTGTAAATTAAAAGAAAAATCTAAAGTCTTACATATCAGATTCTAAAACATTAAAGTTGAATATAAATTAAGCAACAGAAAACTTTTTTTAAAAATATAATCTGTTTTTAAAGCTAACAATCATGTTTTGTTTATTATATGAAGAACAAATGGAAGATTGGCTGGATGGTTAGAAATTTCATCTCAAGGGAGACAAATGTTTTAAAAACAAAACCCTAATAAGATTTCATATAGAAGGTTGTACTGGGATCCAGTGTCTAGACATAGAAATTAGAGTGTAATAATGAGGTTGCTGAGTATACAAAGAAGTGTGACAAGAGTAATAAAAAGAGTAAAAGATTACAGTTACAGAGATTAGAGAAATTAGGATTAACTACTTTACTAGAAAGAATAATGAAAGGTCAAAATAATAAATGGAATTTCTAATCATGGCAGACATTATTTTACTATTTTTCATCAAACTGAAAACTTACATTCAAGGTAGATTTCAAAACCAAGTCTATTTGCCAGTTATTTATTTTCCTAATAGAATAAAAGATTTTGGAACAAAATGTCTAATCAGATAAAAAATAGCATAAAAAATTTAAGATTAATTTGGATGATTTCAGAAAAAAAAACCAGTAAGAAAAAGAAATTAAGAGGGAATTTTTTGAAACTATCAGATGAATTGCTTAATGAAATTTTATCTGTACATAATATAATATTAATAGTGTATACGTCCTGTGCAAAGATTTTTTGTTTTGAAAGGCTGTGAGAAGGGGAGATGCCCAAGGAGGCATAACAAACAAATAAATAAGTATGCATATAAAATTTGGTAGCTTTACATCAAACCATTTGGCCAGCTATAGATGGATAACTTCAGCCAATATAACTATAAATATATTTTCATACTTAAGGGAAAAAAGATAGCTTGATATACTCTCAAAGCAATATTGGCTAAATAGTGTTACCTTTTATTACTTATTTCCAATGGGACCTACTAAATAAACCTGACTTTGAAAATAAGACTTTTCTTATTGGATCAATCAACCCAATTTATAAATAAATGCAAACAATGCTTAATGGAAACCTTATGTTTCCAAAAAAGAGAATTGATTTTTATGTTTGCAGAGAAATCTATAAAGAAAAAAAAACTCTAGATTAACAAAAGGTCAGTTTGAGGGATGGGGGTTGGTGAGGCAGTATGTCCCCAATGATCAATAAAATGCAAAGAACATGTTCAGACAATATACTTCCCAATATCTACATAACAAAATGAAGGAAAAAAGAGAAAAAAATGATATCACTTCAAATTTTCTTCTTTTTCATATTTTAAGATTTAATATTCCAACAAATAAATCGACTAAGGTGACCAAGTTAAAGATTGAAAAGGTATTAAAATCCTTACTTTTATATTTAACATCAACAGTTCCTTAACTAAAAAAAACTCTGGTTCACCAAAAGATATGTATAGACAAAGCCCCCCCCCCAAAAAAAAAACCCATCATAAAACAAATTTTTTACTTAAAAATCAAGCTAGAAGCGTTACTGATTGGACTTTTTAGATTTCTATTAGAAAAGAGTATCCTTCCGTAGACAAAAAATTAAAAAATAACAAAAATATTTTAATATCTTGATCCAGTTTTCCATTATTTAAATGAATTGAGATTCTGCAGTTTTTAAGTTTAAAATGTGTAATTTTAAAAAATATACATATTTGAACTTAGAAAGAGCACCAAAATATTTTTGTTGCTTCTAAAAATACATCCTAAGCAAAGGAAGTTTATAAACTAATTTTCTACATGAACTGTTTCTACCCAGATCCAGATTAATCCCGAAAGTAAGGAAATCCATTTAATCCCTATTTCCTTATTTGGGCATAACTGTTGAGTGAACTTTTCTCTCATCTAAGTACTAAAGCTTTATATTTATATGTAGATAGATTCCAACAAATGCCAGTGTATTAAGTCAAGCTTAGCAGATAAGAACAGGAACAATAACAATTGAAACCTAAGCTTAATAGAAAAACTCAAGTCTCTTCTTAAATTTAAGTCACATGCTATTTAAGTCAGTAACTAGCATAATTCCTGTCATATATGATTATTTATATTAAGGCTCAGCACTTGAGTTTCTCTATGGGTTTGAGAGGAGAATGCAGGAGCATTGATCAACTGAGATCTTTTCAAATCTCTCAAGCAAACAAAAGCCAAACAGCATGAGAAGAAGAAATTGAAAGGAAAGAGAAATTGAAAAAGAGAGTTTATCAAGTGACACAAAGAAACAATATGACTGCAGTATAAAAAGTGATAGTGAGAAAGGAATAAAGAAAGAACATGAAACAGCAAGAGAGAGAATAATAGTGTAGTCTACTTAGTTATTGCCCATTAAAAAAAAAACAACAGATCTATTTGAACATCTTTGAGATGAGTTTTTCAAAAGAAAATTAAATAATATTTATAACATATCAAGTAAGGTCCTGTTCTGCAACAATAATGGACTTTCTTATTACTTTATAGAGACCTGGTTACATGATCCATATATATATATATATATATATATATATATATATATATATATATATATATATATAAATAAAAGTTTTTTCGCACAGCTAAATTTATATACAAGTTTAAACAATATCATACTTTTATTATAAGATTAACTAATGAACAAATTAATTTAAAAAAAAAAAATTTTTTAAAGGTGAAAGACAATAGAAACTTAAGGGCCCTTTCGACCAGTGCTTTTTCAAAAGTGCTACAACTGGTAGATCGTTTAAAAGTCAAAAGGATGTATGGGTTACCAAAAATCCATAAAGCCAACATCACTTCGACCTATATTGTCTATGTGCCACTCTGTCCAGCATGAGTTGGTTAAGTGGTTGGTCAAACTTTAATTCAGGTTATTGTGTTCCCAATTCCTTTAGTTTTGCATTTTCTATTCGTCAACTGCCTTGTTGTATGAAATCAGTTTTCTTGTCTCCTTCGACATCACGTCTCTGTTTACTAATATCCTATTACATGAGCAACGGCAACAAAGCATCAGAACATCATCATCTACAGGGACAAATGCAAAATCTGTGGTCGAGAATGTTTCTCAAACATAGGACTTCATAGTCACAGGAGGCGCTGCAACTTCAGGGGCACACAAAACATTTATCATAGTCTTTCGAGACTGAATTGCCAATGATTACATGAGACTATTGGTATTTGTGCAGAACTGTTGTACCGTAGTCATTTGGCCCCTCACCCTTTTCCTGAAAATATTTTCATTGAATTAATGGAGTTGGCCACTAAGTCAGTGTCTTTTAGTTTCAATGACACGATGTATAGGCAGATTGATGGGATCTCAATGGGCAGCCCCCTAGGCCTCCTAATGGCCAATGTTTTGTGGGTTTTCTTGAAAAGAAATTATTTAATGAGGTTCCTAAAATGAGGTTTTTATACACGTCACGTGGATGATACTTTCGCTTGCTCACGTAATGAAGCTCTAAAATTATTTCAGAGCTTGAATAATTTACATCCCTCTTTAAGGTTCAATATGGAAGAGGAGAAAAATAACGGTCTGGATGTTTTAGTTGAAAAGCGTTCGTCGTCTTTTATGATGAGTATTTATCGAAGGCTACATTTACTGGCTTTACTTGAGTTGGGACTCGTTTGCTCCCAAATCAAGAAAAAATAACCTAATTAAATGCTTGATGTACAGAGCACTAATGATTGCTAGATTGAATATGAACTTGAGAAAATTACAAACATATTTGCTGATAATGGGTATCTGGGAGATTTGACAATGGATGTGATTAATAAACCCATATCTAAATTCAATTGCAACAAAGAGTTTGGACCATCGAAATGCCCTGTGTATTTAAGGTTGCCGTGGATAGGACCTATTGGTCAGACGTTGGCTAATAAGATCACACTGTCCGTAATATGCTGTTTCAATGCAATTAAGGTCAGAACAATCTTCACTACTAGATCTGCATTTCACTCAATTCAAAATGATGTTCTGCCAATCTTTGAACAGAGTTTATTCATTCATAAATATCATTGCTGATGTGATGCCAAGTATATTGGGAGGACAACACAGAGGTTGAGTGTAAGAATAAACCAACATGTCCCGAAGGGAATAAGTATTCCTCAAACAACATCCGGGCTCTCACAGGCGCAGGACTCGACCATTGGTGATCACCTGTGCAGTTTAAATAGCTGCAGAATCAACTATAGTGATCAGCAATTTTCTGTACTATACAAGGTTGGGACAAATCACCATCTGCATGTCCTCGAGGCAGTGGCAATTTTTTTTCACTGCCCCACCATTTGAAACACTCCCTGGTAATATTTGCTGGGGATGTTGTTGCTGAAGTTGGGGTGAAGTGTAGGTTTCTTTTTGTTTTTTTTCCCTTCTTGTTGCCCCAACCGTTACATTATCTTATTCCCCCCTTTTATCCAATTTATACATTTTTACTTTTAAATGATCTCTCAGTTGTGGAACTTTTGAAAAAGCACCGTTTGAAAGGATCCTTAAGTATATATATATATATATATATATATATATATTATATATATATATATATAGTAGCACTCTTATCATGTGTGACATATGAGTGACCAACAGTTCAATCAAATATGTGAAATGCTAGACTGCTTACACAGAGGATTTGCTTATAGAGGTGAAGGCTTATGTAGGATCAGCCCCACACTTTTTTGGGATGAGCTGATAACAGAAGAATAGGGCACAAATGTCCCATAGATTCTATGAACAATACTCCTCAGGTTTTGAATTCAGAGTTTTTCTTACTTTTATACTAGTTGCCTAATCAAAACTATAGAACCCAGTTTGCCCCACTATATATATATATATATACATAAAATATAAACTGGCTTTTATAGACTAACAGTTTGGTTGGTCAACATTTGAACCCAGGATTTATGCTGTTTTCCAGGTGGCTAAAAAATCTTACAACTTCTTATTTCCCTTAATATGAACTGATATATTATTGTGTATACTTTTTACAATTTTAGATTTTAAACCAGCTCTATTTCAATTTTGAAATAATGAACACTGTTATTTGAAATACTGTTATAATTAAATACTGAACTAATGTTATCATTACTTGACATGTTTTTCAAAATACACACACACACACACAATATATATATATATATATATATATATATATATACACACACACACACACACACAGATGCTGATAGGTACGCATCCTGCACCCTGACGCACAAAAATCTAAAAGGACGCAGTAAAATTGTATTCATGAGTCCCAGTGTTTTTCTTTTTTCTTCCTTCACCATTTCAAGCTAACTGTAAATACATTTCAATAGTTTCTTAGAAATGAATTACACAAGATAGGTTACAAGGTAGGAGTTAGATAAATTTTAGTTGGGACCCATAAATTTTCCCGGGGACTCATTCAAAGCAAATATGTGCATCCCAGAATGCACTAAATCAAAAAAGCTATCAGCATCACTGTGTATATATATATATATATATATATTATATATATATAATATATATATGTGTGTGTGTGTGTGTGTGTGTGTGTGTGTGTGTGTGTGTGTGCATAACACATTTCTACATTACAAGAAGTTACCATAACAAAATCACCAGAATTAACATTATGGTAATAAGGCAATACTTGCCATACTGGAAACAAGCAAGCATCATGCTAATAGATTTTTTTTTTCAATTATAAAATTAATAAAAATAAAAATAATCATAGAAATTCAAAGCAATGCTTGAAGCTTTAATCCTAAAAATAAAAAAACTCACAATGAATTTCTTTTAGCTTGTGTTCTAAATATTTTTTGAATAATAAATTGACCGAATTTAAGCAAATATCTTTCAAAATCAATTCAAAATTACAATATCCTTCATATGAATTATTTTATTTAATGATGTAATTTGAATCTTATCATCCAAGAAGACAGTATCAGTTTATCTAAAGAAAATAACCGCCATGAGTTCAAAAGTGTTTGGACCTGACAGTAAAAAATTATAGAAAGTTCTGACACTTCATCCTTATATAAATTCCCTTTTGAGGTAACATGAAAAGTTAAATAAAATAACTAATAAGACATTCCTCATTTGTCACATTCAATAATATTTGTTTTCGTAAAATAAAATCACTTCCCAAATATATAAGATTTAGATGAGACTCATTGTGTGTATATGAAAATGAAAAATGAAGAAGACTTTTATAGGTTTATACAATGCCTTCTAGTATTGTTTTTTGTTTTTAAAAGAATTTCATTTAGATTACATTGTATAAATATCATAATGTTGAAACATGCACATGTTAGCACAATCTATACTATTGTTTTTCATTTACCTGGTAATGTTTTTACTATTAAGACTGGTCTTGTACAACCAGAATGAAATACTCCATTTTCTTTAAAAATTGAACTTCACAACCTTGATATGTAAAAGTTTGGTTTCTCATTTTTTATTGAGCTGTCTTAGAGCTTCAAATTTCAATTATTATTACTAACAAAATACATTTTTGAAAAATATTGCCTGAGGTGGGTGGGAGTTAAAAATTTAATTTCAATAAACTAAATTTAATACAGTTTAATTTTATAGAAAAATAAATTCTTTAAAAATGTTTTTCTATAAATAAACTTTATTTAGATAATGTTTGTACACTCAATGAATGAATGTAATTACATGTTGTTACACTTTTAATTCATTTTCTTAGACTCCAAGAAAATAGAGATTTAATAAATTTCATGTTTATTAATGTAAGCATTTATTTATTGAAATAAGAATTACATTAATTAAACAACTTTTTAATTTTTTAAAGAATAAAATAGAATTCATATAAACTAAAATTAAAAAGCTATTTTAATAATCTATTACGGAATAGAATTAAACTTGAATATGTATTGTTTAAACAATAAACAAAATGCTACTCTATTAATTACTTAACTAAAATTAATTTAAATAAATATATTGCAGATGAAAAATAACATCAGTTATAGAGAATAACAACCATACTTTTAACATTAAAAATAGATATAATAAATAATAAAAATAAATAATAATAAATGTTGTTACACTCTTGATTCATTTTCTTAGAGACTTAATAAACTTCATATTTATTAAAGTAAGCATTTATTTATCAAATAAATATTAAATTAATCGAATAACTTTAATTAATTTTTAAAGAACAAATAAGATTATATGAATTAAAATCAAAAAGCTATTTAAATAATCTAATAGACATACTAGGGATACCCAAAATGAGACTAAATTGCATTTTTGACAAAATGACTTTAGCCCCCCTAGAGAAAATAATTTACCAAAAATCAGGGAATTATCGGATTTTAATGAAATTTTCAGTGTTTATGTATCAATGAATGATCTTTATAATGCATTACTTATTTTATTTCAAAACTTTCTCATTTTTTTCAGGTCACTTAATTTTGACCCCCCCCCTTATGTTGGGGGCGTAACATTTTTGCGAGTTGGTCATTTTCGATACTAATTAAATAAATAATGAGATAAAAGACCGAAGTTATGAATAGAAACCAAAAAAATGTTTTTATGGTGGCTTTTCTATGATAAAATAAGTACCGAAAATCAAAAAATAAAATGTAAAAAAAATAATAAATAATTAATTTTTTGGAAATTTCTTTTTTACTCATTTCGATAATTATTTAATTGGCTATTATCTTATAAAAGAAAAAATTATACATCGATATTTTTTCTGCTTAAAAAGGGGGGGGGGTACATTTTCAATCAAGTTTTTCTTCAAAAAGTATACTTTTTTTCGAAAAAAATAAGGCTTGCATTGAATAGATATTTATTTCTAGAATATAAAAATATAACATTTTAAACTTAAAATAAGGCTTTTCATATTTTAAACAATTAAATTTATTTTCAATATAAAGCACATAATGTTCGAAAATTAATTTTATGGAAACCACCAAGAATAAAAGTATGAATTACCTCCCTTAGCATAACTTGAAGAGTTAAACTCTATTTCAGTTTTCAGAAAGACTGCAATATCTAATAAAGGTAAGTTCACTTCATTATATAACTATTTTAATTCAATTATTCATTTTTAATTCCAAATATTCAAATTGATGTCTTCTCACTTTTTATCTTTAAATTAACAATTTTTTTTTGTACTTCTAAAAATCTCGTCCTTTGACACTTACGCAACACCATACAAAAACCTGGAAGTGAACATACACATTTTCATTTCAAACAAAACTAATATATTTTTTTATTTTTTTACATGCAAAAAACGGATTTTACTTGGTTAAAAGTTAAAACAAGTGAGTAAAATTTCAGTAATATTTAATAAATATGTATTTAAAGTAACGCCTTACTTATTTCTACAAAGAAATGTTTATAAGTATTTTAAAACTATTTTAAAACCATTATTGAACACGATAAATCAAAATAAATTTGACTTAACTTTTCATAGAAATTTGGACGATTTTTAATGTTTAAATTGTATTAAAAATAAATTGCATATGTAATGATATTTTTCTTTTTTTAATGATGGTCAGTATGTTACTACTTATCAATTTAGACAAAGTTTGACCTTAAATAATAGATTTAATTATGTTTTAATTCGTTTTTAAAAATCTTAGCATGGTTTTGCATTTTTAAAAAATATATGTAAACAAACATACTTCCAGTTTTGTCTTGTGAATTCAAAATAAGCTATAAATTAATTGAATAACTTTATTTAATTTTTAAAGAAAAAAAATAAAATTTATATAAATTAAAATTAAAAAGCTATTTAAACTATGTGAAACCGAATAAAAATAAACCATATTTTTGCATTTTTAAAAATAAATTGAAACAAACCACTTCCGTTTGAATCTTACGGATTAAAATACCGCTATGAAAAATTTAAGGTAAGACAAGTTTATATGATGATATTTTGTTTCTAGATAACTTTTTCATAAAAATCTATATGTTAGATAACTTTAAATATATATTACAATAAAAGAAACTAATATAAAATCTACATATAAATCAATACTGCCAGACATGTATTTATTAAAACTTTTTTAAAAAACAACAGTAGACCAGAAAATGTTGCATCTCTGTCCTGAGCATATATATAAATTAACATTGCCCTTAATTTTAATGTAGTAGTGACATTCACTATAAATTAAATACTCATTGATAATCTTCCATAATTCCTGAAATGATTAGGACATAAGCAGTGATGTAGTTTCAGTTACAGACAAAAAGTAGTCAAATCTACATTATATATAGATAATAATAATAATAATAATAATAATAATAATAATAATAATAATAATAATAATAATAATAATAATTATTATTATTATTATTATTATTATTATTATTATTATTCATAAAAGGCCAGGTCAGTGATCTCCTCTCTGTAAGTTTTCTGATGCTAGTGAGTAGAAAACACTTGAGTTGTCTGTTGTGTTGAAAGGAAGGAAGGGACTTAGATCATTAGATAATAGGGTACAATGAAGTGGACACAAGGAGATGTCCTTATTTCCTCTCTAAAAGTGGATAAACACTTCTCTGAGTGCTGAGAGATGTCACTAGAGTCAAAAAATTACAGAATCTTAAGGGGAGAGAAGAAAATGACATGATGGTATAAATAGGTAGGAGCTGTGGTTCATATGATGAAAATGTTGTTTAATTAGTTGGTGGGTTTGTAACTGAACTGGTAAATAGACTTACAGCAGTTATTTCAAGTTTGAATCTTATTGTAGGCAGTGAAATTGAATACTTGTAAGATTTGGGATATCTAAATATTTTCTAGAACACATTGATTGAGAAGATTTCCATATTTCAGCAGACCATAGAGTGAAGTGAAAGGGAAAAAAAACTCTACTATAAATAACCAGAGAACTAAAAAAAAAAAGTGTGAAACATGAAGGGACAATCATAATCAACAGAATTATTTATATTTCTCTTATAATTAACATAATGGGGTCCTTTCAAAAATAATTTATACACAATTTAAGATCAGAAAAATATTTATCCAATTTATGAAACATTGACTTCATCTAAAATGTAAATATACCAATTATTGTAAATGTCTTATAAATAGGATGATGATGCCTATTAAGTTAATTGGTCCTTGAGATATTATTTGTCTGATACTTCCATTAAACAAGTGTATATTGCAATACCCAACTCAAGGATTGAACTTATGATTGAGTACATCAGTGAATAATAGTGATAATAATAATAATAATGTTGTACTGGCAGCACATATACCCATGACTCTCTCATGAACTGTCCCTATCAGTCATTGCCTCTGAGAGGTCTTCTGCATAGAGTTTTGCTGATCAGCCAACACTGGTGTGTCCATGTGTAAGTGTCCACAGGAAAACATCACTTATCAGTTAATCCTTGCACCTCCAGCCGTATCCAGCATGTCTTGTTCATCTTACTTGGATGGTTTGTGTGATAGGAGGTAAGTGGCTGTACAGCTGCTTTTTTGTAGGGTGCTGCTCCCAAGATTTCTTCAAGATAGCCCTTAGTATCCTTGTGTAGTTCTCATCTAGGTTTTTTTTAAGCATTTTGTTAGAGTCCAAGTGATGCAGCCATGCAGTAGCACAGGCACAGCTTGGAAGAATTCACATAATAATAATAATAATAATAATAATAATAATAATAATTCCTCACCTTAGAAATTCAGACTATATATTTAATGCATA
Source organism: Doryteuthis pealeii (assembly GCA_023376005.1). Classification (NCBI taxonomy): domain Eukaryota; kingdom Metazoa; phylum Mollusca; class Cephalopoda; order Myopsida; family Loliginidae; genus Doryteuthis; species Doryteuthis pealeii. The sequence continues at coordinate 98,117,585 of CM042147.1, read as the reverse complement.
GTATTGCTCCTTTTTTTTGGAGGGGGGTCATTTCTAATTTTAATAATAATTAATTCTTCATTAAAATCTTAAGTTAAAGCAACTTTAGATTGATTCTTAGCAGACTGATGTATATAAATTGCTATCTGATTGCTATATATTTATCTATGTGAATAAAAATATCCATGTGTTTATGTAACAGACACTAAAGATTCAACTGGTGATTCCCATGTCCAATTTCACAGTTTTGAAATTAATTCACTATTGGTTGCCTTGTATTTAAAGCAAACACATTATAAGCAGAGAAATGAAACCAGATCAAAACACAAAGTTATGCATTGTGCAGATCTTAGAATCATAAAAAGTGTGGCAAAGAATCAAATGATAGTAGTTGGTTCAAACTCACCCTCAGGCGCAGAGCAAAGATCCTCTTTCAAAGAACTATGCAAATTTCCTGTGCAACAAATCAACAGTGACTCCGATAAATGCCAGTAGATTCTCTTGCTTAAAATATGATCTTTGATCCAGTGTGAAACATTGGGAGAAGCAAGATTTTGTCCGTGAAAAAAAGAATTGAGTTTACGTCTGTGTCACAGTATATAAATATTCTATCATCTATTTGTATGTAAAATACAATGTGATTATGTGATCTGGTCTGGTTAGTTGGCTAATTTTACAGTATGTCAACCCTTGTTAGGTTATTCTATGCTAAATTCAGTTTAATAATCCTAGTCTCCAATTATATCATGATCATTTTAAACAGTTAAACATTTCATTACCCCAAACAGGTCTATATTACCCATAGATAGGATCTTAACAGAAAGAAATTATGAGAAAGAGAAATCAAAGAGAAAATAATTTGGAAAGAAAGAAAAATTGAAAATGAGAGAAAGAATATGAAGTGACACACAGAAAGAAGAAGACTGAAATAGAGAAAGTTATAGTGAGAGAGAAGAAAAAAAGAAATTGTGTTTGAGAGAGAGAGAGAGAGAGAGAGAGAGGAGAGGGGAAATATTAAATGCTAATCCATGTGTATGACAGGCATTATAATAGTTATAATCTATGGAATGTGATAAAAAAAAGTAATGAAACTGAAGCTTTGATTTTTTTAATTTCAAAATTTAAAAGAAGCCACGTGCACAGCTGATCAACTTATATAATAAATTAATATTGAGACTTGTTTGCATGAATCAGTGCCAATCTGAAGAAAAAATAATCAAGCCACATTAGGTTTGTTTTGGTTTGTTTAACGACATTAACTTCTTATGGGTTATTTAATGCTGAAATATGATCAATTTGTAAATGTCTGATTGTAATCACAATTATATTTTTAATGTTTCATTGCATTTTCTTTTTACATTTTACTTTCTTTAATTTGTCTATAATCATTTATTTGCACACAGTTATATGGTTTCAAGTATTCCTATCTAACACCAATAATTTTCAAGTAATTAATTAATCAAATCCTTAGAAAACAATTATTGCTTTAGGTGCCTAGTCTTAATACGAATAATAATTTGCACACAGTTATATGGTATCAAGTATTCCTATCTAATACAAATAATTTTAAACAGATCTACTTGACCCATGGATGGACCACTCAGAGTGAACCAGAGAGTAATGGCAAGAAGGAAGTAATTCCATACTCCCCAGAGCTCTAGAACTGCAGCCTCTCGACCAGATACAGTTTAGTCTTACCCAGGATATCCCTTTGGATGGGGGTCTTACCCTTCTGCAAAGGATGTAGTCAGCATATTCTAAGCCTCCCCACTCAACAGAGCTATTATAAAGCCAGTATACTCACAAGACTTTCACATGATTTTCTTGTTTCTTAAAATAAAAATTCATACCAATAGCAAGATCTAAGAATAATGACAACATTGAAAGAAATACAACAAAGCAGCTTTAAACTATATGAAAAGATAAGTCTTAAAGATGTTTCAACCAATGGAAAACTCATTGGAATAAGTGTTGAATGCCAAGGGGATTATTTTCAAGAAAAATTACATTTATTGTTGATTTCTGTCTTGTTAAATACAGCTATAGTTTTGATACTTTTTGAATACAACTTTATAGAGCTTTTTAGGGCTTTCTGGAGCTTGTGTTATGATAAGGGAAAGGATATGTGCTTAGCATAATGATTATCGTCATAGGAAATGGAATCAACAACCAGAGTTCAAATCCTGGATATGGCTGTTTGTGTTTTATTTCACACTTGGGAAACGGCAGGAATCCATCTCTTCCTCTCCACCCTAGTAGAGCAAACTGGTTTCTTTGGCTTGGTTAGACAATTAGTCTAAAAGGAAAACGGAATTCAAACCAACTTTACTTCATTTAAAAATTGACCTTGTGTCACATCCTGTCTGTAGCAGAGGGGTTGGGTAAATGCATACATGATTGATTGTTTGATTTTAATGGCATGTCAACCCATCTAGGGTTATTTTATGGATAGAAAGCGCATTGTACATTCATATTTTCATTTTTATGTAGTTGTTTCTTAAGAGATTTTTTTTTTTGCACATAGTCCTATCATATACAAAAAATTTGTTAAACATTTTTAAACTATTTGAACCATAGATTTGACCCAAACAGGTACTACCACTCAGGGTCAGTTAATCTGGAAGTAATGCCAATGAAGTGGTTATCCACACTCTCCAATCAACAGAACTAGAACCTCACCATCAGATGTGGTTTAATGTCATACCCAAGATACCTCTTTTTGTGGGGGGAGGTCTTATCACTCTGCTGGGGAGAGAGTCAGCATATTTTAAGCCCCGCCAACAGGGTGATACATACAATAAGGGAATTTCTCCTCTTTTGTGATCCCAAGTCATGTGCCCTATCAGCAGGGACTCAAATACACTGACCTGCATCCCTCAATAATTGTGGCAATACATGGAACTGAGTAACCAAACAAGTAATGTGTGACCATAATTTTATATTTTAGGTTTTAAACCTGCTTTGCTATAATAGTATCAAACACTTTTTATATTCTTTTCTTATCAACTTAGGTTTCTTAAACACACTTTGTAAATTGGGATCCAAAATTTACTTAAATAATACAATGCAAAATTCTAATGAAACAAAAACTAAAATCCGTAAAAGATGAAATTTCTTGTAATATGTGTATAAATAATTATTGAAGAAAACAATGGAAGGTCTCAAATCATGGTGGATGCCAGATATTAAGTGTAACTGTTCTAGTAAAAAATGATTGAAATTTACTGGATGGGCCGGGTTAGCTCAGTCGGTAGAGCGTTCAGCTAAAAACCACAAAGGTTCCTAGTTCGATACCGGTCCTCGCCAACTCAGCGTATGAATAGCACAGGGATCTGTGCGGTAAAGTAAGGAGCTGTTGGTAGATGCTAAAAACAATCTCCTTGGTCTAGCGCTATTGAAAAGGGGATAGACTCCCTTGGTGATTGGCTGATACCAACATTAGGCCGCCCCGTCGACTTTACTTTTTTTTTACTATATATATATATATACATACATTGATAATATACTGTGTTATATTTATAAGTAAACAGTCCTAGATATTGTTGATAGAACATGTATATCTAACTATCAGTAACCAAGCACCATTGACTTCATGTCAATAATGGCTACAACTTTATTTTCTGCAGGAATGCATCCAGAGGAAACTGTTCAGTCCTATCTTAGCATATACTTCTCTGCCACGGGTAATGCATTTTTGGCTAGTTACTTGTGTTTATGTGCTGGCTGCTTTTAGGTTTTCAGCAGCAATTTTACAGGCAAACTTCCTCACCCCACCAACCCCAGCCATACTCCTTGTTCGTCAGGGGGCACCAAAAAAGTTGTTGCACAATGCTGCTGATAACCTAACAGCAGTTATTTGCATGCTCTGCCCATTGGTTGCATTTAAAGTGAAATTGACAATGAAGTCTGTAATAACTGTCACTGTCACCTAAGAAGATACATCTGCTTGTAGACAATGCTAGATGAAAAGTTTCTTGTGTGTATGTCTGGGCAAGGATTCTTTCCTTGCTGTCCCAGAAAATGTGCTCCAATTTTTATTTTAAAAACAAATTGAAATTAATTAAATCTGATTGATTTAATTAATTAGGTCAATTAATTAATTAATTAGGGTCAAATTAATTAATTAATTAGGGTCAAATTTTTGCTTGTCAAAAAGTAGTAACATAATAAACATCAGTTAAAAAAACAAATTAATATCACATATGTAATTAATTTTTAATGCATTTTAAACATTAAATTAGCCTCAAAATTTTACAGAAAATAACGTAAGACTTACTTTTAATGACATATTTTGGTATGACGTAAGTGATTACGTCATAACAAAATATGTTATTAAAAGTTAAAAAGAACACTTATAACAGTTTCTTCTTAGAAATCAATAGCAAAAAACATTAAATACACAATGTACAGAAAAATTACTAACTTTTTGATATCAATATAAATGAAATATCTTCTTAATAAAAAAAGAGAAATTACCAAAAATCAGTGAATTATCTGATTTTAATACAATTTTCAGTGATGACATATTAAGCAATGAATTCTTTCTTTTAAATTTCTGAATCGTTTCAATCAAACAGATTCAATACAAATAAATCGAAATTCTTTGAATTCATGCCACCCATATATGTCTTGAGAGCAACAATTTATATACCTACTTAATATGTAAAATTCATTTAAAATATGAAACACAAAGTTAAGTTTCAAATTTCATATATTTAGATTCTAAAAACAAATATTTATTTAATAACAAGCTTAATTTATTATGGTTATGTAACAATTTTTGGAGAATTCTCAATGTAAAAGTTAGGCACCCACCCTTTTAAATAGAACAAATATCAATGTATAATTTTTTCACTGATAATCTAAAATAAAATTATATTTCATATACAAGAAAAAAAATTTCCGAAACTTTTAAAGTTTTTTTTACATTTAATTTTTAGATTTTCGATACTAATTTTCTACAAAATCGCTCCTTCAAAAACAATCTTTTTTTCTATTCACACCTTTGGTCTTTTATCTTTATTTATACTGTAATTAGTTTCATTTTTATATAAACCCCACCGATATTTTGCACCCCCAAAATAGGGGGGGGGGATTTGATGACCTGAAAAAAATCAGTTTGGAAATAAAATACTGATGCATTATAAAATTCCTACACTGGATTTTTCATTAAAATCGAATAATTCCCTGATTTTTTGTAAAACATTTTCAATCAAGGGGGTTATATTTATTTTGTAAAATACGTCTATGGCGTCACAATTGGTGGTACCTAGTGTGAATAGAAAAAAAAGTTATATTTTAAATAATTCTAATTGATTTAAAATACGATATAATAATTTAACTATGGATGCCGAAATGGGCAAGATTTATGAATTACTTCCCTTGGTTTGAAGTTGATTTAAAACATTTCTGCGACCAATTAGTGAAGCATAAACGTTCTATTTTAGTTTCGCTTTTTAAAGAAAGACTTCAAGATTTAAAATAAAGGTAAGTTCACTTCATTACTACTATTTTATTTCAAATAAAATAAATTAAAAGTAATTTTAAAACAGAACAAATACCGGTACAGAATTTCCCTAATAATCTTTTCAAATCCTAAGAGTAGAAATAAAAAAAAGTGTAAACCAATTATTTTGCTTTGGCGAATCCATACATAACAAATATTTGGCGGGAAAATGGTATGTATGTAATGGTATGTAATCATTTACCTCATTGTTTGGTCTATCGAAAACCATATTTTCTTTATTTTCAATGAAAAACTGGATATTACTTGGCTAAAAAGTTGAAACGGTGGGAGTAATTTTTCTGTATTTAATTTTTTTTAAATTTATTTCTAAAAACTTTTAATAACGTGTTTTGTTAAGTTCACTCCAATGTTGTTTTTTCGTAAAAATTTGGGGCTAATTACAGTTTTAAAATGTATTAAAAATTAATTACATATGTAATATTATTTTGCCTCCCCCGCTTTTTTTACTGATGTTCATTGTGTTACTACTTTCGACCTTAAATAATCGATTTGATTAATTTTAATTCATTTTTAAGTGAAAATCGACATTCATTTTGTTGATACTTATGTAATACAAATCTTTTATCAGTAATGGATAAGTGAACGGAAGCTCTTGATCTTCAATTACCGGTTGACACTATCTATTTAAACTTGCCAAAGCATTTGATTCTATACCTCACAAAAGTCTATTAAAATTTTTTTAAATATGGAATAAATGGCCAATTCCTAAGTAATAGAAGACAATGTGTTAAGGTTAAAAATTCTAAATCAAAATCGGCTCAGGTGACAAGTGGTATTCCACAGGAAAGTTTTCTTGGACTTTGCCTTTTTGTTATTTTTATAAACGATCTCCCAGATATGATTGAATGTTTTACACAAATCTTCGCTGATGATATTATCTACTATTGATGAACAAAATGATATGGACAAAATTCAAAGAGATTAAACATTGTAGATTGGTCAGATAAATGGCAGATCAGATACAATACTAAATGTAAAGTATTTCATGTGGAAAGAAATATTTTTTTTAAACTACTTAATGAGAAAAAATGTCTCTAATGAAAGAGAATTACTAAAAAAAATACAGAATTAGAAAAAGATCTGGTTGTGAATATGGACCGTGGAACTAAAATTTCAAAACAGAAATACAATATATTAGGATTAATACGATTAATGTATTGTATTGCATATATGGACAAGGAAATGTTTTTTAAAATATTGCATTGGTGAGATCTCATTTAGTTTGTGGAGTCCAAGATTAATAAAGGACAACCTTTCGTATGAACATTGACTTACCAAGTTTGACTTATTGACCAGCCAGAGGAGATATGATTGAAGTCTATAAATATACTCATGGATTTTATTCAATTTTAACTTATTGAACCTTGCTTAAAAAATCAATACCACTGGTCATGAATTAAAACTTTTTTTTTTTAATTTGCAAAAACGTGTAAGACAAAATTATTTCAGTAGTAGATTCATGGAATAAACTACCATCATCAGTAGTGAATGTCCCATCGTTTAACTATTTTAGGGAAAGTTTGGATGAATTGTGGAAAGAATGGAAATAAGATAAATGTTTTAAATATAAGGAATAGCTGACAGGTCTTAGACCTGATATATCTAGCTGAAAAAAGATTATTATTATTATTATTATTATCGTACATCCGTTAAAAAATCGTTTTCTTAGATTGGAAAAAGTAAAGATGTCCGTTTTCTTTGTCGGTACAAAAAGAAAAACTAATGCACTTTAGTGCACAAGAGATAATATCATTAGAATCGCATTCTGCGTAATAATATTATATGTCGGAAACCCCCGGAAAGTTTTAAGTAATAAATAATTTATACCAGAATACTATAAAATAATAAATGAATAAACAATATTTTTTGTTTATATCTGTTAAAAGATACTATTGGTATGTACATGCCAACATTAGCTACATATTATTTTATTTACATATAAAAATGTACACAGAAATTGAGGTGTTGCGTAGAAAAGAAACCCCATTATGGCAAACGTGTATTGTTTGATATGTAAAAAATCTAAAAATAAATACAATTGGGAAAATAAAAAATATAGTTAAATTTGACACAAAATGTTTATATAAGTTATTTATAAAGAAATATAAATGATAAAGTCACCTTCAAATTCGTTAAATTGTCGCTTTCTTAGAGCTGCGAAATTGACATGCGTTCCGTTCTGTTTAAAACGTCAAACGTTAGAACAAGATACTTAAACAGTAAACTGTCGTGTAGATTGCACATGCTAGTATAACGCGCACCTTTATTTCAGTCGAACAAAAACTTATTTCTCTTGTACACCGCGCAGTATATGAGATAAAAGGACACCAGAAAAAAAAAATGGTTTAGAAGATAGATAAATTTTTTACTAATTATTAGTGATATTATATTTGTTTTGTTGAGCTACACAGAAATTGATTTGCTAACTATCAGCCAATAAAATGCACCCCATCTGATTTTCCAAAGATATCTTTCTGATTCACTTTTTTCAACGGTGAGGGTATTAAAAAATTAGTGAAATTAATATTTTCCAACAGATAGACTAAGACTCACCACTGAGAGGACAAAAGCAAGTTTCCACAAAGAATACCCATCATCTTCAGTCCACCTCGGCACCTTTTAATATGTGAAGGGATTATATCCCTTGCCTGTCAATCAGTTCTGCTATTTGGTACTAATTGACATAAAAGGTCATTACCTCCCATGTCTGCCAAATAGTATTGCAAATGGCCAATAGAGTGTGTGGTCAATGACAATGCCTTGAAATAGATGTTCCTGTCCACGGACAGGGGCCTTTGTGTCCCAACAAACTCATGTAGTATGGCAGACAATAGCATTGCTTAACATGTAAGTCTTCATTCAACACTTCCATTTTCTCGGATATGTATGTATATTAGGTACCACCAGACCGTTTATGCCATCTTGAATAAAACGGAAATAGATATTTCCGAACTTTGTTTATCAAAAATCTCGTAAAAAAAAGATCGTACAGGGTTGTTACAAAGAAAAATAGTTAATTCAAAGATCAAATTATCCGATTGGGAAAAATTACATCGTTATCTTAAAAAATAAACAAACCTGCCCGTATTACATGCTAAAGGGTAATTTTCAGACCGTAATATAGACAGAAAAGTTACTAATTATTTCCCTTTTTCGTTTAACCCGTAAAAGTATGGAATGAAAATTTGAATATTTTTTCTAAGAGAAAAACTGATAAAATAATCTATTATACTTACTTTTTATTTTAATTATTGAAAAAAGTTAAATAAAATAATTTTTTTCACGCTAACACTGTCAGCCTAACAGGAACAAACTTTGGTTACTTAGAAGCGTCTCGTCTCTTTGTAAAACAAATGTCAGCAATGCTCTTCCGTACATTCTAAGGATCACACATTACTATTAACAACAAAAAAATTACAAATTCTTTTAAAAATATTAATCGAGCTCGTATCGGACCAATGTTTAGTGCACCTGAATTATAAAATTCATATTTTTAAATATCCGTGAAAAATTCGATTTTTTGACGCAGGAAAAAAAAAATATTTAATTTATTTCACGCAGAAAATAAAAATATTTAATCACACAAAAGATTGAAAATCTCGTAAAAATTAATTTCTTAAAAAAAAATTTTTTTTTACAATTTAATAGAATATAGTACATACCAATTATAAAAGCAAAAAAAAGTTTTCAAATATTAATATTATGACATTTTTTTGCACTTTTTATTTCCGATTTCATTAATTTTTCCTCAAAAAACTAGACCTTGTACATTCATACAATTTCATTGATATAGTTATTCAGACTCTTATCTTTATAGAAAAAAGAAAAAAGAATTTTTTTGACGCGTCATTTTTTTTATCTCATAAAATAAAATGGGGGGGGAATAGACCTCGTAAAAAATATTTCCCCTAATATATTTTAGAAAAAAACTATTTCAGATGTATTTACATCCAATGGTAACCATTTATTGAAATTTTCGGGAAAATCAGATTATTAATTGATTTTTCATAGAATTTTAAAAAAGTCCTCTTATCGTAACTTGTTTTTAGCTACGTTAAATTTCAGTTGATTTAACAGTGCAAAAATGAAAACATTGTTTTTCAATCATAATTTTCATTATTTTCGTAAGCTGATAAAAAATTTAAAAAATCATCAGGGGTTTGTTTAATGTTTTTTCTTTCGAATGGAAAAAATCTTTTCAACAAAATATTATTTTTTCTGCAAGTTTCAATGTGTTAAATGTAGGGGGGGTAAATTGCACAGGGTCAAATTGGTGGTACCTAATGTATATCAAGGATTCTATGACCTAAGACATTCAAACAATTCTCTACATACATTCTTTATGTACTCCTTTAGCCTTTCATGTAATTTTTGCATTAATTCTATTAAGTTTGCTCAGGCAATAAAATGTTCTTGTTAATGCATTGTGAATTGTTCTTGTATATATATATATACATACAAGAACAATTCACAACAAATTAACAAGAACAAGGATATATCAAACTACACAAAGGCTTATGCTACAGTGCCCAAATAGTTTCCTCTCAACTAATAATGTTAGTAGAAAGTTCAGGTACCCAGATACAACAAACATATAAAGACAACCTTCAGTTGTCAATACCATAGCTCACCTGATACACATGATATGGCATACAGACACACATACACATATATGTAAGAACTGGCCCTTCCTTAACTATCACTGAATCATGCTAACAATGACAAGGAAATAGACTGTCATAAAAAGAACATTCCTTTATTTAACAACTAAATGTATAAACTTAGCAAGTACATTTCTCATTGATATACTGTTAACAATTGTCTTTTATCTCTACTCATTGTTTTCTTTCTTTTGTGTGTGTGTGTTGCCTTATTTACTTACTGTTGCCTGGCTGGAAAAAACAACTCACAAGCAGAAAAGAAAAAAATGTTATACCTGTAACAGTTTCAATGCATATGTAGGGAGACAAAAATAATTGTCTTCCCTTAGATTCTGGGTGTATATTCCCAGGTCACATGTCTTCACATTTTCTCTTTTTGTTCCTTGTGGAGCCAAAAGGACATGTTTTTCATTTCTGTTTATAGAAAAGAAGAGACAATTGGTCTACAACTTCAAAATGGTATTTTATTACACTTTGCCATGAAAACTTGTTCAAGTTTTCATGGCAAGGTGTTCGTTTGTCTTTCCTTACCAAATGTTCAGTGTTAGTATATCACTGGATTGGTTATATACCAACAACTCACTATTTTTATACATACCAATACAAATGGTGAGTGTAGCACCTTTTTCATGGGTGGAATAACTAATTGGATAACCGGGTTACCAATAAAATATCTCCTGAATATATATTTTTGCATTCCCACTCCAAATTAGCCGCAAACTCCCGTGCTTATAAGATATCAAAAATTAATGTTACTCTGTATTTTCTTGTTTCCTGAATATAAAACAAAAAGATAAAATAAAGTATACACAGATTGTACCAAAAAGAACAGTTGAGATACCCTGACACTTTCATTATATTGCTTACAGGGACTGGGAAATTATTGTCTCTTTCTAACATGTTAACCAATGCTAGGGTCTCATGCCCATCCCCCAAATATATGATATCCCCCCTTGAATCTATGATATGGGCACCCATTCAACTACAAGTGAAATTTCATAAAGTAGTATTCATAGAAAATATATGAAACTTGCCGTTCCGGGCCCCCCAAGCAGTTGGCCGGTTCAGGGGTTGTATACGCCAGTCCTGACCAGATGTTTCGACATTTTGTTTTGAAAGACAAAAATGACTTATTAGATGCAAATATGAAATTCACCAAGTGAACTAATGCAATGTAAAATTGATCTTTGTTGTTTTGTGTTTTATAAATAATTTTTAAAATTTTACAGTTAACTTTTCTTTATTTTCTTTATTTTTAAAAATAAAAACTGAGTTGAGAATTGTGGAGAACCAAGAAAATTTGCAATCAATTGAACTTCAGTGAAAAACTTGCAAAGAACAAAATAATGATAATGAATTAAATTTTTTAAATTGTCTACATTTTCTATGTCTCTTTTTTTTTTTTTTTCTTTTAGTATTTTGAGGAAATATTGAATTTCATATTCCTTGAAATAATGTTTTTGTCTGCATATTTTATTATCTTATAGTTTTTATTTAATCTACAGGATTTCCTCAGTTATAAATATTATTTTTATCTTCAACAGAGTACACAGATACTTCACTATGATCTTGAGCAGAAATGTAGAATCATGCATCTCTTGATTGAAACTATGCTAGTATTGATAATTAAATAGTTTTGGGTTGTAAGGAAGTCTGAAGCTACAAGACCTGGGTCCTCACAAAAAATTTTAGCATTTAAGTCCACATTGATATTAATAATAGATAAATAAATAGGATATTCTTGGTATATCAACTAATTTCACTACAAATTTAAATTATTTTAATTGAAAGTATGTCATTTTATAAAGACAGCTTATACAACCAGAGTTAATGATTTTCGGCTGAACCCAAATTTCTCTGACAGTAAAAGAGCACAAATTGTTGGTAGGATTTGAAGTGAATTGTGAAAAATGCACAGCTGCATTCTGTTCTGAAAGAGCAGAAGAAGAAAAGAAGAAGAAAGTGTGCCACATTGAATTTGGGAGGTAGGTACAGGATTTGTCCAATAGAAAAAGGGTGTGCCACTTAAGAGCAATAAGAAGAAGAAGAAGAAAAATCAGTGAGACTTAGAAAACATCCTTTCCTCCCTTACTATCCAATATTTACCCAACTTTGCCAAACATTCTTGATAAGAGAGAAAGGGACAGGGAGTGGAATAACACATGTTGAGGTCAGTTGTCATGGTGACAGCACTTGCTTTCACCTTACACAAAAACTGGGACCAAGAATGTTGGAGGAAGTGGAGTGAAGAGATAGAGGTTTCAGGTTCCATCCTAAGTTCTGGACTAGTGAAGCTCGTTAAAAAGAAGAAAAAATAGGTCACAGGAAGTCAAAGCTTGATAAATGAGACTACCAAAGTTTAAAAGTTTACAAAATCTACATCTTCTAATCCACCAAACATCTTAAAAAAGAAAGACAAAACATGGCTTAATATCACTCACCAAGAAGAATTAGGTCAATTTCATATGAAAACAAGTCTCCTACCTCGATTTTTACATTTGGTATAAATGCCCATCTGTTTCTCATCTCAGGGACAAAATTTTATATGGTTACTAGCGGGACCCAGGAAAATGCTTTTAGTACATATTAGTTTTTGAGACTTTTCCAGTTTTTATAGCAAGGGATTCAAAGTAAATATCAAATAAGATTATTTTGAAACAGGTGACATGTAAAGAACTGTAAGAAAACCATACAATTTTGAGAAAGATGACTTATTAGTTCATTTCTCATACATGTGCACATATACTATACACACACACACACACACACACACACACATATATATATATATATATATATATATATATATATATATATATATATATATATATATATCGACACACACACACACACTCTTCCCAGAGTTCCAGAACTGGAACCTCACTACAAATGAAGTTTAGTATCATAAAGAAAACTCACACCTCCCAAAAAGAAATCCCTGCCAACAGAGGACCAGATTGTAATCAAAATAGCCAAGTTTTGCAATAAGTTCCAAATGGAAAAATTATATCAGTTTTGATAAAAACTGTTTATTGTTTGAAAAATATTATTCAAGTTTGATAAAATTTGATCTGCATTCAATGCATGAAGTATCATTGTTGGGCCAAATGCCCAATCGAAATACCTCTGTTGTAGCTAGCTTAAATTCCACCTGGTAGGGCCATTTTTAAGCTGTGTGTGTGTGTGTGTGAAAACTTCTATGAAAGTAGATTTAAAATATTACAATTTCAAACAGTCTCAACTTGTTCAGCATTGCTATCAACACATTTTTGGTATCTTTCACAAGTAATTAAAAAGGGGGATTCCTTTTATTAGATAAGCAGAATTGATATCATGGAGATGATCTGGTGAAAACTCAAAGAATGTGTTGACAGACATGGTGAAAACTATTTAAAATCACCATATGTGTATGCATATTATATATATATATATATATATATATATATATATATATATATATATGCATGTATATGACCCAAAGAAGTCAATAGAATAGTTAATACATTTAAAGTATCAGAACTTTAGAACTCTGTGGAGGCCACCCAAAATGTCAGCAAGTGTTAAAGAAATATGCAAATGTCACCAAGAAGAAGTAGCTTCCAAATTAGTATTGTGGCAGTCAATCCATAGGAAAGTCAGCAAAGAAGGCCACAGACCACCTGACTTAGAAAAGACACTAGGCTGTATTCAGTTAGTGAAATAAAAACAATGAGGCTAGATAGTGAAACTCTGAGAGGATCTGTGAAATATAGAAGATAGATATGAAACACTATGAAAAACATATTTTCTACAATCATTTAGGCTGGTCTTTTTTTAATATTCCGAAAATCTCTTTAAATGTTGTGCTTAAAGCCCAAATTTACTGGCATTTATTAGTCACTCAGTGTAATAAGTGAATAAACATACCAAATAAAGCTGGAAAATGTCACCACTATTTCTGCCTAACAATAAAATCAATAGCCAGAATAAAAAAAAAAAGCTTTCTAATCCTCAACAAGTTTATTATCATTGAATAACAAAGAGAACAAGAACTGTTTTCATTCAATTTTTCTCAAGTCATCCTAATAGAACAAGTGACAGATGGTAGATATTAACTTATTCCAAATACTTAAAAGTCTGTTTAATAAAGTGAGACGATTTATGTACATTTTTTTTTATCAACTTAATTATAAATCAACCCTATCTCATTCAAAATGGTTCCCTTGGGAAGTCACACAGTGACAAAAACATAATTCCCAGTTCTGGAAGCAATGCTGGAAATCTTCAACTGCCACTGCTCCAACAACCTGTTGCATGTTCTTAATAGTTTGCAAATGGCGACTACAGGGCTGATTTTAATTTTTGGAGAACAGGAATTAGTCACAAGGAATTAAACAGACTGTGGTAACATAGGAATATTCTTTTTGTCTAAAAATGTTTTTAGAATATATAGAAAGTAATGAGACTTTCTTTCTTAAGTTGAATTACATCCTTTTAATAGAGTTTATATTATGATTAATTGCAAATAAATAAATAATTAAATGTATTTACCCAACCGCTGGCAAGATGTAACACAAGGTAAATTTTTAAGTGAAGTACAGCTGGTTTGAATTCAGAGTTTTAATTCTAAACTGGTTGCTTAACAAAAGCTAAAGAACCCAGTCTCCTCTAATATTTTTCCCTAGTTAGGGGGAAACAAATTGATTTATGCCTTTCCCAAGGGCACAAATATCCTTGTCCAGGATTTGAACCTTGGTCACTGATTCCATTTTCAATGATAATAACTGTAACACTAAGTACATATAATAATCATCTCCATTTAGAAATCATAATATTCACGGTGAGTGCAATAGTAGTGTTAAAAGATAAGTATCAGTAGTAAATGTAACAGTCAAAAAAGAAGATTAGTACAAGTAATAATAGTAAAGAATAGTAGTAATATACTAAGCTTAGCACAAGGCTTAAAATAAGAGGCATCCATTGAATTCACTAATATGTATGCTAAACTAACTCACAATTATACCACAGCAGGTGCTCTAGTAGTAGTAGTAGTAGTAGTAGTAGTAGTAGTAGTAGAAGGATAAATAATACTAAAAAAGGATAGGTAGTAGTTAGATAAATAGTAATAGATTTCTAAATGAAAAATTTTGCTTTTGTTGATTTTAATTAATTATTAACTTTCATGGGTTACTTAATGCCCAAATTATCCTTATGGAAGAACTTTAGTGGTACTATTTAGCCCATAGTTGAGGGATGAGGAAGTTCATACCTTTTCCAAGGGTATTAGTCTGAAAGTGAACATAATAGTTTGAACTTATGCCACAGGGACTACCCCCAAAAAGAAAAGAACTAGTTCATTTTGGAAAATAATGAAAAATTATATAATACTGAAAATAAACTGCATGAAGTTAATGTAATAAAACTATCTGAGTTGTGTATTGGACTCATGAAATCTGAGAAAGAAAGGAGTGGGAGAGAAACCATACCTACATACAAAGATTCTACCTATGAGTAAAGTAAAGAAACTTACAGGTGTGCTATTAATTAAGAAATCTATTGCTTGTCTACACAAATAGACAAAAAAGAGTTTGTTTTTTTTCTTTCCATTTAGTTTTCTTTCTTTTTTATAATCCAAACAATTTGTGTGTTTGGTAGACTAAGATGTACTGTATAACATATCAAAAGTTTACCAAAAAGTATTGGGTGGAACTTTCATAGTTTGTTTTTAAATTTTTTCACTGTCATTAAAGTTACATAAAACATAAATTATACAATTTGTGAGCAAAACATGAAATATTTATCCTAATTGTTGAAGTTTCACACTTTCAATATTGTGTGATTGCCATAGCCAACATTGTTAATGGCTGTTATAATCAGACCTTGAATTTTATTTTGAACTAGCTATATTGGCACAAATTCTTTTACAGTCTGACTAACCAAAGCATACTTCCTGCAAGAACATGTCATGGTATTGCAACAAGATGTACATGTGCATCAAACCACTTCCAGAAGTTTCTGGGGAACTAGCTGAAAATCTGCCCTGATGATTATAAACTAACTCAACAGGATATTTGAACTTGTTCCATTGAATATTTTTTGGTAAATTTTCAACATATTATGCAGTGTGTGTTGGTGTATCAAACACTTTGTTTTATTTCATTTGCCAATTTCTCTTAGGTATATCCACAGACAACCTAGATTAATGGATGAAAATCCTTCTCTCGCTGTCAAGTGAAAGAAAGTTATCTTTGAATCTTTTTCTTAGTCACCATAGCAACTATTTATGTCACCCCTTATTAATCATTCAAAAAATTCATCCTGTAAGTAATGCTGTGTTAAATTACTAAAGCCATACTATGTGCAAATATTGTGGAATTCAAGTGTAAATTTAATTAAATTTCATACTATGCTCTATTTGCCTGTCTATATTTCCACCTGTTAGTGGAATTTTACAGAGAAGTTTTGGTATTTACCCAATTAACTCCATGGGCAGGATGCAATACAAGGTCAATTTTTAAGCAGAGTAAAGCTGGTTTGAATTTGGTGTTTTCCTTCTCCAAGGCTGGAGAGTTAGTTTGCCCAAGTATTTTATACTCACAGTTTGAGTGTGGGGTAAAGAAATGGAATCAAACTTTTCTCAAAGTTATTAGTGCAAACTGAAAACAAATTTGAACTTGACTTGTCAATTCCATTTTCTGTACTAATAACCATTATGTGACTATTGTAATGAGTGCTGGTTTTAAGCCAATTAGACAGATTTGTTAAAATTGACCAACTCTGTGCAATCCTTGTGTGTAATATACGCATTTGAAAGTAAAACAATAGAGAAAAACATTTTCCATTTGAGTCAATTTATAAATCTAACAGCAGAGATTCTTTCAACTGCCATATATTTCAGTATTTTTTCTCTTAGTCTTATTTCATTCAATGATGTTTCAAATTAGCACATACACTAGACCAGAACATCTTCAGTAGACCTAGCATAGAATATCATATGGGAGCCTTTAATGAGTCCTTTCACTGCCACATTTTCCATTTTTCACTAGCTCTTAGTACCATATTTTCAAGCAAAAATGACACTTTATTTTAAAATCACTGTAAAATGTTATGATAATCAATGTATGTATTTACTGAGCATCAATAGGATGTAACAAAAAATCAATTTTTAAATGG
Organism: Doryteuthis pealeii; assembly: GCA_023376005.1. Classification (NCBI taxonomy): domain Eukaryota; kingdom Metazoa; phylum Mollusca; class Cephalopoda; order Myopsida; family Loliginidae; genus Doryteuthis; species Doryteuthis pealeii. The sequence continues at coordinate 98,100,266 of CM042147.1, read as the reverse complement.
AGTCAAGCTGATTTGAATTCTTTCTTCTAAATTGGTTGCCTAATCAAAGTTAAAGAGCCCAGTTTGCCCTACAATTTATCCCTAACTGTGGTGTAGGGGGGGGGAGATGGATTTATGCTTTTCTCTAGGTGAATGCCAACAGCTTCATCCAGGATTGAAAAATTTGATTCATTGACAATGATAATTGCTATGCCATATGGCTCCACTTTTCAAAGAAATTTCTCATCATTTTGACACTCACTTTTTTTGCTATATTTCTCATTCACACTTTTTCCATGGAAACTTGTACAGGTAAATGATATTAGATTTTAAAATATAATTTTGGTGCTACATTACAAGGGATATCTGAAAAACCAGGAACAGATTGACCAGAATTAAAACACTGTGAAAGCTGTAAACACAAAGTAACAAGGGTAGGTAATACTTCTGGTAACAGCCAGAACAGCTTTGATATTGAACGTATATGACTTCACAACAAGGATATCTGCCAGTATAAAATGGTGAACAAATAGACATACAAGATTTTTGTATTCCAAAGGGCAAAAATCCAACAGAAATTCACTGTGAACTTGTTGCCATATATAGAAACACGCAATGAGCAGGAAGCAGATATTGGTCTGGTATAAGTCATTGACAGAGCAACATATGAATCTGAAAGACAAGGCTTATCAGAAAAAGAAAACAACATAGTATGCATTGAAGCTTTAATTCAATGTGATAGTGCAATCTTTGGGATATGGCTGTGGAACTTGATCTTCCAAAGTTGGTGATCTAAGAAATCATCCACTTGGGAAATAGGCAAAGTCCCATCTTGGATTCCAGTTAACAGAAGAACAATTGATTTGATGTCACATCATTTGAGAATGGTTATCATGTGCCCATGCATCGATGGGACAAGTGTATCAATGGCAAGTATGGGGAAAAGTTGCATAGTAGTGCTGGTAACATATGCACAATGTTTTATTTGTATAATAATAACATGTTTGATTAGTGAATATTTGTAACCTCCTGTTCATTTAGATTAAAATATTATCTTTGTCCCATAATAGTTGTACCACTTACATATACATTTCATACACATAATGTAACAATTATTACAGGGCAAAGGTAGTCAATCAAAAATTTCATATAGGCACCTTTACAGCATGAAGCACCCTATTCAGATCTCAGTTTATATTATATTTTAGAAGTTTTTTTTTTATTAGATTGGCAGTTGCTGAAAAAACTCTTTAAATATAAAACCAGTTATTTTCTTCTAGAATAATTTAAGAATGCCTAATACAGTGTAATGGTTAGTGAGCTAGGCTAACAGACCATTATTAGTGAGTTGGATTCTCACTAAATGCCCATACCTTGTATCAAACTAAGCTAAGTTTCATAAATGACTACCAGATATTTTAAGTCAAAACAGCTTACTACTTATCATCCAAAGCATCTAATATTTCAGTATTACCACATGACCTGAGCTAAACCTGCAAAAATCTCAAATATATTTAGTGCCCCCTCCCCCCAACTCCATCACAGATTTTTTTTCTTTCCCATTATCATATCAACCAAAGATGTAAAGAAAATAAATGATTATGATTGATAAATAAATGTGTACAATCATTAAAGATAAATTTAGTAAAGTCTAAAAAAATGATGAAGGATTTTAAAATAAACTCAAACAAGATGTAATCAAATGTAATGATTAAACAAAAACTAAAATATCAGTTTATCTGCTGAAAAGATGATTTTATACATACATTTTGAAATTAGATTAAATTGCTTTTATCTTTCAATATACAGTATCACCCATAAATAAATACACTCCTAACAATTTTCTAAATAAAATGTTAATTTATTTCTAAACCAAAGATAGCAGTACTTTATTATTTCTAGCAAAACATTATAAATAAAAGATGTCATTAAGCATAATTTATTACCAAACTCTACAGCATTGAAATTCTGTAACCAAAAATAAAAGTGCATACCATAGACTGCTGTGTATATTATTTATAATGAACAGCCCCAATTTCAGTCAAAATTTCAAGAAAAAATCCAGTTCCTTTGTACTTTCTATTTGAGATGTAAGGTTGCCAGATATAACAAAAAATAAGAAAAATAGAGATAATTTTGAATGAAAAAAATGTATGCTATACACACAAAGTCTATATTTAAGGATTGTCCTTAATTTTTGACAGCAACATATTCATATTTTTGGTCAAAGATTTTCAATGATGTAGATTTTGGCAATGAATAATACCTAATGATATTCATTGTATAATGTTCCACTTGAAATAATAAGAATCTAATTTGTTTGGTTTTGAAGAAAAAAATTCTCTTTTTTTTTTAATTGTTAGGTATGTATTTATTTATGAGTGATTCTCTATTACAAACATTCTCATTATGTTTGTAGATAGGTAACCATAACCCAGCAAAATTGCACATCATCATAGCAAGATTTTTATTAGAGCAATGCACTTAAAATGCTTTTAGAGAATAAAGCAATTCCTGTTCAATTTGCAACTGAATGGTAATCATTGAACATAATTTCTAATCATCCAAATTTTTGATATAATGGTGTTAACAATGAAATGCTAATTATAATCCTTTACTCCTTCCTAAATAGAAACATCAATATCATCTGTGGGTTCACAAGTAAACTAGATATAATTTATCAATTACTAGAGTGCTAACTCGTTACTTTTTATCTATTTATCATGATTTTCCATGTTATCAATAAATAAACTAAATTTTAATTCAGATAAAATGGTTTTAAAAATGACCTGTTTATTTTTCTTTTTAACTACCTCATTCCTTTATTATATATATATATTATATATATATATATAATATATATATATATATATATATACACTAGTTGTACTTACCCACATTACATACAGCTTTTAAGATTGTCACTCCAGACCAAAAATGTTAACATAAATCTCTTAAAGTTAGACTTACATAAAAAAATATATCTCTCTACAAAACTCTTCAGAAATTTTTCACATAAGAATATTAAAGGTATTATTAATATAAAAAGATAATTGGTAAAACTTTTTATGTGGAAAAGGTTTAGCATGAAATTTCAATTGTAAAAGACAAAACTTTAAGAAAAAGTAATGGATTTGTTGTTTTACTAAAATATTATTCACATTTAATTAAACATTATTCATTAGGTTTTAGCTCTTTCAGATGGAGATATAAAATAATCACATAGCATTCATTATTATTTCAGATGAAAAATCAGAACCTGATCAAAACATCAAGCNAGCATGATGCTAAACTGAACTTTTACTTTGTGACCGTGAGGTCAATTAAATTGAATCTTTATCTTTTTGATTGATTGCTTTTCATGGTGTCAACCTGTCTAGATTATTTTAGCCCTACAGGTTAGAGAATTGTGTACATTGTATGTTTATATTTGCATTTTGTGGGTTTTTTTTTATCCCTAAATAATTTTCAAACAGATCTATTTGACCCATAGACAAGACACTAACAGGTACTACCACTTCGGATCAGAGTGGACTTTGATTAATGGAATAAAAGAAGTACATTCTTCAGAGCTTCAGAACTGGAGCCTCACCACCAGATTCAGTTTAATGTCATACCCATAGGGTGTCTTACACCTCCTATATAGGGATACACTCAGTGTATCTAAGCCACACTAACAGGGCAGTTATCTTTTTTGTTAACAATATAAAATAAAACATCTAGCTGGAAATTTCCTTAAAAAGAACAAAAACACATAAAACAATAAATTAAAAAATCTTTGACACCATTTTTTTTTTAAAGTCACAGGAAATCTGTGTTTACATTTATTGTATGAACAGTGGTCACCAGTTGACAACTACACAAGTAGTCATAAATCATAATTGCTTGTTACTAAATTAAAATTCCAACTCTAGGGTGAGTTTCTGCTAGTGTATACAATTATGCTTTTAAGGAAATGTGTAATTCTTTATTTCAACAATACCCAATTTTTTTAGAAGGGGATTTATTATATATTGGCTGAAATAAATCTGGTCTATTTTGAAATCTATTATCTTCATTTTTTATATATGTGAAGATATGTAAATTATATGATATACACACACAACACATATATACACATAATCATATAATACACATATATATATATACACACACATCACATTAAATATATCGCATAATATCATTATATACACACACACACAGAAAGACACATATATATATATACACACACACAACAATATATAATATACATATTATACTCACTATATACTACATTAACACCACCACACACACTACTATATACATACTATAATACACACACAATAAATATATATAACACCCACCACACACATCAATATTTACATATATATATACACACATACATAATTAAACACACACATAATATCTATACAATATTTATACACTATATACCACACCACCACAATATATATACATATACACACACATCTACATATCAGTTATATATACTACATATAATACACACACACCACCAATTATAATTATATACATATATAACACAACACATCTATTATATATTACATATATAACACACCCACATATAACATATATATATACACACACACACATACACTATATATATACAATATATAATGTATATATTGTAAGATTGTGCTGTGTGTTATATATATATATATAATATATATATATTATATATATATATATATGTATATGTGTGTGTGTGTGGTTATATTATACAAAAATACTTATCACTAGTCTTCGAGACAGACGAATTGCCAATAATGTATGTATATATGGTGTTGTGTATAATATATATACAGTATATAGTATTATATATTAATATATATATGTTGTGCTGTACTTAAATATATCATATATGTATATATATTATATATGTGTGTGTATATATATATATATGTATATATATATGGGTGTGTATATACATATATATATTGTCATATATATGTGTGTGTTATATATATATATATGTATAATATATGTGTGTGTAATATTATATATATCTACTATATGTGTGTGTGTATATATAATATGTATATATATATGGTGTGTAATATATATATATTAGTGTATATACTTAATATGCTGTGTGTGTGATATATATATTATATGTATATATATATGTGTGTGCTGTGTATATATATATTTGTATATATATATATGTGTGCTGTGTTATATATTATTATATATGTATATATTATATATGTGATGTGCTGACATATGTACTATATATATAAATGTATTACTATATATGTGTGTAGTGTGCTATATAATATAAATCGTAATATAATATATGTGCGGTGTGGTGTATATATATATATATAAATTGTATATCATATGGTTGTGTGTGATATATATATATATTAAATGTAGATAATTATATGTGTGAGTGTTTATATATATTATATAAATGAATATATATGTGTGTGGTGATAACTCATATATAAATGTATTTATATAATAGTCTGTGGTGTATATATATTAATGTAATATATACTATATGTGTGCTGTGTATATATAATATAAATGATATATATCACTGTGTGTGTTAGTATCTATATAAAATTGATATATACTCATATATGATGTGGTGTATATATTATATACAATGTATATATACTATTGTGTGTTATCATAATATACAATGTTAATACTAAATGTGCTGTGTGTAATAGTCATGTAATATATTCTTTTATAAATGTATCTAATAGTGTGTGATGTGCCAATATCTATATAAAATGTATATATATATGTGTCGTGTGTATGCAATTATAACCTCAAAATGCTCATTATATATGATTGATGTTGTATAGTTAATAAATGATACATATACTTATGTGTGTGTACGCTAATAACCTATATAAACTTGTTATATATATATGTGTATGTATGATACATATATATAAATGATACGATATACTATATGTGTGATGTGTATGTAATACATACTATATTATATGTGTTGCTGTCTGTTACCCTATATGTACTATATGAATGTTTTGTCCTGCTATACTATATCTATATATAATGACACGTTCAACGGGGAAGAAGTCTTATTCAAACTGTCCACTATTTGCACGCTCAAACGTTGTAGAATCTGCAAGCAGGGTTTGATGAAGTTCATTTGAGGGCTCATGCACAGTGAGGGTTCTGGTGGCGGTGGCAGTTGCTGGAGATTTGTGATGGACCGCCGCAAGATGATGCTGTAAAGATAGTATCTGCTATGCCAATATGTGTGTGCTATACCATATATTACCTGACTATATTTGTGTGTGAATGCCATACTGATATAGAATATATATAGTGTGTATATATATATATATGTGTGGGTAATATGTAGTCTACTAATACTAAATTATATATATATATGCTAGTGACTAAACATACGTAATATATCTAGGTATATATAGATGTGATTACTATACCTATACTAAATATAATGTATTGTATATTAATATTATCAATATATATATAAATGTGAGTAGTATAATAGTATATACACTTATTTAATAAAATATAATAATATATCAACAATTATGCTAGTAATACATATAATACTAATATATGTGTGTGTGTGTGTGTGTGTATTGTACACAATATATGTATTGATAGTTGAGAACTATGAGTTAGATATTTTTGAACCTAATTTCGCAAAAGTCATAAAATTAGCCACCATACAAAATATCATGGATTTGACACATGATCCTAAATGTATCTCTGCAAACTTTTTATTGCTACAATAAAGGGATAACACTAAACTTTCTTGTGGAGGACTCACAAGTCTCCTTTTGGGTAAAGATTAGCATTTTACAATGGTGTCTGTTTCACATACCTAAATAATGTAAACAACAAACGGATGATTTTTCTAAAAGTCTTTATTGTCTGTATAAGTGCAGTTAAAGTATGTTTATAAACTTTTTGGGATATTAAATTTTTCCAGGCTTTGAGATGTCGTATTTTATATTATTAATTAAAAAGATATAGATTTCAAGCTTAGCTAACTAGGGAAACACAAAAAATAGGCAGTTTTCAATTATAGATATACATTGTAAACTTGAATGCCTTGCTAAAAACTTAACCAGTTTCAAAAGTAAATTGCCTAAATATACTCCTGTTGGCACATTAGAAAACCATTAAAATTTGGTAGTTCAGAGCTTAACCATTTTTGTGATGAGAAGAGTGGATAAAAAATGACATTTAATGAATTTATGAGAGTATGTATGAATATTACAATGCACTTTTTTATTCAGAAAAATCTGATGTGGAATGTTATGCTTTTTTTTCTCCTCAATGATACCAGTTAATATTGATTTATTTGAAATATTAGTTCTCACTTTGGCGTCATTATAAATATAATATATATATATACTTTATATATATATATAATAGTATATATATATATATATATGATGCATATGTGATGTGCCAGCAAACTCTTGTTCAAGTATTCCATTGCTTGATATAGTAACAATAATAATAATAACAAAAAAAACAAAAAAAAAACAAAAATACAAAAAAACATCTTCCTACCTCTTAAAGTATTAATAAAAGATATAAAAAAAAAGTATAGTTAAAGTAAAATCTATTCAAAAACAAAACAAAAAAAAAAAAAAAAAAAAAAAAACGAAAATAAAAAAAACAAAAAAAAAAAAAAAAAAAAAAAAAAAAAATCCAAACCAAACCTAAACAAAAAAAAAAAAAAAAAAAAAAAATAAAAAAAAAAAAAAAAAAAAAAAAAAAAAAAAAAAAAAAAAAAAAAAAAAATAATATAAAAAACAAACAAATGAAAAAAAAAAAAAAAAAACAAAAAAAACAAACAAAAAAAAAAAAAAAAAAAAAAAATAGTTCAAATAGGGGCCTAAAGTACGGTAATCAGGCGGTCAGCCGAGTGAGTCTATCCCCTTATTCAATAGCCGCTAGGACCAAGGAGCATTATTTTTAGCATCTGAGTGGGAGCTACCACACCTAACCATCAGCTCCTTACTTACCGCCACAGATCCCTGTGCCTACTCATACGCTGAGTTGGCGCGAGGACTGTATGCGAACTAGGAAACCTTGTGGTTCTAGCGAACGCTCTACCGACTGAGCTAACCCGGCCCCTATATATATATATATATATTACTATATATATATATATATAATATAATATTATATATATATATATATATATATATATTATATATATATATATATATATATATATTAATTATTATATATATATATATATATATGCTCTTGAAAAAAAACAACAGCTGTGCTGGCCAATAAAGCCCTTCACAGATAATGACTGGTGCCTGCTGGTTTCAGTGCAATGGCTTCATTATCACCATCTCGTGAGTCCCACAGCACCATATCTACATACACCTTCTTAGTTGGTTTTCCATCATATCATGAGAATACTAGAGGGGTCATTCAATGTCAATTCACCAGGGCGTTACACGAAAACAAAAGGGGCTTTCTTACTCTGGAAAGCTCAATTTAGGTAGAGAAAAAAAATTTCTTTCCTGCATGCCAATTTCTACTCATCAGGGTTAAATCGTTGGATAAATTTGGATTCTATCAGTCCTTATTTGCCCTACATACCAAATTGATTCTACGACACTGCACGGCCTTAATTTAGAAGGCAAAATAGAAAAATGATAACCCCCCCCCTCTAAAAATCGGAATGGTAAAGTTTAAACCACAAAAATAATTTGGCACACTTTTCTACATTCATGAAGGGAAACATTTGTGCCAAATTTCAAGTAATTCCGGTAGTTGGTAGACTGCGAGCTTCTCAACTCTTCTCTGGACATGGAATGACCCTAGATCAAGATACAGCCACCTTGTATAATTCCTCTTTCTAAGTAACGAAGCATAATACAATCAATACAATGATATAGGGATTTGAATTAACTGACTAGATGACACGAACAAAAGAAAATTTTTTGAGGAAATGCACAAAATCAATATACAAGAATCTCAATGAAGAATTGTTAATTTGATAAAAAACCAAGGAAATCCCTTTTTTTTTTTTTTAACTTTCAACTGGAAGTTTTTCGGGACCCCCCCCCCCCCCCAAGGGGTTTTCTTTTGAGGTTTTGTTTGAAGTTTCAATGAGTTCATTTTTAAATTGTGTATACTGAGTGAACCCCTGGTTCTGAATCACATTTAATCAATTTACAATATTGGATGAGATTTATGCTGTTATCAACACAGGAAACGAATTTTATTAAGATGGACCACATTTGTTTCTTACATTGCAGTAATAGAATTCTACTCCCACATTATGGCTGTCGTTATCCCATTCATTGTTGATGTAGTATCAATTGCACTAGACTTTCCCAGTGTCATCAAATATATATTGCGTTCATGCTTGGTAAAAATTCGATGTAATATTTAAGATAATTTACCAATTTGTATTGTTAATTTAAGAAATGATATCCTTCTTATCAACCCATAAGAATTGTTTTAAATTCAACCCTCCTCATAAATAAAACAAAAATGTTACACTCTTGATTTTTTTTTTAGTTTATATTCCAAATATTCTTCCTAAACAGAAATTAAAGGGAAAAGTACAATTTCATAAGTTAGATAAACAAAACATTTTTCGCCAGTACTTTTCTTGATTGCTTTCTATTTTAAAATGACAATAGCACTTTCTCATGTACTTAAAAATTCACTCTCTATTTTTTGTCAAACCCACAGAAAAGCGTAATTATTTGCAATCTGTTTTGGGCCGAATGAAAAAAATAGATATAACACACTTGGATAATCTAGTTTTCATTAATGTACTTAATATTCAACCAGTTTGGAGAGTTTAATTCTAAGAATGCTAATTCAAGAATTATTAAGCAACAGGTTTCTCTGTTGTCTATCGTCTTGCATTCGCAGTCTATTGGATCTGTGCTCACTATCTTGGGCTCCAGCTTGGGTGAGGTTGTATGGATGACCCAGCATTTGCCCATGCTGCAGATCTCCCTTTTCTTCATGACACTTATGTTATCTAAAGAAAGGACAAGAGGACCTTATACAAATCTGCAGCAATTGTGAGAATCAGGTTGAACCCAACGTCTGCAGATACCCTGGGGGACTCCAGCTCCTCTTGATTTTTTGTAACACCAGCAGGGTAAGTTACCCCTGCCATGTTGTTAGGGAGTTTGAATTAAGTGTTTTTATTCTCCCTTGACCAATTGGCTTAACCATGGCTACATAGCCCAGTCTATCCTACTATTTACCCAAGGGAGACGAGTAAATATGGATTCATGCATTTTTAAAAGAACATTAGTGCCACAGTGAAACACACATTTTCAAGAAACTGCAAATTGGCTCACTGAATCCATTTTCTACAATGATTGAATGTTACTTCACTTGCAACTTCTAAGATATCAGACTTATGAATGAATTTAAACTGAGTCTTCACATTTATGAAAATTGAATGTCCTTCACATTTCATTTGACTTTTTTTTCAATTTTCATCTCTATAAAAGTGCTTCATATTCGTATACTGGGGTGCTTAACTTAAAGCCCCCCCCCCCTGAAACTGAGCTGTTAACTTTTGCAAAATATGGATGCCAAGCAAGTGCCACTTTTTGTAGGGATGGGTGATTCAGAGCCAACAACACTTACTCTATAAGTTGGCTTCTTTCTGTGGGTAGGGAATTAACGAAAAAAAATTGTAGATGCTATGCAAAAATGACAATTTCTTTTTTTTTTTTGTTTTAACACAAGAAAGACCAAATTTTGTTTCATGGAAGTTTGCAAAATGCTCTTACAATAACTATTATGGGACATTTTTAGTAATTATAAATCTTTCCTTTAGATTTGTTTGGTTTATTTTTAATGTCATATCAATCTCCTTGTGGTTTATTTATATCAAAATTTGTTTTTAATGTTCTGTGGCATTTCTAAAAAAATTGCACTTTTTTGTTTGTTATGATAATTTGTTTGTACACAGTTATAGGATATAAAGTATTTCTATCTAAAATTTATTAAACTTTTTGAACAGATCTATTTTGGTCCATAGATATTACCATTTTGAGTGGACCTGGGAGTAATTACAATGAAAGAGTACTACACACTTTCCAAAATTGAAGCCTCATTATCAGATGCAGTTTAGTGTTATACCAGGGCACTCCCTTTTAGGGAGAAGGGGTCTTACCACTCTGCAGAGGAGGATACACATTCAGTGTATTATAACCTCAGCTGACAAGACCAGTTTGCTTTAGAGATTCTGTCATTTGTTCACTTGTCAGAGAACATACTGAGATAAACCAAGAAAGCTGCAGTCAATATATAATTATTCAACATTATCTTTCTCCTTGACAATACTAATTTAGTGATAAATTTAATTGCATCATCAGTGAAAATTTCAGATTAAAATTCAGTCATTCTTGTATGGTGTAATGGTTAACAAGCTAGACTAATAGACCATTGCTTTGAGTTAGATTTCAGTGGGGGTTCCATACTTTTGATGGCTTTGTGTCAAACTAAGCAAAGTAAGAAAGACTGTTAGGCGTATACAGGAAAAAAATTAACAATTGCTGTAACATTTACCTTTTTTCAGTTTTTCTCCCTTTTTCTTTTTTTCATCATTTGCCATCTTTCCCTTTTTCATAATTGTACCCAATCTTCCAGCTAAACAAGGACCTGGTAGCCTTGAAAATCAGCATCTGAACATGAGGGCAAATAAGAGATAGCAGTGGTCATTATGCATGTGATTAAACACTCACAACAAGCAAAAAATGTAATCTCTTTTTGAATGTTTTCTTACTTTTTCAGATAATTACTTTCTCTAATAAGTTAAGACAGTTAAGAGTAGGTGAATTTTAAATTAAACAATGATATACGTGAAGATCTTTTGTTTATAACATCTTTTTAATTCCTACCATTACACAATTCATTATATTATAGTTGTCAGAAAACAAGTCTGTCCCTGTTTTTTTCTGTAATAGCTGAATCAGCAGCAGGTTTGCTAAGCACTGTTACCCAAACTCTTCTGTTGTCAATGTGACAACTGATAGCAAGAGAAAGAAATTGGATTTATCTTTTGTAAACCTTGGAAAGATTTTTATTAGAAATGGCTGTGTCCACTGATTGGCAAAAATTTAAAGAAGTCATAACTCCTTTTATTTTGAGGGATTTTCAAATTTCTAAGTAATGCAGAGAGAGAAAAATAAATACAAAACACTCAGAAACAAAAAAAGCTAAAACCAATTGTGTGTGTTTATCATATACACACATAGTTCCTGTAAAAAAAAATTGTGGTATTATTTGTACATGGATCAACACTTCTTTCTGGGATGAATGTGTTGTATCTCTACCAATGAAAATAATCATGAGAGTTATTTCAAAACCCCCTAGACTATCTGTGCAAGGACTATATTTCATTGTAAAATTGATACTTTTATTTAGGAAGAAGTTAAGAATTCTAATTAATATTTTTGTCTGTTATATTGAGGATTTGGATGCTTAAAAATGATATTCAACAAATACAGCCCCTACAAAATAATACATAAGTTGTTAATTGTGCTGGAAATTGCTTTATTTCTCTAAGTTAGAGTATTTGAAGTGTATTGCTGTTTGACAGGACTTAGAATACACACGTGGGTTGTATGCAGAATGGTAAGATCCTGGATATGACACTAAACTGCATGTAATGGCGAGAGGCTTCAGTTCTGGAGCTCTGTAAAGTTTGAAGTACCCTCATCGCTATTACATCTACACTCTGATCTAAAAGTGGTAGTATCTGTTAGGTCTAATAGATCTGTTTGAAAATTATTAGCATTAGATAGGGATACTTGAAACCATATAACTGTGAAAACAAATGATTATTAGTAGTCAAATAAAAAAAACTGCTGAATAAAAAATATGATTGCCATGAAAGTTGGAAATATAAATAGTTATGATTGTAGTCAAAGATTTTGAAAATGAATCAAATTTTGGCATTAAATAACCCATAAGGAGTTGATATGCCATTAAACAAATAAACCAAACCAAGCCTTAGATAAAAATCTTGCTATGATGAGCCATCTTTTATAGAAAATATAATGAGAAATTTAATAAAATAAAGATAATATATATATAAGAATGCAGATGAAAACACTTGTTTTGAAAATTAATACTTCCTCAAAAGTTTTAAAAAACATAGATTTAACATATGTATGATTATTTTAAATCTTTAGTAATCTATAAGCATAGATCAGATATTTAATTACTTTCTCATGTTCAGTTTAATGGGGGTACCTATATGCATACAAGTGTGTAAGGACAAAAAATTTCCCACTCTGATCTTGGTTAAAGCCTAGGGAGACACATTCTGATCTTTACAGAATTTTTAAGAAGTCTTGATAAAATAATTGTACCTTTGATTTTTATCATTTGCTGCTAAGTCAAAAATGCTTGAAATGTAGACATTACCTTTGAAACCTGTTTAACATTTGATAAAGTTAATATTTGCTAAGCTTAGAATTGTTGTGGCAGAAGTATGAGGCACACAGTGAGTATCTAAATCATCCCATTTTGACATATTGGTGCTTCTTAGCTTTACTTGAAGAAGGAAATGATCTATTTTTGATTCCATATATTCATTCCAGTGTTAACATGCCACATCATTTCTCAAGTTTCTTTAACACATTATATATATAGCAATAGTGTATTGGTTATCACTATCTCACTGGTGAGATAGTGGTAGTCTAGTATTATTAGGAGAGTGCTCAATCTGTGATGGAGCTACTATATAATGATTAATAATATATATAGTATATATATATATATTATATATATATAATAATATATATATATATATTATATATATATTTTAATTACATGCATATTTTTTATTGCAGTTAATTAAGATTAAAGTAAAATGTTATTCTCTTCTTGGTTTAGATAAGGAACTTTTCAGCACCCTCTCATACATAGCATCACCCAGTATACATATATACAGGGAGTGCAAAAGTGACTGTTTCAAAAAATAAGCAAATTTTATTTATCAATTTGTTTTATTTGAGGGATATTATATTCCACAATTAGTTCAAATAAGATTCAAGAATTAAAATAAATAGAATTAAAAGAAAAATGTTATTTACTTTTTTTTAAAATCCTAAAAGTTGTTCAGTGCTTGCATTACCCTATAAAGGTATAAATGTTAGTTGCTTTTTTAACTTCTGTTAAGCAAATATTTGATTCTTTTTTATTTCTTATCTTTTAAGTATGGCATGCATTTTGTTAATTTAGTTATCTTAATTAAAAAAAATCTTAATTTAAAATAAATTTTTAATTAAAATTTTATTTTTTTAATTTAAATTTTTTTATTTTATTTATTTATTTTTTTAATTACTCTACTACTACTACTACTACTACTTACTACTACTACTACTACTACAACAACAATTTTTTAGTATTTTTCAGAGCCAAGCTGTAAAAACAAACAAATAATCTTCTAGAAATACAGTGGGAGTGCAGTGTTCAATCCCTACCTTACTCTGCACATTACACAACTTTTCTCTTTAAATAATTCTTCTTCTTTACTACATATCTTCACATATATAAAAAATGAAGATAATAGATTTCAAAATAGACCAGATTTATTTCAGCCAATATAAATAAAACCCCACTTCTAAAAAAATTGGGTAGATATTGAAATAAAGAATTACACATTTCCTTAAAAGCATAATTGTATACACTAGCAGAAAAACTCACACCTAGAGTTGGAATTTTATTATTTTAGTAACAGCAAATTATGATTTTATGACTACTTGTGTAGTTGTCAACTGGTGACCACTGTTCATACAATAAATGTAAACACAGATTTTTCCGTTGACTTTAAAAAAAAAAATGGTGTCAAAGATTTTTTAATTTATTGTTTTATGTGTTTTGTTCTTTTTAAGGAAATTTCCAGCTAGATGTTTATTTTATATTGTTAAACAAAAAGATAACTGCCCTGTTAGTGTGGCTTAGATACACTGAGTGTATCCCCTATATAGGAGGTGTAAGACACCCTATGGTATGACATTAAACTGAATCTGGTGGTGAGGCTCCAGTTCTGAAGCTCTGAAGAATGTACTTCTTTTATTCCATTTAATCAAAGGTCCACTCTGATCCGAAGTGTAGTACCTGTTAGTGTCTTGTCTATGGGTCAAATAGATCTGTTTGAAAATTATTTAGGGATACAAAAAAACCCACAAAAATGCAAATATAAACATACAATGTACACAATTCTCTAACCTGTAGGGCTAAAAATAATCTAGACAGGTTGACATGCCATGAAAAGCAATCAATCAAAAAGATAAAGATTCAATTTAATTGACCTCACGGTCACAAAGTAAAAGTTCAGTTTAGCATCATGCTTGATGTTTTTGATCAGGTTCTGATTTTTCATCTGAAAATAATAATGAATGCTATTGATTATTTTATATCTCCATCTGAAAGAGCTAAAACCTAATGAATAATGTTTAATTAAATGTGAATAATATTTTAGTAAAACAACAAATCCATTTACTTTTCTTAAAGTTTTGTCTTTTACAATTGAAATTTCATGCTAAACCTTTTCCACATAAAAAGTTTTACCAATTATCTTTTATATAATAATACCTTTAATATTCTTATGTGAAAAATTTCTGAAGAGTTTTGTAGAGAGATATATTTTTTTATGTAAGTCTAACTTTAAGAGATTTATGTTAACATTTTTGGTCTGGAGTGACATCTTAAAAGCTGTATGTAATGTGGGTAAGTACAACTAGTGTATATATATATATATATATATATATATATATATATATATATATATATATATAAAGGAATGAGGTAGTTAAAAAAGAAAATAAACAGGTCTTTTAAAACCATTTTATCTGAATTAAAATTTAGTTTATTTATTGATAACATGCGAAAATCATGATAAATAGATAAAAAGTAACGAGTTAGCACTCTAGTAATTGATAAATTATATCTAGTTTTACTTGTGAACCCACAGATGATATTGATGTTTCTATTTAGGAAAGGAGTAAAGGTTATAATTAGCATTTCATTGTTAACACCATTATATCAAAAATTTGGATGATTAAAATTATGTTCAATGATTACCATTCAGTTGCAAATTGAACAGGAATTGCTTTATCTCTAAAAGCATTTTAAGTGCATTGCTCTAATAAAATCTTGCTATGATGATGTGCAATTTTGCTGGGTTATGGTTACCTATCTACAAACATAATGAGAATGTTTGTAATAGAGAATCACTCATAAATAAATACATACCTAACAATTAAAAAAAAAAAAGAGAATTTTTTCTTCAAAACCAAAACAATTAGATTCTTATTATTTCAAGTGGAACATTATACAATGAATATCATTAGGTATTATTCATTGCCAAAATCTACATCATGAAAATCTTTGACCAAAATATGAATATGTTGCTGTCAAAATTAAGGACAATCCTTAAATATAGACTTTGTGTGTATAGCATACATTTTTTTCATTCAAAATTATCTCTATTTTTCTTATTTTTTGTTATATCTGCAACCTTACATCTCAATAGAAAGTACAAAGGAACTGGATTTTTTCTTGAAATTTTGACTGAAATTGGGCTGTTCATTATAAATAATATACACAGCAGTCTATGGTATGCACTTTTATTTTTGGTTACAGAATTTCAATGCTGTAGAGTTTGGTAATAAATTATGCTTAATGACATCTTTTTTTATAATGTTTTGCTAGAAATAATAAAAGTACTGCTATCTTGTTTTAGAAATAAATTTAACATTTTATTTAGAAAATTGTTAGGAGTGTATTTATTTATGGGTGATACTGTATATTGAAAGAAAAAAGCAATTTAATCTAATTTCAAAATGATGTATAAAATCTTTTTCAGCAGATTAAACTGATATTTTTAGTTTTTGTTAATCATTACATTTGATTACATCTTGTTTGAGTTTATTTTAAAATCCTTCATCATTTTTTTAGACTTTACTAAATTTATCTTTATGATTGTACACATTTATTTATCAATCATAATCATTTATTTTCTTTACATCTTTGGTTGATATGATAATGGGAAAGAAAAATTCTGTGATGGAGTTGGGGGAGGGGGCACTAAATATATTTGAGATGTTTTTTGCAGGTTTAGTCCAGGTCATGTGGTAATACTGAAATATTAGATGCTTGGATGATAAGTAGTAAGCTGTTTTGACTTAAAATATCTGGTAGTCATTTATGAAACTTAGCTTAGTTTGATACAAGGTATGGGCATTTAGTGAGAATCCAACTCACTAATAATGGTCTGTTAGCCTAGCTCACTAACCATTACACTGTATAGGCATTCTTAAATTATTTCTAGAAGAAAATAACTGGTTTTTATATTTAAAGAGTTTTTTCAGCAACTGCCAATCTAATAAAAAAAAACTTCTAAATATAATATAAACTGAGATCTGAATAGGGTGCTTCATGCTTAAAGGTGCCTATATGAAATTTTTGATTGACTACCTTTGCCCTGTAATAATTGTTACATTATGTGTATGAAATGTATATGTAAGTGGTACAACTATTATGGACAAAGATAATATTTTAATCTAAATGAACAGGAGGTTACAAATATTCACTAATCAAACATGTTTATTATTATACAAATAAAACATTGTGCATATGTTACCAGCACTACTATGCAACTTTTCCCCATACTTGCCATTTGATACACTTGTCCCATCGATGCGGTGGACACATGATAAACCATTCTCAAATGATGTGACATCAAATCAATTGTTCTTCTGTTAACTGGAATCCAAGATGGGGACTTTGCCTATTTCCAAGTGGATGATTTCTTAGATCACCAACTTTGGAAGATCAAGTTCCACAGCCATATCCCAAAGATTTGCACTATCACATTGAATTTAAAGCTTCAATGCATACTATGTTGTTTTTCTTTTTCTGATAAGCCTTGTCTTTCAGATTCATATGTTGCTCTGTCAATGACTTATACCAGACCATATCTGCTTCCTCTGCTCATTGAGTGTTTCTATATATGGCAACAAGTTCACAGTGAATTCTGTTGGATTTTTGCCTTTGGAATACAAAAAAATCTGCTGTATGTCTATTTGTTCACCATTTTATACTGGCAGAATCCTTGTTGTGAGTCATATACGTTCAATATCAAAGCTGTTTCTGGCTGTTACCAGAAGTATTACCTACCCTTGTT
Organism: Doryteuthis pealeii; assembly: GCA_023376005.1. Taxonomy (NCBI): domain Eukaryota; kingdom Metazoa; phylum Mollusca; class Cephalopoda; order Myopsida; family Loliginidae; genus Doryteuthis; species Doryteuthis pealeii. Next base: position 98,082,103 of record CM042147.1, on the reverse strand, counting down.
ACTTTGTGTTACAGCTTTCACAGTGTTTTAATTCTGGTCAATCTGTTCCTGGTTTTTGTCAGATATCCCTTGTAATGTAGCACCAAAATTATATTTTAAAAATCTAATATCATTACCTGTACAAGTTTCCATGGAAAAAGTTGAATGTAAGATATATATAGCAAAAAAACCAGGAACAGATTGACCAGAATTAAAACACTGTGAAAGCTGTAAACACAAAGTAACAAGGGTAGGTAATACTTCTTGGTAACAGCCAGAACAGCTTTGATATTGAACGTATATGACTTCACAACAAGGATATCTGCCAGTATAAAATGGTGAACAAATAGACATACAAGATTTTTGTATTCCAAAGGGCAAAAATCCAACAGAAATTCACTGTGAACTTGTTGCCTATATAGAAACACGCAATGAGCAGGAAGCAGATATTGGTCTGGTATAAGTCATTGACAGAGCAACATATGAATCTGAAAGACAAGGCTTATCAGAAAAAGAAAACAACATTAGTGCATTGAAGCTTTAATTCAATGTGATAGTGCAATCTTTGGGATATGGCTGTGGAACTTGATCTTCCAAAGTTGGTGATCTAAGAAATCATCCACTTGGGAAATAGGCAAAGTCCCATCTTGGATTCCAGTTAACAGAAGAACAATTGATTTGATGTCACATCATTTGAGAATGGTTATCATGTGCCCATGCATCGATGGGACAAGTGTATCAATGGCAAGTATGGGGAAAAAGTTGCATAGTAGTGCTGGTAACATATGCACAATGTTTTATTTGTATAATAATAACATGTTTGATTAGTGAATATTTGTAACCTCCTGTTCATTTAGATTAAAATATTATCTTTGTCCCATAATAGTTGTACCACTTACATATACATTTCATACACATAATGTAACAATTATTACAGGGCAAAGGTAGTCAATCAAAAATTTCATATAGGCACCTTTACAGCATGAAGCACCCTATTCAGATCTCAGTTTATATTATATTTTAGAAGTTTTTTTTTTATTAGATTGGCAGTTGCTGAAAAAACTCTTTAAATATAAAACAGTTATTTTCTTCTAGAATAATTTAAGAATGCCTAATACAGTGTAATGGTTAGTGAGCTAGGCTAACAGACCATTATTAGTGAGTTGGATTCTCACTAAATGCCCATACCTTGTATCAACTAAGCTAAGTTTCATAAATGACTACCAGATATTTTAAGTCAAAACAGCTTACTACTTATCATCCAAAGCATCTAATATTTCAGTATTACCACATGACCTGAGCTAAACCTGCAAAAACATCTCAAATATATTTAGTGCCCCTCCCCCCAACTCCATCACAGATTTTTTTTTCTTTCCCATTATCATATCAACCAAAGATGTAAAGAAAATAAATGATTATGATTGATAAATAAATGTGTACAATCATTAAAGATAAATTTAGTAAAGTCTAAAAAAATGATGAAGGATTTTAAAATAAACTCAAACAAGATGTAATCAAATGTAATGATTAAACAAAAACTAAAATATCAGTTTATCTGCTGAAAAGATGATTTTATACATACATTTTGAAATTAGATTAAATTGCTTTTATCTTTCAATATACAGTATCACCCATAAATAAATACACTCCTAACAATTTTCTAAATAAAATGTTAATTTATTTCTAAACCAAAGATAGCAGTACTTTATTATTTCTAGCAAAACATTATAAATAAAGATGTCATTAAGCATAATTTATTACCAAACTCTACAGCATTGAAATTCTGTAACCAAAAATAAAAGTGCATACCATAGACTGCTGTGTATATTATTTATAATGAACAGCCCCAATTTCAGTCAAAATTTCAAGAAAAAATCCAGTTCCTTTGTACTTTCTATTTGAGATGTAAGGTTGCCAGATATAACAAAAAATAAGAAAAATAGAGATAATTTTGAATGAAAAAAATGTATGCTATACACACAAAGTCTATATTTAAGGATTGTCCTTAATTTTTGACAGCAACATATTCATATTTTTGGTCAAAGATTTTCAATGATGTAGATTTTGGCAATGAATAAATACCTAATGATATTCATTGTATAATGTTCCACTTGAAATAATAAGAATCTAATTGTTTTGGTTTGAAGAAAAAATTCTCTTTTTTTTTTAATTGTTAGGTATGTATTTATTTATGAGTGATTCTCTATTACAAACATTCTCATTATGTTTGTAGATAGGTAACCATAACCCAGCAAAATTGCACATCATCATAGCAAGATTTTTATTAGAGCAATGCACTTAAAATGCTTTTAGAGAATAAAGCAATTCCTGTTCAATTTGCAACTGAATGGTAATCATTGAACATAATTTCTAATCATCCAAATTTTTGATATAATGGTGTTAACAATGAAATGCTAATTATAATCCTTTACTCCTTCCTAAATAGAAACATCAATATCATCTGTGGGTTCACAAGTAAACTAGATATAATTTATCAATTACTAGAGTGCTAACTCGTTACTTTTTATCTATTTATCATGATTTTCCATGTTATCAATAAATAAACTAAATTTTAATTCAGATAAAATGGTTTTAAAAATGACCTGTTTATTTTCTTTTTTAACTACCTCATTCCTTTATATATATATATATATATATATATATATATATATATATATATATATATATATATACACATAGTTGTACTTACCCACATTACATACAGCTTTTAAGATTGTCACTCCAGACCAAAAATGTTAACATAAATCTCTTAAAGTTAGACTTACATAAAAAATATATCTCTCTACAAAACTCTTCAGAAATTTTTTCACATAAGAAATATTAAAGGTATTATTAATATAAAAAGATAATTGGTAAAACTTTTTATGTGAAAAGGTTTAGCATGAAAATTTCAATTGTAAAAGACAAAACTTTAAGAAAAAGTAATGGATTTGTTGTTTTACTAAAATATTATTCACATTTAATTAAACATTATTCATTAGGTTTTAGCTCTTTCAGATGGAGATATAAAATAATCACATAGCATTCATTATTATTTCAGATGAAAAATCAGAACCTGATCAAACATCAAGCATGATGCTAAACTGAACTTTTACTTTGTGACCGTGAGGTCAATTAAATTGAATCTTTATCTTTTTGATTGATTGCTTTTCATGGCATGTCAACCTGTCTAGATTATTTTTAGCCCTACAGGTTAGAGAATTGTGTACATTGTATGTTTATATTTGCATTTTGTGGGGTTTTTTTGTATCCCTAAATAATTTTCAAACAGATCTATTTGACCCATAGACAGGACACTAACAGGTACTACCACTTCGGATCAGAGTGGACCTTTGATTAATGGAATAAAAGAAGTACATTCTTCAGAGCTTCAGAACTGGAGCCTCACCACCAGATTCAGTTTAATGTCATACCCATAGGGTGTCTTACACCTCCTATATAGGGGATACACTCAGTGTATCTAAGCCACACTAACAGGGCAGTTATCTTTTTGTTTAACAATATAAAATAAACATCTAGCTGGAAATTTCCTTAAAAAGAACAAAACACATAAAACAATAAATTAAAAAATCTTTGACACCATTTTTTTTTTAAAGTCACAGGAAAATCTGTGTTTACATTTATTGTATGAACAGTGGTCACCAGTTGACAACTACACAAGTAGTCATAAAATCATAATTTGCTGTTACTAAATTAAAATTCCAACTCTAGGGTGAGTTTTCTGCTAGTGTATACAATTATGCTTTTAAGGAAATGTGTAATTCTTTATTTCAATATCTACCCAATTTTTTTAGAAGTGGGGATTTTATTTATATTGGCTGAAATAAATCTGGTCTATTTTGAAATCTATTATCTTCATTTTTTATATATGTGAAGATATGTAGTAAAGAAGAAGAATTATTTAAAGAGAAAAGTTGTGTAATGTGCAGAGTAAGGTAGGGATTGAACACTGCACTCCCACTGTATTTCTAGAAGATTATTTGTTTGTTTTTACAAGCTGGCTCTGAAAATACTACAAAAATTGTTGTTGTAGAGGTAGTAGTAGTAGTAGTAGTAGTAGTAGTAGTAGTAGTAGTAATTAAAAAAAAAAATAAATAAAAATAAAATAAAAAAATTTAAATTTAAAAAAATAAAATTTTAATTAAAAAATGTATTTTTAAATTAAGATTTTTTTTAAATTAAGATAACTAAATTACAAAAATTGCATGCATACTTAAAAGATAAGAAAATAAAAAGAATCAAATATTTGCTTAACAGAAGTTAAAAAGCAACTAACATTTATACCTTTATAGGGTAATGCAAGTCACTGAACAACTTTAGGATTTTAAAAAAAAGTAAATAACATTTTTCTTTTAATTCTATTTATTTTAATTCTTGAATCTTATTTTGAACTAATTGTGGAATATAATATCCCTCAAATAAAACAAATTATAAATAAAATTTGCTTATTTTTTGAAACAGTCACTTTTGCACTACCCTGTATATATGTATACTGGGTGATGCTATGTATGAGAGGGTGCTGAAAAGTTCCTTATCTAAACAAGAAGAGAATAACATTTTACTTTAATCTTAATTAACTGCAATAAAAAATATGCATGTAATTAAATATATATATATATATATATATATATATATATATATATATATATAATATATATATTATTAATCATTATATAGTAGCTCCATCACAGATATTGAGCACTCTCCTAATAATACTAGACTACCACTATCTCACCAAGTGAGATAGTGATAACCATACACTATTGCTATATATATAATGTGTTAAAGAAACTTGAGAAATGATGTGCATGTTGAACACTGGAATGAATATATGGAATCAAAAATAGATCATTTCCTTCTTCAAGTAAAGCTAAGAAGCACCAATATGTCAAAATGGGATGATTTAGATACTCACTGTGTGCCTCATACTTCTGCCACAACAATTCTAAGCTTAGCAAATATTACTTTATCAAATGTTAAACAGGTTTCAAAGGTAATGTCTACATTTCAAGCATTTTTGACTTAGCAGCAAAATGATATAAAATCAAAGGTTACAATTATTTTATCAAGACTTCTTTAAAAATTCTGTAAAGATCAGAATGTGTCTCCCTAGGCTTTAACCAAGATCAGAGTGGGAAATTTTGTCCTTACACACTTGTATGCATATAGGTACCCCCATTAAACTGAACATGAGAAAGTAATTAAATATCTGATCTATGCTTATAGATTACTAAAGATTTAAAATAATCATACATATGTTAATAATATGTTTTTAAAACTTTTGAGGAAGTATTAATTTCAAAACAAGTGTTTTCATCTGCATTCTTTATATATATTATCTTTATTTTATTAAATTTCTCATTATATTTCTATAAAAGATGGCTCATCATAGCAAGATTTTTATCTAAGGCTTGGTTTGGTTTATTTGTTTAATGGCATATCAACTCCTTATGGGTTATTTAATGCCAAAATTTGATTCATTTCAAAATCTTTGACTACAATCATAACTATTTATATTTCCAACTTTTCATGGCAATCATATTTTTTTATTCACAGTTTTTTTTTATTTGACTACTAATAATCATTTGTTTTCACAGTTATATGGTTTCAAGTATCCCTATCTAATGCTAATAATTTTCAAACAGATCTATTAGACCCTAACAGATACTACCACTTTAGATCAGAGTGGACCTAGATGTAATAGCGATGAAGAGGTACTTCAAACTTTACAGAGCTCCAGAACTGAAGCCTCTCGCCATTACATGCAGTTTAGTGTCATATCCAGGATCTTACCATTCTGCATACGACCCACGTGGTGTATTCTAAGTCCTGTCAACAGCAATACACTTCAAATACTCTAACTTAGAGAATAAAGCAATTTCCAGCACAATTAACAACTTATGTATTATTTTGTAGGGGCTGTATTTATGTTGAATATCATTTTTTAAGCATCCAAATCCTCAATATAACAGACAAAAATATTAATTAGAATTCTTAACTTCTTCCTAAATAAAAGTATCAATTTTACAATGAAAATATAGTCCTTGCACAGATAGTCTAGGGGGTTTTGAAATAACCTCATGATTATTTTCATTGGTAGAGATACAACACATTCATCCCAGAAAGAAGTGTTGATCCATGTACAAATAATACCATTATTTTTTTTACAGGAACTATGTGTGTATATGATAACACACACAATTGGTTTTAGCTTTTTTTGTTTCTGAGTGTTTTGTATTTATTTTTCTCTCTCTGCATTACTTAGAAATTTGAAATCCCTCAACTAAAAGGAGTTATGACTTCTTTAAATTTTTGCCAATCAGTGGACACAGCCATTTCTAATAAAATCTTTCCAAGTTTACAAAAGATAAATCCAATTTCTTTCTCTTGCTATCAGTTGTCACATTGACAACAGAAGAGTTTGGGTAAACAGTGCTTAGCAAACCTGCTGCTGATTCAGCTATTACAGAAAAAAACAGGGACAGACTTGTTTTCTGACAACTATAATATAATGAATTGTGTAATGGTAGGAATTAAAAAGAATGTTATAAACAAAAGATCTTCACGTATATCATTGTTAATTTAAAATTCACCTACTCTTAACTGTCATTAACTTATTAGAGAAAGTAATTATCTGAAAAGTAAGAAACATTCAAAAAGAGATTACATTTTTTGCTTGTTGTGAGTTTAATCACATGCATAATGACCACTGCTATCTCTTATTTGCCCTCGTGTTCAGATGCTGATTTTCAAGGCTACCAGGTCCTTGTTTAGCTGGAAGATTGGTACAATTATGAAAAAAGGGAAAAGATGGCAAATGATGAAAAAAAAGAAATAAAGGGAGAAAAACTGAAAAAAGGTAAATGTTACAGCAATTGTTAATTTTTTCCTGTATACGCCTACAGTCTTTCTTACTTTGCTTAGTTTGACACAAAGCCAAAAGTATGGAACCCCCACTGAAAATCTAACTCACAAGCAATGGTCTATTAGTCTAGCTTGTTAACCATTACACCATACAAGAATTGACTGAATTTTAATCTGAAATTTTCACTGATGATGCAATTAATATTTATCACTAAATTATATTGTCAAGGAGAAAGATAATGTTGAATAATAAATATTTGACTGCAGCTTTCTTGGTTTATCTCAGTATGTTCTCTGACAAGTGAACAAATGACAGAATCTCTAAAGCAAACTGTCTTGTCAGCTGAGGTTATAATACACTGAATGTATCCTCCTCTGCAGAGTGGTAAGACCCCTTCTCCCTAAAAAGGGAGTGCCCTGGGTATAACACTAAACTGCATCTGATAATGAGGCTTCAATTTTGGAAAGTGTGTAGTACTCTTTCATTGTAATTACTCCCAGGTCCACTCAAAATGGTAATATCTATGGACCAAAAATAGATCTGTTCAAAAGTTATAAATATTAGATAGAAATACTTTATATCCTATAACTGTGTACAAACAAATAATCATAACAAACAAAAAAGTGCAATTTTTTTAGAAAAATGCCACAGAACATTAAAAACAAATTTTGATATTAAATAAACCACAAGGAGTTGATATGACATTAAACAAAATAAACCAAACCAAATCTAAAGGAAAGATTTAAATTACTAAAACTGTCCCATAATAGTTATTGTAGAGCATTTGCAAACTTCCATGAAACAAAATTTGGTCTTTCTTGTGTTAAAACAAAAAAAAAAAAGAAATTGTCATTTTTGCATAGCATCTACAATTTTTTTCTTTATTCCCTACCCACAGAAAGAAGCCAACTTATAGAGTAATGTTGTTGGCTCTGAATCACCCATCCCTACAAAAAGTGGCACTGCTTGGCATCCATATTTTTGCAAAAGTTAACAGCTCAGTTTCAGGGGGGGGGGGCTTAAAGTTAAGCACCCCAGTATACGAAATAAAGCACTTTTATAGAGATGAAAATTGAAAAAAAAGTCAAATGAAATGTGAAGGACATTCAATTTTCATAAATGTGAAGACTCAGTTTAAATTCATTCATAAGTCTGATATCTTAGAAGTGCAAGTGAAGTAACATTCATCATTGTAGAAAATGGATTCAGTGAGCCAATTTCAGTTTCTGAAAATGTGTGTTTCACTGTGCACTAATGTTCTTTAAAAATGCATGAATCCATATTTACTCGCTCCCTTGGGTAAATAGTAGGATAGACTGGGCTATGTAGCCATGGTTAAGCCAATTGGTCAAGGAGAATAAAAAACACTTAATTCAAACTCCCTAACAACATGGCAGGGTAACTTACCATGCTGGTGTTACAAAAAAATCAGGAGGAGCTGGAGTCCCCAAGGTAATCTGCAGACGTTGGGTTCAACCTGATTCTCACAATTGCTGCAGATTTGTAAAGTACCTCCTTGTCCTTTCTTTAGATAACATAAGTGTCATGAAGAAGGGAGATCTGCAGCATGGGCAAATGCTGGTCATCCATACAACCTCACCCAAGCTGGAGCCAAGATATGAGCACAGATCCATAGACTGCATGCAAGACAGATAGACAAACAGAGAAACCTGATTGTTTAATAATTCTTGAATTACATTCTTAGAATTAAACTCTTCCAAACTGGTTGAAATTAGTACATTAATAAAACTAATTAACCAATGTTTATATCTATTTTTTCATTCCCCACAAACAGATTGCAAATAATACGTTTTCTTGGTTGACAAAAAATAGATGAGTGAATTAAGTAATGAGAAAATCTATTGTCATTTTAAAATAAAGCAATCAAGAAATACATGGAAAAATGTTGTTTTCTAACTTATGAAATTGTACTTTTCACCTTTAATTTCTTGTTTAGAAAATATTGAATATAAACTAAAAAAAATCAGATTAACATTTTTTTTATTTATGAGGAGGGTTGATATAAAACAATTTCTTATGGGATTGATAAGATATATCATTTCTTAAATTACAATACAATTGGTAAATTATCTAAATATTACCATCAATTTTACCAGCATGAAAAGCAATATATATTTGGATGACACTGGGAAAGTCTATGCAATTGATACTACATCACAAAGAAATGGGATACACAGCCATAATGTGGGAGTAGAATTCTATTATCATGTAAGAAAACAATGTGGTCCATCTTAATAAAATTGGTTTCCTGTGTTGATAACAGCATAAATCTCATACCAATATTGTAAATTGATTAAATGTGATTCAGAACCAGGGGTTACTCAGTTACACAATTTAAAAATGACTCATTTGAACTTCAACAACTCAGAACCTTGTCTGATCAGTGATATAAGGATCTTGTTATCAAATTAAACAATTCATTATTGAGATCTTGTATATTGATTTGGTGCATTTCCTCAAAATTTTCTTCTTGTTCAGTGTCATCTAGTCAGTTAATTCAAATCTTATATCATTGTATTGATTGTATTAATGCTTCGTTACTAGAAAGAGGATTATACAAGGTGGCTGTATCTTGATCTAGGGTCATTCCATGTCAAAAAAGTTGAAATCTGCACCTACCAACACCGAATTACTTGAAATTTGGCACAAATGTTCCCCTTCATGAATTAAGAAAGTGTGCCAAATTATTTTGTGTTAAACTTTACCATTCCGATTTTAGAGGGGGGGGGGTTATAATTTTTCTATTTTGCCTCTAAATTAAGGCCGTGCAGTGTCGTAGAATCAATTTGGTATGTAGGGCAAATAAGGACTGTAGAATCCAAATATCCAACTATTCTAACCCTATATCTGATAGAAAATTGCAATGCAGAAGAATTTTTTCTCTTACCTAAATGAGCT
>CM042147.1:98034819-98064819 GCA_023376005.1 Doryteuthis pealeii | reverse complement strand
TGATAATACATGGTTTTTATGCATTTTGGATTTTGTACCAGAAAGATTTAAACTGTTAATGACCACACAGTAGATCACTAGCAAATTTGATGCATGCTAACCACCCCCATCATCCAAAAGGAGTAGGGTCGGGCTGGTTGTTTGTTGTCTAAGGTACTTCAAAAAGAGAACTAAACTATTTTGATCACTTTTCACCCATACACAAGAGATCTCCACTTTAAATAACAACCTTGAGTTGAATCAATCTATAAGGGGGAGGTAAGGTAAATGATGTAACCTTGGATGAGAACTGACCTCAGATGAACATGGCACTCATTTTTGCCTCTGACATCCTATTTCTAAATATTTATCTATATAAACAAGTTTATAATAACTGGTGAAAAATCAAATATTTTACTTTGAATAGGTGAGAGCAAAAGCAGTTGGCTGGATCATTAGAAATTTTATTTCAAGGGATGCAAATGTTTTAAAAATATAGAAAACTCTAATAAGACCTCATATAGAATATTGGATTCAGGCCTGGGATCCAGTGTCTAGACATGGAAATTGGAGTGTAATATTGAGATTGGAGGGAATATAAAGAAGAGTGACAAAAGTAATAAAAAGAGTAAAAGGTTACAGTTACAGGAAGATATTAGAGAAATTAGTATTAACTACTTACTAGGAAGAAGAATGAGGTGATCTAATTAAAACTTTCAAAATGATAATGATAATAATGAAATTTATTGTGTACAGTACTCAGATGCACCACAACTCATCAAAATCTTATGTCTAGTACATAGAATAATGTATTAGTGTCAGGAACATGAATAGTGTACAGTAATATACATGTATGTGTGTGTGTGCGTGCATATGTGTGTAGATGGAGGTATCAGGTTGGCTGATTACAGGAAGCATGGAGGTTTTGAAAGATGCAGTGTTTCAGCGGCCTACAATGGATGCAGGCAGTTTATTCCATGCCTCTGCAATTCTGTGCATGAAAAAATGTTTCCAGAAGTCATGTGAGCTATGCTGTTTTCTGATTTTGTAGGCATGCCCACGTGTGTTAGAAACATGGAGATCAAAAAGGTGCTCAAGGTTGCTGTTGTCAAGATGATTAATGACCTTATGAGCATTTACTAGGTCAGTTGCCAGACGCCGGAGTTGCAACGAATCCATTCCCAAGGTAGCAAAACATTCAGAATATGGCAGATGCCCGATGGAGAGTATTCGTTTGGTTGCACGTCTCTGTACAGTTTCTAGGAGGTTAATGTTCTGAGCGAGATAGAGGTACCAGACTGGTGATTCAAATTCCAAGTGTGGCCGCACCATAGCTTTGTACAACTTTAAATAGATAGCCAGTGAGCAGCTGACAAAGGTCTTGCTGAGTGACGCCAAGACACTGGTACCCCAGATAACATCTTCGGCCTTCTTGACAATTTTAGAGATGTTCTTCATCCAACGTAAATCACTGCTGACATTAATACCCAGATCATGTTCACAAGAAGATTCCTTGACATTAGTGTTGTGGAGGGAGTATGTGTATGATGGGTTTTTCCTCCCAAAATGCATGGTGGTACATTTGTCCACAGCCAGCTTGAGATGCCAGTCAGTGATCCATTGCTGCACTGTGTCCAGATCTGACTGCAAGAAAGATCTACAGTGTTTAGGATCTGTCTTTTTTATCTCAAGGTACAGCTTAATGTTATCGGCATACTTCAGGACTATGATATTCCTTAAGTTAGCAACTATATCATTGATATATGCAACAAACAAAAGGGGGCCAAGAACAAATCCCTGTGGTACCCCAGATGACATCTCATATGGTGAGGAGTGTTGCCCAAGAACTGTAACCACCTCTGTCTGGTTGAGAACGAAGGACTTTAAGCTGTTAAAAAGATCATCCTTCACACCCATTGTAGAGAGTTTTGCCAAAAGTCTTTTGTGCGGCACAGAGTTAAAGGCCTTAGCAAAGTCAAGGTAAACAATGTTCACTCATGAGCCACCATCAGTGATCCGGGTGATGTTTTCTCAGAACTCCACAAGTTGATCACCACAGCTAGAGTTTGGGATAAATCCAAACTGGGAGGGTTGGATAAGACTGAGAGTTCCAGAAATTCCAAAGTCCCTCTCTTATGCAGGACTCCATCAGCTTGGTAATGCAACTAGTAAGACTGACTGGATGATAGTTAACAGGTGATGTGCAGTCGCCCTTTTTGAACAGCGGAATTACACAAGTAGTTTTCCACTGTTCTGGAGTAACACCATTGTTTATGCAAAATTGGAAAAAAACAACCAAATGGTGCAGAAGGAAGTATCCACCACGTTTGAGAAGCAGGTATTTCACACCATCAAGACCAGGAGACGCATGGTTGCGTTTACTCTTGAGGTGGCGTCGCAACATGGCATTACTAATTATGGTAGACACTTTTTTTTTTAAATATTTCTCCTCGCACTGGAAACTTACTGCCAAGACAGATTTCAAAAACAAAATCTATTATCAAATTGAATTTTTTTTTTTTTTTTTCTCATAGAATAATATATTTTTGGAGCAAATTGCCTAATCAGATCAAAACCAACAATAGTGTAAAAGAAATTAAAATCAATTTGGATCATTGGGCTATTCCTGCCTCAGACATGTTACAAAAATAAACCAGATTACAGGATAAATTTTCTTTTATAGTGGCTATATTTTCAAATAAAACTTCTTTTTTTACTTGTAGGATATTTCAGGATTGATTGATATTTTTTCTTTTTTTAACGGCATGTCAAAGGTTATTTTATGCCTCAAGCTAAACCTAGCAATTGCTAATTACTCGGTTCACCTTATATCTTTGCTTAGTCAACCTTTTTCCCTATCTTAAATAAAAAAAAAAAAAAAAAGCATATATAGTAAAATTAAAGTAGAACCAGAAATATATGTGATTTAATATTTAATGTTTGCAATACATTCAAAAGTGTTTTTTACTAAACATTCAATTTTCAAAAACTATTATGTAAATGTAAAATCAAGTGCATATTATAAGATTAACTTTTTTTTGTAATATGAAAAGTTATGTTAAAATTATTTAGATTTACAATTTTCTAATATTATGCTTTAATACCCCCCTGGAATCAACGATGTTAGCTTGTACGGTCCAGGGCCGAAGCCACTGGAGCCCCGGTCAAAACCTGAGTTAGATATGTTGGACATATCTGCATAAGTAATTTAAGTAATAAGCTAACCCGTCCTATTTTTTTTTTTGAAATGACAGCCAAGTCTGGATATCTGTGCATGCGTAACCTGACGTAGGTCACTGGACAAGCATACCAAAAAATACAACCGCCCAAAACACCATCATGAAACAATTAGAAGACAAAAAAAGCACACAAAAATAACTGTAAAGTTGTAAACTCTAATGTTGCTTAGTCTATTCTGGTCAGCAAGTAAGTAAAAGTATGGCGGACCTGAGCATCTAAAATTAAAAAAAAAATTTTTTTTCTTTTTCTTCAATGGATTATTATCGATTACACATCAATCTATCAGATTGAAAAAAAATTCTAAAAAGTTCTTTATTTTTCGAGTTTTCAGGGGTGCTCAGTTACCCGTATAAGTTTATCGTAAATCGATCCCCCATATCGGAACCGCTCTATCTTAACAGTTGGGCTGAATTTGCACAAAGGTGTCAAAATTAAATTGACACAGAAAAAACAGAACCCACAAATTTTGTAATAAAACTGTTAATTTTAACTAGGGGGTTTAGGGTTAGGGGTTGGGGTTGGTGTTGGTGTTTAAGGTTAGTTTAATGGTAAAATAAATAAATAATTTGGGTTCTGTTTTTTCTGGGCCACCCTAAGTTTGAGACCTTTACGCAAGTTCAGTTCAGGCGGTTCTGATATAGGGGATCGATTTACTATAAACTTATACGGAGAAATGAGCACCCCTGAAAACTAAAAAAATAAAGAACTTTTAAGAATTTAAAAAAAAAATCTGATAGATTGGTTTGTAATCGATAATAATCCATTGAAGGAAAAAAAAAAAATAAATAAATAAATAAAATTTTTTAGTGGTTCCGATATGGGGGATCGATTTACGATAAACTTATAAAGGGAACTGAGCACCTCTGAAAACTCGAAAAATAAATAACTATTTTACATTATTTTTTACAGTCTGATAGATTGGTGTGCAATCGATAATAATCCATTGAAAGAAGAAAAAAAAAAAATTAGATGGGGGTGGGGTCCAGATACCCAGGTTTTAAATTCTTATCAGTCGTTAATTAAATCTTGACCGGATTATTTTTTTATACCCACTTACTGGATTATTCAGGGTGGGTTACAAAAGAAGAAAAGACGCATAATCATAGCATATCCACGTCTTGTTTCCTTATCTAGCTCTTTCTCTTGCATACTTTTATTGTTAGTTTCTTTAAAGAATTTAATGAGGATCGGCTGAAATGTTGCGGTTGTAAAGTTATCCGCAAATGTGTGCATTACCAAAATGCCAATGATAACTTTTGCCAATGTTTTAATTTTCTACTTGTCTTTATTTTTTTCAAAACTGATTTTTTTTTCGGTTTAGTTGTCCTTTTTTAAACTGACTACAAAATTTGTTTTAATTTTAAAAACAAAATGGTTTAATTTAAAAGTAATTCAAGAAGTTAAGTAGTCATTTAATCCGCTCTGATTTGTACTAAAATGTCAAAAAATCTCGAAAAGACAACAAACAAAACAAGATTGTTTTTGTTTGCCTCTGGGGAATTTAATAAAGAAAACAAACAAATCATTATGTGATTGAATAGTTTTTTTTTTTTTTTTTGGGGGGGGGGGGTCATTGAATGCCAATTTTATTTTTATAACTGCCTCGTCATGTTGGTTGTTTATGATTTCATGATTCAAAATAAAGTATATATTCCGGTTTTTGTCTTGGTTTTTTTTTTTTTTTTTGAAAGCAATTAAATGTGCGCCGATTTTCATTTTTAAAAACGAATCAAAATTAATTAAATCTATTATTTAAGGTCAAATTTTTGTTTAAGTAGAAAAGTAGTAACATAACGAGCATCTGTAAAAAAATTTAAAAAATTAATATCGCATGTTATTAATTTTTAATAGGTATAACCATTTTCGGGTCGTGATCAGTTTAAGCTAGCTACTGGTAAAATGAGCCTAAAATGCGATTTTGACAAAATGACTACAGAAAATAATTTACCAAAAATCAGGGAATTATCGGATTTTAATGAAATTTTCAGTCTTTATTTATAACTGAATGATCTTTATAATGCATTATTTTATTTCAAAACTTTCTCATTTTTTTTCAGGTCACTTAATTTTGACCCCCCTTATGCTTGGGGCGTAACATTTTTGCGAGTTGGCCATTTTCGATACTAATTACAGTATAAATAATGAGATAAATGACCGAAGTTATGAATAGAAACAAAAAAATTTTTTTACAGTGGCTTTTCTATGAGAAAATAAGTACCGAAAATTGAAAAATAAAATGTAAAAAAATAATAAATAATTAATTTTTTGGAGATTCTTTTTTACTCATTTCGATAATTATTACTTCATGTGTCTAAAATAAGGTTTTCATTTAAATAGATATTTATTTCTAGAATCTAAAAATATAACATTTTAAACTTAACATCAGAATTTTCACATTTTAAATGAATTTTATATATTAATTTTTCATAGCAGAAATACTAAATTAAAGTTTTGAAATAAAATAACTGATGCATTATAAAATTCATTAATTGATAAATCAATACTGAAAATTTTATTACATTAAAAAAAAAAAAATTATTTAAGCACACAAAAGATTTAAAATCTCTTAAAAATTAATTTCTTTAAAAAAGTTTTTTCTTGACAATTTAATAGAATATAGTACATATCAATTAAAAAAAAAAAAAAAGTTTTCAAATAATAATATTATGACATTTTTTGGCAATTTTTATTTCAGAA
This sequence comes from Doryteuthis pealeii, assembly GCA_023376005.1. NCBI lineage: Eukaryota > Metazoa > Mollusca > Cephalopoda > Myopsida > Loliginidae > Doryteuthis > Doryteuthis pealeii. The sequence continues at coordinate 98,058,903 of CM042147.1, read as the reverse complement.
TTCATGAATTTTTCCTACAAAAACTACTGCGTTGAATATTATACACATTTTTTTATATAATTATTCAGACTTCTCTTTATAGAAAAAAAGTAAAAACGTTTTTTGACAGTTCATTTCTTTTATATCTCATAAAATAAAATGGGGGGGGTAGACTTCGTAAAAAGAATATTTCTCCTAATATATTTTAGGAAAAAACTATTTCAGACATATTTACATCCAAAGGTAAATAGTTATGGAAATTTTTTTTTAAATCCTCTTATCATAACTTGTTTTTGGCTACGTTAAATTTCAGTTGATTTAACGGTGTAGAAATGAAAACTGTTTTTCAATCATAATTTTCATTATTTCCATAAGCTGAATTTAAAAAAAAATCATTAGGAGTTTGTTTAATGCTTCTTCTTTCGATTTCAAGATAATATTAATTTTTATACAAGTTTCATTGTGTTAAATATAGGTGGGGAGGTGTAAATTTCATAGGGGAAAATGGTGGTACCTAATTTTTGATATATTTTAAACATTAAATTAGCCCCAAAATGTTACGAAAAAAGACGTAAGTGAAGTTAAAACATGTTATTAAGAGTTTTTTTTGTTTTTTTTTAATCTTATAACAGTTTCTTCTTAGAAATCAATAACAAAAAACATTAAATATACTATGTACAGAAAAATTACAAACTTGTTGATATGAATTTAAATGTAATATCCATTTTCTTTTCTTTCTTTTTTTTGTTCCAAACACGCAGAAAAATTAATGTGGGTTTTGTTTACAAAAGAATTGAGCTGGAAACTACTGTGGCTGAGACTGATAAAGAAAAAAAAATAACAAAAATCATCTGATTTTAATAGAATTTTCAGTGTTGACTTATTAATCAATGAATTCTTTCTTTTGAATTTCTGAATCGTTTCAGTCAAACTGATTCAATGGAAATAAATCAAAATTCTTTAAAATAATATTAGCTTCATTCATATGAGACTTGAGAGCAACACTTTTTATACCTAATTAATTAACAGATAAAATTAATTCAAAATATGAATCTCATAATTTAAGTTTTAAATTTCATATTTTTAGATTCTAAAAACAAATATTTATTAGATAACAAGCTTACTCTAGTAAGGTGATGTAATAACTCATTAAGATATCTTTTATTTAAAAGTTAGACCCCCACACTTTTAAACAGAACAAATATCGATGTATAATTTTCTCTAATAACCTAAAAGAAAATTATATTTTATATACATAAAACAGTAAAAAAAATCTCAAATTGTTTTTTTTTAATTTTTTTTTTTTTACATTTAATTTTCAGATTTTCGCTACTTATTTTCTACCAAAATCCCTCCTTTAATTTTTTTTTCTATTCACACTTTCAGTCTTTTGCCCTTTTATTTATGATTAGTTTCAATTTTATATAACCCCACCGATATTTTGCGCCCCCAAAATAAGGGGGGAATTGAGTGACTTGAAATAAAATAACTGATGCATTATAAAATTCATTCATTGATAAATCAACAATGAAAATTTAATTAAAATTGGATAATTCCCTGATTTTTGGTAATTTTTTTCAATCAGAGATTGAATTGATTTTGAAAAATACATCTGTGACGTCATATTTGTTGATACCTAGTTTACTAAGATTAAGAAAGCACAAAAAGCTGCTTAAAACCATTGCCCGCATCAAACAAAAACAACCAAAAAAACTTTTTAATTGTTGGAAAAGGGAGGGGATTGAACCTGGTTTAATTAATGCCTCCACCCGAGAACGACAATTCCAACCTCCTTGCACTGAAATATGCTAAAAGAAATTTGAACATTGTCATTCAATCATGTAAAATTGTAAATATTGAATTTCCATATTCGACCACCTTTTTGCGATATGTGGACGCCTTGAAAATCGCTCCAAGCATGCGTGAGAGTTAATTCTATCGTAATCTTTTTTTAAAAAAAGAAAGATTGAAGAAAAATCAGATGTAAAATAATTTGTGTAACAAGATATATTTGTGTTTGAAAAATGTGTTTACATGGTGCAAAACAGAAGCAATAATGAATTCACAAGAGAAAAGTTTTAGGTGGGATATTTGAATTATTGTAATACTGGTGTTTTTTCTTTAACTGCTGTGTGGTTGTTACCGATTAAAAACGGTCTGATGCTTTTAAAATATATTTTTATTTTCCTATGTTGTCCTTGTTATTAATCATATTCGTTGTCGTTGTTCGTTCAAATTTAATTTTAATTTTCTTTAAACAATATCAATGAACTAGAGCTCACAAAAGTGCGTGTCGATGGTCGAATATATGATATTGATATCATATATAAATTATATATGATATCAAAATTCAACAATACGCAACTGACAATTAAATTTCAATATCCTTCAACGCACAGGTGCTGGAATCTAATTTATCATATTTTCGTGATCTGATGGGCACTGACCGTTCTTGAGAAAAAGAGCGTCAGAAATAACGACGTACTCGTATAATTGTGAATGTTTTTTTTTAAACATATGTTGGAAGAGTTGAAATTTTTTTACCGCTTATCTTAAGTGATTTTTTTTTTTAATAATCAAGTTCATACATTTTTAAGTGCATAAAAACAAATATTTTGAAGTTGTATAAGTGTTTCGTTAACTTTTCGGTTTAATTTTGCAAAAAACAATTGACCTGCATTGTTTGTTCAGCTTTCAGAGGATCATTTATATTTTTATATAATGAAAAGCATTTAAATAATTTTCCGTTGCGTTTACTCAGTAAACTTTACTGAAAAAAAGTCGCATATAAACATAATCGACAAAAATGATTCCCAATATCTTCTCTTCCCCATTAAACGAAATATGATCAGAATGTTTGTTTTGAAAAGAAAAAATTAGTGAAACTTTAAATTAAACACAATGAAATAATAAAGAAACTTGCTTTTCTGTCTGTTTCAAATAAAAATTTAGTTTTTACGGCAGAGGCGAAAACGTCCTTCCTTCGAAAAGGACTCCAAAGATAAAATTAAAAAAGGGTTTTAAAAAATAGTAAAAATAAAACAATAAAAAAAGTTTTAAAAAACATGAATGTAAATTTTACATTCATGTTTTTTAAAACTTTTTTTATTCGTTTACATTGTAAAAACAATTCTTTCTCAGCTGAGAGAACAAAACATCATATGGAAAAAAGTTATTTTATATTTAAGTTCAGAAATATGGAGCACCCAGTAAGAATCGAACTCACTAACAATAGTCTGCTAGCTAAGATCATTATTAACCATTAGATCACAGGAGGTGCCCCAATTACTAAGCTTAGCTTAGTTTGGCAAAAGGTTTGAAGTATGGGGCACCAGTAAGGATTGAACCCACTAAATATCTGCTAACTTTGCTAAATGACAACACCCGTCGAGGTGATCATGGAAACTAAAAGGTAAAAAAAAGTCATTCAATATTATTGAATATTATTGAAGTAAGAAATAAAAATGAATTTGTGATTTAATATTTCTAGATTATTTATTTATTAAATGAACCATTTAGAAATATTAAATCACACATAAATGTCTAATTAGTTATTCTATTCTAATAAAATAAGGAGATATATTCTCTCTTTTTTGTTTTAAATCTAATTTCTAGGTACCACCAGACCGTTTAGGTCATCTTGAATAAAACGGAAATAGATATTTCCGAACTTTGTTTATCAAAAAATTCTCGTTAAAAAAAGATCGTACAGGGTTGTTACAAAGAAAAATAGTTAATTCAAAGATCAAATTATCCGGTTGGGAAAAATTACATCGTTATCTTAAAAAATAAACAAACCTGTGCGAAAGGGTAATTTTCAGGCCGCGATTTTAGAGAGAAAAAATACATATTATTACTTATGCATCTAAGTACGGATGGGTGTAACGGACAAACTTTTTAGCAAAATTTTCTATTAAAATGAATAAAGAGAATAAAAACTTGAAAAACTTTAATCTTAAATTTCGCAGTGAAATTGACGTTAAAAAATGTCTTCGCTTAAAATTTCATTCAGGTCGTAAAAGAAAAACAAACTTTAGTTACCGAGAAGCGTCTCGTCATATGTCAGTTTTGCTCTTCCGTACATTCTAAGATCACACATTTTAGTTCACCTGAATTATAAAATTCATGTTTGTGAAAAATTTTTTATTTAATTTATTTCACGCACTGACAATTAACAACATTTTTTGCACTTTTTATTTCCGACTTCATTATTTTTTCCTAAAAAAACTATAATTCGGTACGTTATAAAATTTCCAGACTCTTATCTTTACCAGGGGGGTGATAGACATTATTTCAGATGTATTTCCATCCAATGGTAAACATTTATGGAAATTTTCGTGAAAATCGGACCCATAGAATTTTTAATAAATCCTCTTATCGTAACTTGTTTTAGCTACGTTAAATTTCAGTTGATTAACAGTGCAAAAATGAAAACATTGTTTTTCAATCATAATTTTCATTATTTTCGTAAGCTGATAAAAAATTTAAAAAATCATCAGGAGTTTATTTAATGTTTTTTTCTTTCGAATGGAAAAAATTTTTCAAGAAAATATTAATTTTTCTGCAAGTTTCATTGTGTTAAATGTAGGGGGGTAAATTGCACAGGGTCAAATTGACTACTAATTTCATATTTTTGAATATTTTCCAAGTCCGAAAATGTAAGTTTTCAATTGTTGATTTTTTTTTTTTTTTCTGGGAGTTGAAGAATTTTTTTTTAAAGGCATAAGAAACTTTTTAAAAACTCGCGCGAATGCACATTCAGTCACCACACGCACACGCACTTTAAAAGGAAAAAAGTAAACTTAACTACCAACCTTGTTTGTTTGGTCTAAAATTTGGCCCCACACCACAAGAAATATTTGAGTTGAGTCGGCAAAATCTTTTTTGTTTGTTTTTGTTTTATGGGTGCGGAAAACAAACTTTCAAACTGACTTTTTGGCTGACAGAAAGTAAACTAACTGTTGCTGTAAAAGATTGCAAATATTGGTTAGTAACTAACCAATTAAAAATACTCCTAATAATAAAACGTGTAATAGCCAACGTTAGGACAATAATGACACCACTATAAAGTCCGAATTGACTACTGACAAGGAAAGTTGATAGTAGTGGGTCGTTGGTGAAATTTTGTCATTTCTACTCCTACTCCTACTCACATTTTCCTATTTCTTTTTCCCAGCAACGCCCTTCTCCCTCCTCTCTCTCCCCCTCTATCTCTCTATCTTTTATCTCCCACGCTTGTTCACACAACCCATCACACACAAATATTCTCTCTCTCTCTCTCTCTCTCTCTCTCTCTCTCTCTCTCTCTCTCTCTCTCTCTCTCTCTCTCTCTCTGTTTACAGTTTTCGTTTTGTTTTATTTTCTCTCTTTATTTCCCTTATAACTACTTTTACTTTCTTTCTCTCTTTTTCTCCCTTTCTCCTTTCCTTCCTCATAATTTCAATCAGATTCCCACCTTTTCTATATTTTAGATTTTCTGCTATTTTTCGCACTCAAAATTCTTTCTCTTTTTGTCCCTTTTGTAGTTTGAAGTCTAGCTAAAAAGAAAATGAGACGAGGAAGATTGTGTTGGGTCGCACTTCCAAATGGCTTATTTGGAAGCAAACATGCATTTCAAAATCCTTGCTTTTTACCTACCTGGGATCGAACACCAAAAAAGTTAGGTCTGGAATATAAGTAGTGTTTTTTTTTCACTTTCAACAACGAGACAAATCTTTATCCCCTTATTTTTCTTTTTTAGCAACTTCTGTCTCCGACTTCGTCCCGTTCAGTCTGTGTCTAAGACTTTCACTCTCACACTATCCTCTCTTTCATGCACCCATACGTTCATTATCTTTCAGTCTTTAACCCACCTCTCTCTCTCTCTCTCTCTCTCTCTCTCTCTCTCTCTCTCTCTCTCTCTCTCTCTCTCTCTCTCTCTTATTTTCCAATAATAATAGTAATCTTCTTCTTCTTCTTCTTCTTCTTCTTCTTCTTCTTCTTCTTCTTCTTCTTCTTCTTCTCCTACACCATTCTCTTTCTCTCTGTCTATCTCTTACCGAACACAGCCGACACCATGGTCTAGACACAGCACTCTGAGACTTTTGCCCCCTCTCTGTCTGTCTGTCTGTCTCTCTTTTCAATTTTTCTTAATTTTCTTCCCTTAATATAACTTTCTATATTTCAGTCTTCTTTCTCTACATTTGTTTTCTCTCTCTCTTTTAATTTCTCCTTCCTTCCAACTAATTCTCACCCTGCCTCCTTTCTTTCTTTCTTTCTCCTATGACCATCTTGAACCCATAGTCAACCTAAAATTGCTGATACATACATAAATAATCTTATCATTTATGTCAGAAAGTAGTATATCTCTCTCTCTCTCTCTCTCTCTCTCTCTCTCCACATATATCCAGGGGCCGGAACCAGGGCCTCATGCTCCCACAAACCTATTATATGGGAGCCACCACTCTAGTACATGCCAATTGTCATCAAGTAGTTTTGATAGAAAATATACAAAACCCGCCCCTTTCGGGTCCCCCAAGCAGGCTTCTAGGTTGGGAAGTTCAGGGTAGTACATGCCAGCCCTGTATATATCACATGAAGCCATTCCTATGACATATATATATATATATATATATATATATATATATGAGAAGTAAACAAACAAACAATGTGTTTTGATATGGCTTTATTTACCCGACAATTTTTGGGAGAATATGTGCTTAATTGAAGTTGTACCTAATTTTGAAAATTAATTAATTAATAATTAATGAATTAGGTGGGCATACCTATTCAAATGTAAGGCTAAACAAATCGAGAAAAATAAATCTCCGTATGTACATTTCGGCCTATTAGGACTCATCAGCAGAGCTATAGACAGGAAGACCGCTTTGTGTGTGATTCGAACCCTGACTGTCAAGCTGACAGGCGGGGACTCTAACCATTACACCAGCTGGCCTTTCCAGATTTTTCGTTTTTTTGTTTAGAAGTAGGTTACATTCCACTTATGGTGACTTATATATATATATATAGTTAAAGATTGATGGTAAAATGAATGAAATGAAAAAAAATGAATGAAATGATGGGGTTATATGAAAAATCCTTTCCAAGGGACCCCTCTCAAAAGTATTAAAACACTTTTTGAGAGTGGGGTCCCTGATAGAAAGTTTTCCTCATCTATTATCAGACTCCTTTGATATATATATATATATATATATATATATATATATATATATATATACCAACATTTACATGGTTATTCTTTTGTCCATAACATAACTCATTTGGTTAACTCATCTCTTTGAAAAAACATGTAACTACATTAAAAAAGGGTACCTCATATGGTGTTATGGTTAGTAACCTAGATTAGCAGACCATTGTTTGTGAGTTTGATTAATACTGGGAGCCTCATACTTCTGGCCTTGTGCCACAATGTCATTGGAAAAATCAGGATAACATTCTACATAATTCAAGTTCAAAAACTCACATTGAAGGATGTACAATATCTTAAAATGTTAATAAAAAATGTAAAATTATCTTTTTACTGTTTTCTTTTATGCTTAATATAAATAACAATTCCAAGTTTATGTGTTAAAAAAAGAAAAAAGCAGATTTCTGTTACACATAAAATACATTTTTATTGTTTTAAATCATTTTTCAATTAATTGTTTATCATTTTTCATATATTTCCCACCAAAATATAAGGTAAGGTTATTTTCTATGGTAGATCATATTTGATATTTTTACCACATTAGCAGTAGCACGAGCTGTTGTCAGCACTAGATATACAAATTTATGATGTAAATGACTCCCTTAACAAAAAAAAAGGACAACCATTTTTACTTTTAAAATTATTTTCAATATTTTTCTCATAGAAACTATCAAAATGGAATCTCATTATTTTTAGCCATATTTTTAATGCAATCTTTTCTTTGTCAGAAAGTGAATGGGAGTTTTATTTTACATTTATAAATTTTAAAACATCTCTAAAATATGAAATACGAAAGTAGACGAGTTGAACTTTTAATATCGCATTCTTTAGAAAATAAGCTTACGATTCCCTGCCCCACCCCCAAAAATAGATAAATATTTTTTTCTTACTTATGAGATATAAGCTTCAAAATGTTAGACATCCTATTATTGACTTTATCAAAATAGTGATTTATTTTTTTGTTTTATATATTTTCCATCATTGTATTCTCTTTTTGCATTATAAAATTCATTTTCAGAAACCAAAAATTATAAAGAAACTTATTGTTCATTATATGGGGCATCAATGTACAAAACAAAAACTAACAAAAAATACTTAAAACCTATTTAATTTAAATTAAAGGTTTATTTAGAATAAACGCTCTTCTTTTATTATGTCATATAATGAAAATTTTATTAAAATCGGATTATTAGTTAATTTTTGTTGATATTTTGAAAAATTTTCTGTGATTCTCTTTATTAGCAGGTGCACAAATTTGCACATCCCTATATATATATATATATATATATATATATATATATATATATATATATATGGGAGCAAAATGCAGAAATCAATCTGATAGTATGTGGAGAAATGTAGACAAACATGGGATTTTACAATGGATGTAAGTTTATTTCTGGTGATAATGTCGATACTATAACATTTTGGTCTTTTCTACTTTCTTCAGGACACAAGCTGAGTTCTTCACAAGAATAATTTTTGTAGAATTTTTCTTTTTGTGGTTTTAAAAACAATATTTTTCTTTGACCTGATGCAAAAAAAATATTTTCTCTGATTCAATTGAATTATTTTTTATAAAAATAGTTCAATTGAACTATTTTTAATATTTTTAAGTGAATGAAAATTTTATTCACTTAAAAATTTAATCATGAATTTTAAACAGCATATTGAACACAATATTTTTTGTCATAAATAAAGATTTATTTAATCTATCTAAAAATCTATGATTAAATATGCATCATTTTGCATAACATATTTTCCAAAATTTTTATATATTTAAAAATTATTATAACAATTGTTCTTTTTCGTCTACTAAAAACCCAAAGTGTTAAGGACTAACATAAGTTTTTTCCTTTTTTTCCTTCAAAATACACAGATTTTCACTCTGGGAACAGCAACAACAGTTTTAGTGTGTTTGTCTTTATTGTGTTGTTATATTTTCTTACATTTTATGACTAGTGTGATTTTTTTTTTTATATGAAAGTTTACACTTTGAACTATCAATTTATAACCTAATCACCTTGCCATTGTTCTCCTTATCTTAGTTGTTGTTATTTATTTCTAATAATTTGTTGGCTCAACATCATTATCAAACCCACAACATATATACATAAATATACATTTTCTTACTTGGATGACTTTAACCCCCAAATTAATTCTTCTTTGTTTTTTAGGAAGGTCATTGGAGTGCAAATGGAAAAATGTGGAGCCAATTTCTGTTTAAAGAAGTTGGAATAATGTTTAAACAATATTTATTACTTTATTGGTTATTGTATTGCCATGTATTATCTGAGGACAGAACTGAACATAATTTCAATGTGTGTGTGTGTGAGTGTGTAGATTCCATGCTGATCCTGTGTCACCTTTGGCAATTCTGTAAATGGTTCTTTAATATTGGATTTCTCCTTAAATATTTTGGCATTCAGAGATTAATTTATGGCATACATTCTTATATTTCAGTCTGAAGATGTCAGCTATTCAGGCATGACCAGTGCTGCAAAATCTGCTGAAGAATGTTTCATTAAATAAGAATAAAATGTAAAGAGATTTTTTTTTTTTTTTTTCATTTTTGTTTGTTCTTATCAGCAAAATGCACTATGTACAGTTACCTCTTATGGTAACATTGTGTTATGATGTCATATCTAATGCTAGTGCATCATTATTATTATTATTACTACTAGCAAATATATGTACCCTGTGGGTACAAACATTTAAGTTTTAATGTCATAGAATATTATATTAAATTAGAAAGGCTAATGAAACTAAATAAGAATGCTGATAAAAAGATTTGAAACAGTATAATCGAAAAATAGAACAACTGAAACTTACTCTTCCTTCACTATATATCACTGATATCCAATTCCTCTAGTCTTTCATTGCTAAATTTTCCTAATTTAACTATTTAGGAAGTAAAGAATAAAATTACAGTTATTTGTTCTTGCTAATGGATTTCTTTTAAGATGTATCTTATTCATTAAGATAAAACCAAACAATTAGAAATCAATAATGATCAAATTTTTAATATCAATATGCAAATTAGCCTTCCCGTTCACACTGTAAACCGCTATTTTATTGTATATATAAATACAATTGCATGTTATTTGTATGTAGATATGGTCAACAGTATTAATAATGTAAGCAATTTTATTAATAATTAAGTTTTAAATAAAATAAAATTATGGAGAATGTAACATAAATAACTAAGGGAATTGTGACTTGAGAAGTAATATAGTTTCAGTCACAGACAGACAAACACACAATCTCCATTATATATATTTACCAACCCCTCCGCACAAGCAGGATGCGACACAAGGTCAATTTCTTAAGCAGAGTTTAACAGGTGTTTCTTCTCCTAGACTGGTTACCTAGCCATGGTTAAAGAGTCCAGTCTGCCCTGCTATTTACCCATAGCTGGAGGGAGAATTGGATTCATACCTTTCCCAAGGGTATTAGCGCCATGTGAAATGCCAACAGCTTCATCCAGAAATTGAACTCGGGTTGACAAGTCCATTTCCTGCGACTCTAACCATTAGTCCACGCGTCCCCAATCTCCATTATAATAAGATTATTATTATTATTATTATCATTATTATTATTGCAAATTTTCCCACCAGCATTAGCTAGTGGTCTTTCACCGGAGTCTGAGTGACAGCAAGTCTCTTCAGATCTCCAGGATTCTTCTGAGTATTCTAACCAATTTTAACAATGCTATTATTTGGTCTTAATTCTTCCTCTGATATCCAATTCCTCCAGTCTTTTTTTTTTTTTCAAGCCCTTTGGGACTGTTCCAAGAACACCAAATACAATTAGTATCACCTTCACTCTCATGTCCCACAGTTTGTTTTTTTTTGTTTTTTTTCAGTTCTCTGGTAAAATCCAAGTATTTTTAACTGGTGGGTTTTCATTGAATTCTGATTAACAGCAACTCGCCTTAGATCTCCAAGACTCTTCTATGTATTCAATCTATTTTCAACAGTCCTGAGGTCTAGATGGTCTCAATTCTTCTTCTGATCTTCAGTTACCTTAGTATATTTTAGGGACTGTTTTAAGGACACCAAAATTAATTGGTATTCATGTTCCACAACTTTTTCAACCCTCTGGCAAGATCCAGCTATCTGATTATCTTTCATTTTCTTTTATTTTGTTCTATCATCTGCAGGAACAGCAAAATCCACTAGATAACAAATTCTCTTCTTCTTGTTAATTGATATGAGGTCTGATCTTCTGATGGGGATTGGGTGATCTAGTTTTATCTGAAAGTCACAAATAATTTTATGGGTTTCATTTTTTAAGACAGTTTCTGGGTTGTGCATATACCCTTAGTCAGCATGATCAAATTATAATCTCTTGCACAATTCCCAGTGGATCACCTTTCCCACCCCAGTCATGGCTAGTCTTTTATTCTTTTTGTGCCAGTTTGCTGCATTCAATTATTATGTAATTAACCATTTCATCTCTGTCACCACATAATCTATACTTGCTATTTGCTGTGTATTATCAATTTTCACTTTGATATAATTGGTTCTTATGCATCACAAAAAGGTGTTATAGTGCTACCAATTTATTTACTGAATGAGTCTACATACAATTCTGAAATTTTTAATTACTGTAATTGTTTTCAGCGATTGTTTACATGATTTTTTTTGCAACATTTTTTTTTGTTGTTTTTTTTTTTCTTTTTTACAATATTAGTTTTTATAACTTGGAAATAAATTTGGGAATAATTGAAATTAATAGCAAAATCTAGCAAAAGTCACCCATGAAATAGAAATAATTCTTTTTACAGAAAGTAAGGAGCTACGTATAACAAATTGTCTTTAAATTAAGTGGCAGTACAATAATTATTGTTGAACCTTTAAAAGGTAAACTTGAATATTAAAGCAATACTTAAATGCAGCAATCAATATATAAATATAGATAAGAGATTTGTTTTTAAGTCCCAGACAATTCCAGGTAGCTCTGCTAGTATTCTATATATCAATACTCTTGTACCTTCATTCATTTCTCCATGTGTCATGCTTTGGTATCATATCTACACATTTTGACTAAATTTAAAAGAATAAGGAATATCAATTTATATATTTAATATCAAAATCTTTCAGTTATTTTTTTAAACATTATATTATACATTCTCAATAGTATTCAGGATTCCATTCCATTCCATATTGATCTATTTCACAATAGCTCTTAAATATAGATATCAAACTTTGTAATAGTTAAATAATCATACCATGGTATATCCACAGGTCCCACTATAAATATAGTGTAATTCAATATAAGATAACAGTTAACATAAAAATTAAAATGTTATTAAAGTATCATGTAGGTTAGCTGTAGAAAAAAGTTAAAATTAAGCATGCTTCATTATAAATATATTTGATATAAAATAATTATAAACGATTTAAAATATTATTAACATTCATGGCAGTAATTAAAATGTTTATTAAAATAATTTGTCTTAGACTAGCCATAAGCAAAAAATAAAGCATATTTTGTTGCTTTTGAGAATTGTATAGCACATTTTATTTATGCAAATAATCTTATAAGACCTTAAAATATGTGAAACATATAATATCATTACAATAAATAATAACAAGATTACGTATTTACAATTACAAAACTTTCTAATTGTGAACTGTCTCTCATAACAGTTCAAGCTTTAGGACCTTAAAAATGTTGATTGGCCACTGACATGGAGTGTTGAAATGTGGAATTTAGCAATTTTTGACCTAAAATCACTTTGGCATTTCATGTTATGCACTGAAAATCCAGAAGAAAGGAATTTGAAATTTGCTAATGAATAAGCATTACTAACAGGAAAAAGCAAAAGGATAGATGATGGTAAGGAATTAAAAATGACCCTACACCCTATCTATTTCTATTTTTAGTACATAGTTTCAATCTGAGATCATCAAAAGTAAAGTTTCTGAAGAAAGATTATTTTTCAGATAAAACTGAACCCTATTAATGACATAATTTATAGAATGGAATTACAAGAATTTGTAACAAATATTTGATTAAGATATATAAAAAAAATAGTGTAACGATCTTGTGATGAAAATATGATGTATTGGTCCTAAGCTAAACATTAAGAAAGAAATTATCTCTCTCTCTCTCTCTCTCTCTCTCTCTTATATATATATATATATATATATATATATATATATATATATATATATACTAGAAAAGACGTGACCTGTTGGGTCACCCATTGAGCTCGGGTTAGATTGTTGAAAAAAAATCACAATAATGTAATTTATTTTTAATACATTTTAAACTATTTTTCGGTCAATTTTGCTCAAATTTATCATAAACATGGCTGTCAATGCTGTCTAAGATGACGTAAAATCTGTATTTTACAAAATAAATTTACCCCCCCCCCCTTCCTGATTGAGAAAAATTACCAAAAATCGGGGAATTTTCCAATTTTAATGAAATTTTCAGTGTTGATTTATTGATAAATGAATTTTATAATGCATCAGTTATTTTATTTCAAAACTTTCTGACTTAATTAGGTATTTCTGCTTTGGTACATTAACATATAAAATTCATTTAAAATAGGAAGCGCCTAATTTTAAGTTTCAAATTTTATATCTTTAGATTTTAAAACAAATATTTATTTAATAACTACTTTAGTTTATTATTATTATCTAATAATTTTTGTAGAAACACTGTATTGAAAATTTAGGCCCACCCTCCTTTTAAACAGAACAAATATCGATATATATATTTTAATAATAGCCAATTAAATTGAAAAGAGTATAAAAAAGATCTACAAAAATTATTTTTTAATTTTTTATTTTACATTTTATTTTCCAATTTTTGGTACTTATTTTTTACCAGGATAGTTCCCTTAATTTTTTTCTACTATCTACACCTTTAATCTTTTGTCTTTTTATTTATACTGTAATTAGTTTCAACTTTATATAACCTCCACCAATATTTTGCGGGGAGGTCAAAGTTAAGTGACTTGAAAAAAATTCAGAAAGTTTTGAAATAAAATAACTAATAATTATAAAATACATTCATTGATAAATCAACACTGAAAATTTCATTAAAATCGGATAATTCCCTGATTTATGGTTATTTCTTTTCAATCGGGGGTGGGGGTAAATTTATTTTGTAAAATATGGATTTTACGGCAATTTTGCCAGTGCCTAATATTTTCATTTAGAAGAATTTTTGTATCTTTATCCTTCACAAAATATAAATATAAATGAATATAAATAAACTTTTGTGTTAAATCTGTATTGTTATTTTAACATTACTTGCATTCATAATAACAAAAAATTTACAGGGTCGGTAAAATAAACATAAAAGTTGGTTTGTCTTAATAATAGCCTCTATTTAAATTTTTACTCACAATTATTTGTTTCCTCCTTTGACCCTATAAACTTAAAAAAATAATAATTAAAGTAATTTTTAAAAAATCTATTTTAATACATGACATCAATTTTATTTATTCTTTTTTATTTTTTACAACCAAGAAAACAATTTTAAGTCACATTGTATACAAATCTTATTTACATTTTTTTTAGAAATCAAACAATTATCTTATGTTTAACTGATTAAGTCTTCTCTCTGGGTGGGGAGAGAGAGAGGGAACCATCAGCCACCAGTCAGTCAGTCAGCATTGTCTGTTGGAAACGTGGAAACGGAAGTTAATTTCTCTCTATCTCACACATTGATGCAAATAGAGAAAGTAAGACATATACTGAGTAGGTATTCTAAATATATTGAGAGGGGAAGAAAGAAACAGGCTATAAGTATAGACAGAGAATGGTGTATTTTTGTCTTAATTGCAAATTATGACTAATTAGAACCAAATGAAATGGAATTTTTTTTTCAAACATTAATTAGATTTAGGATTAAATCATATTTTGGGATGTGTTTTATGTCATTATACTACCTAGGAAAAAAGCCTTTAGGTGGCAAAAGTTGATTCACTCAGGTTTATTATAATAATGTATATATATTTATATATATACAAGCACATACACAGAGATACACACACATATACACACACACACACACACACACACACACACATATATATACACAAACACAATAGCAATACCATAATCTTTACTGACCATTACTGTCCCTCACAATCCTACAACTCCACCACCAGAACCTTTCCTCTCATGAGCCCTCAAATGACTCATCAAACCCACTGCAGATCCACAAAGTTTGATACAAATATGACATAGGAAGGACATCTTTCCCATTGAATCAGATGATAAAATTTGATGCTTATGCACCACCATATGTCTCTTAAGACCAGAAGCTGACTTACAGACTTTGTTACAGATTGCACAAGACACATTGTTTGTTCCTGGAATTTGCACGAATTGTCTTTGATGAGATTTCCTATGATTGACATATCCAGCCTTAGAAAGCAGAATTTGACCACATGTCTGACATTTCCAACCCTTTATGTTCTCTCCAATATGACAGCTGTATCCCTTTCGAAGTTGACACTTGAGGTTTTTATGCTCAATTCTTTCACTCTCAAAACTAGTACAGCCATCATCCACATGAATTCTCCAGTCAGTTCTCTTCAATCCCAGCTTTTCCCAGTTGTCAGGATTTACTTTTATTTTTACACAAACACACGCACATAGATACACACACACTCACACACACACACACATTAATTCATGTGACCAGGCTGTGGGTAAAACATATATGAAATATGTATAATAATAACAATAAATAATAATAATAATAATAATTATAAAAAAATAAAAAATAAAAACTCACAATATTAAACTACCTCTTACCTAGCCCCTAAAAACAAATCAACAGAATTGATAATCATAATTCTTGATAGATGTTATTTTCATTCTAACCTTCTAAAACCCAACACACACGCACTGGATATACATTGACATGATCAAGGCAAATATTTAAAAAAAAAAAAATTTTTTTAATTATTTTTAAAAAAGAATAAATAAATAAAATAAAAATAAAAATAAACAAAGAAATATCTTTAAAAAATATATATATTAAAAAAAAATAGATAAATAAGTAAATAAGATAAATAAGACAAATGTAATATTAAGAAACAAAACAAAGTAGAATCTGACAGGCTCTATAATCACAATTTTAATAAAATTAACTTCATTCTAATCTTCTAAATCCAACACACACATACACACATATTAACGTATTTGAAGAAGGAACGCACACAAACAGAACACACCCGCCTTTAACCTTAACCCCTAAAACAAACCAGTGGAATCTATAATCATAATTCTTTATAGATATTAGTTTTATTCTAACCTTTAAAGCCTAACACACACACTAGAAATACATTGACATGAACAAAACAAATAAGAGATTAGATATATATTATTTTAAAAAAATAAAATAAATAAAATATAAAAAAAGAATTTAAATAAAAAAATTAAAAAAATAATAATAAAAAATGAATAAATAAATAAAATAATATATATATATATATATATATAAAAAATGATGATAAAATAAATAAATAAATAAATTAAATTAAAAGTAAATAAAACAAAATAAATTAAAATAAAATAAGATAAATGTAGTGCTAAAAAACAAAACAAAATAGAATCTCGCAGACTCTATAAGAAATTTTTTTTTAATAGAATTAAGTTCATTCTAAGCAACACACACACACACACACATATATATATTAAGTTCATTCTTAAAATTAAGTTCATTCTAACCAACACACACACACACACACACACATATATTAATATACATGAACAAGGCATACACACAAGCAGAACACACACCCTATAAATAACACACACACATATATTAACGTACATAGACAAGGCAAACACGCAAACAGAACACACACCCTATAAATAACACACACACACTACAAATAACACACACACACACACATGATGTTTGGACTTAGCAAATACACCACATACAACAGGATAACAGACCACCTGATAGACAGTAAACTTACACACCCGCTCCCATAAACAATCAAGCAATATCTGGAATGTTAATCTCAGACACATATCAATAAAAAAGAGATCAGATGATCCTGCTAATAAAAAAAATTTTAAAAATTAAAAAAAAAAAAAAAACCTCACTTAGAGGCAAATCAAATCTGGAATAATAATTAAAATAAAATAAAAAGAAATGATCAGACACACAGACATAAGCACACACACACACACTTACACACACAAGCATGCACACACACACACACACTTACACACACAAGCACACACATAAACAAGCACCCCCAACCACACACACACAGAGAATTTGGAAGACCCAGACAATACAATTTGAGCAACTGCTAGGACCACTTCAGTTCGAGTATTCTTCTGATGATAGGATTTTTCATCCTGAAATATTAAGAATAAAGTAACAGGTTAACAAACAACATCGTAGTTACCTTCTTTTTTTCTTTACACTTGCATTGTGACAGCCTTCAAAACCAACCAACATACCAATATAAACACAATGCTCCAAGCAAATTACAAAACCCTTTTATATATATATATATATATATATATATATATATATATATACTAGCTTAAAAGCTGCCCTGTCAAGTAAAAATTAAGCTAGCTCCTGCGAAGGGCTCAATTCCAGCAAGTCAATCAGGTCCATAACAAGAGACGTGTGTGTCTGAGTTTCTTATCAGGCATGAAGATATTTGCTATTTCTCATACAATATGAGAATAGGCCAATTTTTTATTGCGGGTCATGAAGAACAAGAGGAAATGAGTGCTGTAAAGCTTTTCAACAAACCCAATCATCCCTTGCAACTGAACATGCTTTGTTTTTTCTCCAATGAGAAACATTTTTTACCAGGATCAAATGTTGAACACACAGAACAATCATTGATCTGCTCTGTCCTCACAATATATACCAATAGTGATTGTTATATACATCACAACAAGGACACTGTTGCTGTACCACTACTGTGGGCCCAATCAAGACCCAACTCAGCTGCTGCTGATACTATACTCGCCTCGCCCCACCCCTGCTGCTTCTGTTACCCCAAAACTTCAGTACAGAATAAAATCCTTGAATCTGACACACGTGTTTGTTAGCCTCTCCTTTCAGTATCACTTCTTCACTATTCTCTGAGCAGACTAAATGGTATTGGAAGTCTAACACAATTTCAACTCTAAAAGAACATACAAAGAAGAAAAAAAATAAGATGGAAGGCCTACCTCCTCCAAAACATTTGAATTTTGACCAAGAAAATCTCACCACAGCAAGGAAGATATGGAAAAAGGAATTTAACTTCTACATACAAGACATGGAAAGCAATATGAAATCCGGCAAAGTCCAATCTTCAATTCTAATGATATGCATTGGCCCAAAAGGCAGAGGAACATACTTTACATTCTCTTTCGACACACCAGAAGACAAAACAAATATTCAGAGTGTACTCAACAAATTTGACGTGTACTGTCAGCCAAGGAAAAACTTAACAATTACAAGACACAGATTCTTCACCTGCAAACAAGCAGAAAACCAAAGAATCGATGACTATGTGACAAAACCTCATCACAAAGCACAAGAGAGCAAACTTGGAAAAATAACAGAGGACCTTATCCAACATGTTTATTTTAATATGTGGGATAAAAGACTCTAAACTCAGAGAAAGACTTCTCATGCAACCCGATTAGAATTTACAGAGAACAATTCACGCTGGACAAACTGCCGAAGAAACAAAAATTCAAACAAAGATACTGAATACTACCTCAGAACACAGACCTGCTGAAACAGCAAATATTCGAAGTAGCAAGTACTAGTATTATCTGCATTATTCGGACTATTGTCCCCATCTACATTGTTATTTGTACAACGTTTCGGCCGATATGCCCTCCGGCCTTCTTCAGGTATTTCTTGTTGGACTCGGGAACCTTGTCGGTCTCGGGAACCTTCTCGAACTCGGGAACCTTCTTTTCGTAATCGGGAGCCATCACGGAACTTTGAACCTAACCCTTTATTTAGTCCTGTTCTCATTCTGCTAACCATAGCTGGGGTAGGAGTTTTGGTAATTATTTTTCTATCTAACTGCCTCTACTCTGGATTGAACTCGGGATCCAGAGATAACTGTCACTTAGAACTGTCTTAACCTAACTACCTTATCCACTAGGCCATGTGTCCAATTGGACAATTGAGTGTGAATATTGGTGAACTTATAAACCTAATGTCTTGTTTTTGGCTAGAATATCTACCTATTTACTTATGTACGATTTTTACCTAGACTCGTATTGTGTTTTTTTTTTTTTTTTTCTCCTCTCCTTTCTCAATCTGATCTAGCCTTCTTAATTATGGGTTCCCATATTGTATTCATTTCTATGCTAGGTCTACTTAACAGCCCAGTACAGCCTATCATATGTGCTGATTCTTTGAGGCGTCTTCTCTTCCAATGTTCTTCTCTATCTATTATTCTAACTTCATCCCATAAAGGCAGATGATTTCCCTTTTCATTCCATATATGGTCAGCCATACCCGACTTTTCTATTTCTCCTCGGACCACTTCTTTACGATGTTCTTTTAGTCTTACTTTCAGTGGACGCCCTGTTTCACCTCTGTATTCTTTGCCACAGCTGCATGGGATGGAATACACACAATTTTTGGTCATGTTATATTCTGTTGAGGGCTTGACTCGGACGAGATGTTTACGAAGAGTTGAGTCACTCCTGAATGTTGTCCTGATGTCATAGGGATTACATATCTTTTGAATCTTTTCAGCCAAGCCTTTCACATAGGGCAGACAGACTGTGGTGAGTTTTCGGGTATCATCCTCTGTCCTGCGATCCAGATTTCTCATAGACAATGTTATGCTCTCAGGATAATTGTTACGACGGAGGGTCTCTCTTAAGCTGTCCATTTCCTTCTGGTGTACCTCATCACTGCTGATGGCTTTTGCCTGATGTTGTAAGCAATGGACGATACCTTTCTTTACATTATATGGATGGTGGGAATTGAAGTTGAGATACTGTCCAGTGAAGGTAGGCTTACGATACACGGATGAACTGAATCCTTGCTCTGTGCGAGTTATTAACATATCTAGGAAGGACAATTTGTTGTCTTGTTCTTTCTCCATAGTGAACTGTATAGATGGATGGATTGAGTTCACATGATCCATTAGTATTTGAACATCTTCCTAATGGGGCCAGAGAATGAATGTGTCATCTACGTATCTAAGCCACATTGATGGCTTTAGTGGTGTAGATCCTAAGGCCATCTCTTCAAAGTATTCCATGTATATATTGACCAACACTGGGGACAATGGTGATCCCATAGCCAGGCCCTCCTCTTGTCGGTATATGTCAGAACCCATCTCGAAGTAAGTTGTTTCTACACAGAACGTCAGCATCTCCAGCAGATTATCTATTGGGATACAGGTGCGTTCTTCCAAATCTGAATCTGCAGTTAACTTATTCCATACCACTGTCAGAGTCTCATCAGTGGGTACCTTCATGAACAGACTCACTACATCTAGACTCACCATTTGGTTGGAATGGATGGGAGCATTTTTTGATTTTTTCCACAAAGTGGGCAAATTTCTTGACATATGATGAGGACTTACCTGTTAATGGGGTGACTATTTCAACTAGGTAACGGCTCAATGGGTGGCATGCTGAACCTCAGCAGCTGACAATGGGTTTTAGTTGAATACCATCTTTATGGATCTTAGGAAGGCCGTATATGTGTGGTAGCTTACTGTAGTTTTGAACTAGCTGTCTGTATTTTTTCTGCGGTATGAGGTCCTTGTTCTTACTAAGGATCTGTGACAGCTTCCTCTCGGTCTTCAGGGTTGGGTTCTTTTTAACCTTGCAGTAGCCACCATTTACAATTAGGTCTGCCAATTTGTTGAAGTATTCAGATTTATCCATCACCACAGTAGCATTGCCTTTGTCTGCTGGTAGTATTACGATGTTCTCATCATGTTGTAGTGATTTGATGGCCAGTTTCTCCTCCTTTGTGATGTTTGGTTTTGGAGGCTTTGATTTCTCTAGCACCTGCCTCACCTTCCATCTGCTCGTGCTTGAGGAATATTTAAGGCTGCCTTCTCAATTGGAGCTATCAGGTCCAAGTATTGAATCCGCTTGATGGTTGTGGCGAAGTTGAGACCCTTATTTAGCACTGTCTTCTCTGAGGCGGTTAGCTGGCATTTACTGATGTTGACAATGGCATCTATTGTCGGGTGTTGGGCTTGATCTGTTGTAACGTGGTTCTTTATCTTATCCAACTTCCTAATGTGGCGAGACTTGACCTCCTGAAATTCCTTGTTGTAAGCGTCATCCAGATATTGTTGGATACGGGCTCTGTCATCTGACATTGTAATTCTTTCCAGGAATGGGGCGAGCTTGCTGGAGATTTCAGACCGTAATTGATGTTTCCTCCAGCGGTTGTTCTGTATACGATCGCAGACTAGCTCATGCCCTACTCTTTTTGGTGATCCTTTGTACTCTTCTGGAATTAATAGCAAAAAATTTACGGAAAAAAAAATACAAGACTCATCTTCCCGGGAATGACAGGAATCTTGCCAAAACTGAGGACTATTGTGGTGGAAGCCACAAAAAGAAAAAAAATGTCCTGCATTTTATAAAACGTACAGCAATTGTAAAAGGAAAGGACATTACACTAAAATGTGTAGGACGAAAAAAAATATATGAGAAATAGAAGTTTCTTCAGAAGATTCAGACTCATGCAATGAACACGTGTTGCTAAACTCCATAGAAATGGAAGAAAAAGAAATACATTCAGTGGAAAAAAACAGCTGGATCATTGGACAGCAACAATAAAAGTAAACAAATTTAATATTAATTTTAAACTAGACTCTGGAGCAGAAATAAATGTACTGCCAAACGAAATTTATAAGAAACTTTCTCCACTACCGGAATTAAAGGAAACTTCAGTCAAACATTCATTATAGGTGACATTAATTCAAAACCTGTGAGGAATTAAACCTCATAAAAAGAATTTTTAAACACGACAACTTTTACAGAAAGACATAAATTGAAGCAATGAGTTATCTCAAAAAAATGATTATCAGCCAATCAATTCTACAATATTACAACCTCACCTACCAACAAAAATCACCACAGATACCAGCAAACATGGACTTGGAGCAGTGATGGACCAAATGCATAATGGAAAATGGAAACCCATATCTTTTGCATCAAGGGCCAAAACCTGCAGAACAAAATTACTGTCCCATTAAAAGTTGTAGAGTAATACAACGGAACAGATATTGGACTGGGACGCCCTTGGACAATCATCGGCAGTCACCTGCAATAATAGACTCTACCATGCACGTGCACAGCATGGGAGGGAACTAATATAAGCAGGCTTCCTCCTCAAAGCCGACAGTTCGCGTATAGTCGCCGAACCTGTTACAAAAGTGAGGCCCTGAGCATTGTATTTGCCTGCAATTTTTAAACACGACAACTTTTACAGAAAGACATAAATTGAAGCAATGAGTTATCTCAAAAAAATGATTATCAGCCAATCAATTCTACAATATTACATGGTAGGTGATACCAACAAAATCAGCACAGATATTACATTACTATTGGACAGTGGAACAGTCAAACACTCCTCAGCTTAATGGACTCTTCCTGGCACTAGTGGCAGTAATTATTTAAGCTGTTATAGTGGGTTCATTGGAGAACTAGTAACTGCATGGTTAGGCTTGGCCAGTCACATTGCTCAAACCAATTGTTGACTGTCTAACTGACTTACTTCAATAATTTCAATGTTTACAGATTTGAAGACTGCCAGTCATCAACAGTCATCAAAAAATTGAAAACATCATTCTCAAAGCTTGGTATACCGAGGATAATAGTCAGTGACAATGGCCCCGAATTCAAATCGAGAGAATTTGAGACATTTACCAAACTATGGGACATAAATCACATAACCACCAGACCAAATTACCCTAGGCAAATGGCATGGTAGAAAGAAATATACAAACAATAAAGAAAACCCTAAAGAAAGCCATAAAAAACAATGAAGATACCTACATGGTACTTTTAGCACTACGCACAACACCACTAAAAGATGGTTCCCCTTCTTCAGCTAAAAAATTAATGAACAGAATGCTGAGAACAAACCTACCTAACATTACCAGCAACAAATACAAAACAAAAAAAAAACACAGCCAAAAAAAACACACACACACGGGAGCTCATACTTAGACCAAATGACAGCATAAGAATTAGATTTGATAACAATTGGCTTAGAAAGGGCAAAGTAATTAAGAAACTAGATCAACCTCATTCCTATCTAGTTCTCAATGAAGAGGGAACACAAATAAAATGCAACAGGCATCATTTATTAAAGATCAAGGAACCACCAACAGACACTAACATAGATTGTTATGAATACATATTCCCAGATCAAAAGCGTAACACCCAAAATCAACACACAGACCCCCCTACCTTGATACAACAAAACAAAGCACATACACCACACAAAGTGGAAGAATAATAAACCCTCCACAAAGATACAGAGAATAAAATAAAAAAATAAAGGTAACATGTTATATACATTACAGCAAGGACACTGCTGTGGGCCCAACCAAAACCCAACTCAGCTGCTGCTGATACTATACTCGCCTCGCCCCACCCCTGCTTCTAATGTTACCCCCAAAACTTCAGTACAGAATAAAAATCCTTGAATCTGATACACGTGTTTGTTAGCCTCTCCTTTCAATATCATTTATTCACTATTCTCTGAGCATACTAAAGTGATGAAAAGCAGATTCAACACAGAGTCGTACATCAAGTGGAAGAGGTAGGGCTGCCCTGGATCGAGCGGTTGGCTGCTGGAAGACACTACATCTGGCAACAGGACTTTGCACCATGCCCCTAACACCTAGCCACCTAACTCCCCAGATTGCAATCCCTTTGATTGTTAGATGTGGAGCACAGTTG
>CM042147.1:97984819-98029819 GCA_023376005.1 Doryteuthis pealeii | reverse complement strand
GTTGCATCATGCCAAAGAAATAGTGCATTTTCATAGGTACTCATCATTCATTTTAGTTGCCAGTTGCATCATTCCAAAGAAATAGTTCATTTTCATAGGTACTCATCATTCATTTAATTGCCAGTTGCATCATGCCAAAGAAATAGTGCATTTTCAT
This sequence comes from Doryteuthis pealeii, assembly GCA_023376005.1. Taxonomy (NCBI): domain Eukaryota; kingdom Metazoa; phylum Mollusca; class Cephalopoda; order Myopsida; family Loliginidae; genus Doryteuthis; species Doryteuthis pealeii. The sequence continues at coordinate 98,029,662 of CM042147.1, read as the reverse complement.
AGGTACTCATCATTCATTTTAGTTGCAGTTGCATCATTCCAAAGAAATAGTTCATTTTCATAGGTACTCATCATTCATTTTAATTGCCAGTTGCATCATGCAAAGAAATAGTGCATTTTCATAGGTACTCATCATTCATTTTAGTTGCCAGTTGCATCATGCCAAAGAAATAGTGCATTTTCATAGGTACTCATCATTCATTTTAGTTGCCAGTTGCATCATTCCAGAGAAATAGTTCATTTTCATAGGTACTCATCATTCATTTTAATTGCCAGTTGCATCATGCCAAAGAAATAGTGCATTTTCATAGGTACTCATCATTCATTTTAGTTGCCAGTTGCATCATTCCAAAGAAATAGTGCATTTTCATAGGTACTCATCATTCATTTTAGTTGCCAGTTGCATAATTCCAGAGAAATAGTTCATTTTCATAGGTACTCATCATTCATTTTAATTGCCAGTTGCATCATGCCAAAGAAATAGTGCATTTTCATAGGTACTCATCATTCATTTTAGTTGCCAGTTGCATCATTCCAAAGAAATAGTTCATTTTCATAGGTACTCATCATTCATTTTAATTGCCAGTTGCATCATGCCAAAGAAATAGTGCATTTTCATAGGTACTCATCATTCATTTTAGTTGCCAGTTGCATCATGCCAAAGAAATAGTGCATTTTCATAGGTACTCATCATTCATTTTAATTGCCAGTTGCATCATTCCAGAGAAATAGTTCATTTTCATAGGTACTCATCATTCATTTTAATTGCCAGTTGCATCATGCCAAAGAAATAGTGCATTTTCATAGGTACTCATCATTTATTTTAGTTGCCAGTTGCATCATGCCAAAGAAATAGTGCATTTTCATAGGTACTCATCATTCATTTTAGTTGCCAGTTGCATCATTCCAGAGAAATAGTTCATTTTCATAGGTACTCATCATTCATTTTAATTGCCAGTTGCATCATGCCAAAGAAATAGTGCATTTTCATAGGTACTCATCATTTATTTTAGTTGCCAGTTGCATCATTCCAAAGAAATAGTGCATTTTCATAGGTACTCATCATTCATTTTAGTTGCCAGTTGCATCATTCCAGAGAAATAGTTCATTTTCATAGGTACTCATCATTCATTTTAGTTGCCAGTTGCATCATTCCAGAGAAATAGTGCATTTTCATAGGTACTCATCATTCATTTTAATTGCCAGTTGCATCATGCCAAAGAAATAGTGCATTTTCATAGGTACTCATCATTTATTTTAGTTGCCAGTTGCATCATGCCAAAGAAATAGTGCATTTTCATAGGTACTCATCATTCATTTTAGTTGCCAGTTGCATCATTCCAGAGAAATAGTTCATTTTCATAGGTACTCATCATTCATTTTAATTGCCAGTTGCATCATGCCAAAGAAATAGTGCATTTTCATAGGTACTCATCATTTATTTTAGTTGCCAGTTGCATCATTCCAAAGAAATAGTGCATTTTCATAGGTACTCATCATTCATTTTAGTTGCCAGTTGCATCATTCCAGAGAAATAGTTCATTTTCATAGGTACTCATCATTCATTTTAATTGCCAGTTGCATCATGCCAAAGAAATAGTGCATTTTCATAGGTACTCATCATTCATTTTAGTTGCCAGTTGCATCATTCCAGAGAAATAGTTCATTTTCATAGGTACTCATCATTCATTTAATTGCCAGTTGCATCATGCCAAAGAAATAGTGCATTTTCATAGGTACTCATCATTCATTTTAGTTGCCAGTTGCATCATGCCAAAGAAATAGTTCATTTTCATAGGTACTCATCATTCATTTTAATTGCCAGTTGCATCATGCCAAAGAAATAGTGCATTTTCATAGGTACTCATCATTCATTTTAGTTGCCAGTTGCATCATGCCAAAGAAATAGTGCATTTTCATAGGTACTCATCATTCATTTTAGTTGCCAGTTGCATCATGCAAAGAAATAGTGCATTTTCATAGGTACTCATCATTCATTTTAATTGCCAGTTGCATCATGCCAAAGAAATAGTGCATTTTCATAGGTACTCATCATTCATTTTAGTTGCCAGTTGCATCATGCCAAAGAAATAGTGCATTTTCATAGGTACTCATCATTCATTTTAGTTGCCAGTTGCATCATGCCAATAGTGCATTTTCATAGGTACTCATCATTCATTTTAATTGCCAGTTGCATCATGCCAAGAAATAGTGCATTTTCATAGGTACTCATCATTCATTTTAGTTGCCAGTTGCATCATGCCAAAGAAATAGTGCATTTTCATAGGTACTCATCATTCATTTTAGTTGCCAGTTGCATCATGCAAAGAAATAGTTCATTTTCATAGGTACTCATCATTCATTTTAATTGCCAGTTGCATCATGCCAAAGAAATAGTGCATTTTCATAGGTACTCATCATTCATTTTAGTTGCCAGTTGCATCATGCCAAAGAAATAGTGCAAATCCACAAACTCCTTTTGGCCAATTGTAAATTGAAGTTGCATGAGATAGCAAAGGAGTTGAAGATATCAGAAGGCAGAGTATTCACCATTTTGCATGAACTTCAATAAGAAAACTGTGTTCAAAGTGGGTGCAGCGTTTGCTCACCATCGATCAAAAACAACAATGCGTCGACAATTCAGAGTGTTGTTTGCAACTGTTTCAACACAACAAAAAGGAGTTTTTACATAAATATGTGACAATGGATGAAACATGGATCCACCACTTCACTCCAGAGTCAAATCGGCCATCAGATGAATGGACAGCAGCAGGTGAAAGCTGTTGGATTTTGTTTAAAGTATTCAACTCTGTTACAAGATGAATGCAAGACTAAAACTAGAGTTTGGTAGGTGGCTTATATGGAGCTTTGGATTGTTCCATTATGAACTCAGGCAAGTTAATTTCCTGAGTTCTGATTGGCTGTTGGATTTGAGGGTTAGTAAGAACAGGGATAAGTACCCACTCTTCAGCCACCACTTTGTATTATGCCAGCAGCATGCAAGGACTGTATTAAGTTACAGCTTGCCTGTTGTTCTCGTCTGCTAACTCGACGGTAGTTAGAACCCCACTGCGATGGTGAGTATCATTGTTTCTACAATTCATTTTAGTTGCCATTTGCATCATTCCAAAGAAATAGTGCATTTTCATAGGTACTCATCATTCATTTTAGTTGATTTAAAATTTTATTACTTCACTTGTATCATGAATAGGGTGCATTATTTAATCCATAGATGCATCTCTTTAGCTTCCACACCTATGATTCTGGACATAGACTGAATTGATGATTTATGAAACACGTCTTTCATTCCAGTATATCACCCTGAAAAAATTCTGAGGTGAAATTAAGAGCCTCAACCTGCTTCAACAAGAGGCTGTTAACATTAAAAGTTACATAGCTTCATGGTTGCATGTTGGAGAGTCTGTTTTTAAATTACTCGAGTCCTCTTTGTAGCTACGTGAAACAAGATGGGCCTTCATTATCTTATTATTATCTTTGTATTTCTCAGTTATCACCCATCTTATTGATATATATTTCTGACCCATGTTAGACATGCATTCATATACCTCAGGATTTTTTTAATTTTAATTCTTTATCCAAACTATGAAAATACAAATTGGTAACAATTATTCTGAAACAGTATATACCATTCAGTGTTCCTCAGGGATCAGTACTGGGACTTTTATTGGTGCATTTGAAGGAAGAAATTGCTAAAAAATGGCCACAAATGAAGAAGAAAAAAGGTCTCTTTCACCAAGACAATGCACTGTGTCACAAGTCGATTGCAACGATGGCAAAACTACATGAATTGTACTTTGAATTGCTTCCGCACCCACCCTATTCTCCAGATCTGGCCCACAGTGACCAAAAGGAGATTATCAATTATCAAAAGGAATAACACAAATGGATCTAAATAAATTGTCATATTTTGAAGATATTTGGAAATTAAAATTTAACATAAATGTAAAGTATTCCACACTGGATCCAAAAACATTAGAATTGAATATGAATTAAGCAACATGAAAATCAAAAAAGGTAAATGAGGAATGTGATCAAAGGGATTTGATATCACTTTTAAAGCTAACAATCATATTTTGTCTATTATGTCAAAGGGAAATGATTGGCCGGATGGTTGGAAATTATATCTCAATGGAGACAAATGGTTTGAAAATATACAAAAACCTAGTAAGACCTCATATAGAACATTGTACTCAGATCCAGTGTCTAGACATGGAAATTGGAGTGCATATAAAAAAGAGTGACAAAACTAATAAAAAGAGTTAAAGGTAGTTATATAGTTACAGGGGGAAATTAAAGAAATTAGGATTAACTACTTTATGAGAAAGAATGAGAAGAGATCTAATTAAAATTTTTCATAATAATAAACTTATTATGGTAAACACTTTTTTGATATTTCTATTCAAACTGGAAACTGTAAGTCTATTAACCAATTGAATTTTTTTTGCTAATAGAGTACTATGTTTTTTGAAAAAAAAATTAACTAATTAGATCAAAAACAACTATAGCATACAAAATTCTAAGATTAATTTAGATGATTTCAGAAAAAATAGTAATAAGAATAATAATTTAAGAGGGAATTTTTAGGAAATTTCAGATGAATTGCTTAACAAAATTTGATCTGCAAATAATTGTTAACACATCACTCAATAAGTCCCAGGTCTAACGAATAAAACAACAACTTTTAGGCAAAATTCCACTTTATTCATCAACAGTCTCCTTCTAGGGTGATACACTGATTCCAATGCTTCTCTAACAATTCGATGCCTTTTTTGTATAACGATTTGTCTTTGGCCTTAAAATACGCCTGTGTCCGATATCTTCATTGGAGCCAAATCTCCTTTTGGTCACTGTGGGCCAGATCTGGAGAATAGGGTGGGTGCGGAAGTAATTCAAAGTGCAATTCATGTAGTTTTGCCATCGTTGCAATCGACTTGTGACACAGTGCATTGTCTTGGTGAAAGAGCACTTTTTTCTTCTTCATTTGTGGCCATTTTTTAGCAATTTCTTCCTTCAAATGCACCAATAATGCTATATAATATTCGCTATTGATGTTTCTTCCTTTCTCAAGGTAATCGATGAACAAAATACCTTGTGCATCCCAAAATATGGAGGCCAAAACCTTGCCTGCTGACGTTTGCATCTTTGGTCGCTTCGAACAGCTTTCACCTGCTGCTGTCCATTCATCTGATGGCCGATTTGACTCCGGAGTGAAGTGGTGGATCCATGTTTCATCCATTGTCACATATTTATGTAAAAACTCCTTTTTGTTGTGTTGAAACAGTTGCAAACAACACTCTGAATTGTCGACGCATTGTTGTTTTTGATCGATGGTGAGCAAACGCTGCACCCACTTTGAACACAGTTTTCTTATTGAAGTTCATGCAAAATGGTGAATACTCTGCCTTCTGATATCTTCAACTCCTTTGCTATCTCATGCAACTTCAATTTACAATTGGCCAAAAGGAGTTTGTGGATTTGTTTGGTGTTTTTCGGGACAACTGCCAAATTTGAGTGACCTGAGCGTTCAGCATCATTTGTGTCTGTACGACTGCGTTTAAAATCAGCATACCACCTCTTAACTGTTGTTTCTGATGGAGGAGAGTCTGAATAACCCTTCTCAAGCCATTGCTTTGCTTGAACAGTATATTTTGCCATCAGTAAGCAATGCTTTATCAACTCACACAATTCAGATTTTTCCATTGTTTTGAAAATTTGCAACAGTAGCTTCACTTAAATAACTGTAATTTGTAAATTAATAATCTGATTGGGCTCAAAATTTGACACGTATTATTAGAAGGTTATTACTTTATAAAAATTATTAGTAGCGCCATCTTATGTCAGGCCCAGGACTTATTGAGTGATGTGTTATATTAACATTGTATATGTTCTGTGCAAAGTATTTTTTTGTTTGTTAAAGGTTGAGGTAAGAAGATAGAAAAAAAAAAACATGCCCAAGGAGGCATAACAAACAAATAAATAAATAGATATTGACTCCAAAATTTTAAATGAATAACTTCTTCTATAATAAACTTAATTCTTTTTTAATTGATTAACAAAAACATTTATTAAAATCAGATAATTAGCTGATTTTTTGTGAACTTTTAAAAATATGTACTTTTTTTTTTAGTGTTTAAACAGTTTATATACCTTTTTGTTCATACCTACATTAGAGACATACATTAAACTTTATTAGCTTTCTCTGTTTTGTTGTCACTGCAGCTGTTGCTGCTCCTCCTGCTACCGCTCTTGTTGTTCAGGAGATTCAGAAGTGGTTGAGGCAGTGGTGGACTTCTCTTTTTTTACTACTTCAGACCACACCCTTTTGCCATGGCGTCCTCCACCAGTTTGGGTGTGGGGACTGTTTTAGTCATTGGTATTGTTGTCCTCGCGGGTGTTTCTGCTGCCTTTGGTGGATTGGGTAGAGGCCTTTTTGAGTAGACCCTAGCCATATGTCCTTGCTATTTATGGATCCAGCAGTGAGGTGCCATCTTTCAACCACAACCATCGTTGATCTCCGAAAGATATGGTATCTGGGATTGCCATGAACACCTCTCTTCTGAGCCTAGTGCTTGTACAGTAGCTTTTTCATTGGAGAGGTACACAGCCTCAACGTCACTGTAGGAACTTAAAAATACTGTTAGATGTCAGGATGTTAGTTCAACAGGTACATTATGGATGTAGACCTTCAGACTGTGGCATCATATATACTCTGATCATAGCCAGTTCTTCTATTTTAGGTGCTTCGTAGACAGCCTCAATGCTTCCTCCACTGTTGGTAGCAAGATGTCCCACATGGTGAAACTTTTGCAAATGTATTGGGTTGGTACTCAGTTTGCCCAGAGAAGCTCCTCCACAGTCTCTCTTTTTAACTCTGAGAGCCTCTTAGTATTTGTGTCAGAGACTACAAGGCACAGAACTGTCAAATGTAGCTCTCTCTCTCCACGTCCCAAGAACTGGCTTTATGATGTTTCCATTGATTGATATAATCTTCAGAATTTATTAGGTATGCCTCTCTATGTGTACTTAATTTTGTCAAGAGGATATAACTTTTTTGCACATGAGTGGGACTAATTGTTAAAGTGCATATTGCACCAAATGCTTCCAACTCTTTTTTGCAAGTGTACCAGCTTCTCCACTACAATGGAGAATGTAGAATACTGATAATTGTCATTCTGTGTTACTTTCACCCTTAGCCAGGATTGAACCTGCAGTCTGGAAATGACTGTTACAGATTGTTAACTATTGGACAGTAGAACAGTCAAACACCCCCTCAGCTTAATGGACTCTTCCTGGCAGCAGTGGCAGGAATTATTTAAGCTGTTATAGTGGGCTCATTAATGAACGAGTAACTTCATGTTAGGCTTGGCCAGTCAAACCAATTGTTGACTGTCTGACTGACTTCAATATGGCGCTGCGAACAGGATTCGACCTAGCTGGATGGGAAAAGCTGTTTATTGAGGCAGGCATATCTGTTGCCTCTGCCAAAACTTATGCCCAGACATTTTCTAGTGAAGAGATTGCAAGGTCCAGCTTGCATATGCTAGACCGTGCAATGCTTAAGGAACTGGGTATCAAGACTATGGGTGACATGCTCACTATACTAAAGCTAGCCAAGAATCCCCCAGTGACACTCCCATTATCAGCTAATTATGCAAGAACACCAACTGCAAAACTTCCTCAAATCCGTTCGGAAATGACCCCACAACAATTCAGGAAGTTCAGGATAGACTGGGACGTATTTACAAAGATGACCAATCTTCCCCCCATACAGACTAACATTCAACTGTACAATTGTGCTGATGAAACTGTCCAGAATTCTATCATCAATACTTACCCTGACTTCTTCAACACCAACCCTAGCAAACTGCTTGATATGCTAGAGGTGTTGGTTACACAGAAATCAAATCCCATGGTGCACAGAATCTCCTTTTCATCCATCATACAGAGTGACCATGAGTCCATCCAGGATTACTTGATTCGTCTACAGTCAGGAGCACAAGATTGCAACTATATATGCCCCAACTGTGATCATGACTTGTCCAACATATATATAAAGGATCAGTTCATTCGGGCATTGCTAATGACACACTACAGGCGGATATATTGGCTAAGGCAGGTTCACTGATGACCTTGGAACAAAATATAACTCATGCAAAAGCATTCGAGATGGCCATGCGAGACCAAGATAAGATATCTGGTACCTCAGATGTTGCAAGGATTCGAACATCTGCGTATCACCGACAGAAATGGGCCCAAAATTCAGCCCGTTCAGGCACTACCTTCAACCGTGGAGACATGGTGGAAAAAAAACCCAACGTAATGCATGCAGAGGTTGTGGTAGTTACCGGCATGGTGGGGCTGGAATAGGTAACCGGCCACGGATGTGTGCGGCATGGGTCAAACGTGCAAAGCTTGTGGAAAACGGAACCACTTTGCAAATGTCTGCCAATCAAAGAATGAAGAAGGTGCTATTAAGTGTCTGGAAGATGAAGAAGCCAGTATGGATGCCCTGATTGCGCACCTAATATTCGATCCAGTAACTGACAGTTACAAACCAGATAGCCACAACGGCCGCGAGGAGGTGGAAGCCACATTAACCCCATTTTCCCCCTGCCCTGACCCAAGACAAGCCAGAGATATCCCTGCCGCTTGTCCTACCAATCTCAAAATCTACCCTGACAGTGGTGCAACCATATGCCTCGGTGGGTTGAAACATCTACAGTACATGGGACTCTCGGAGAAAAATTTAGTCCCTCTAAAAAAAAAATACGTGCAGTAGGAGGGTTCTCATTGGTGTGTCAAGGTTGGCTACCCATCATGTTTACAATTGGGGAGAGGACTACAAAACAGGCACTATATATATGTAAAAATATACAGGTGATATACTTTAGTAAGGCAGCCTGCATTGATGTGGGTATATTACCTCCATTCTTTCCTAAACCTATGGCAGGGCCTCCCGCCCTGCAAGTAATTCAATAACATGCAATGCGGTATTCACGGATTCCCAGCATAACACACCAAAAGCTCCAGCCCATAAAATCCAATATCCTAAAACCCCTCCATTTCCACCAACCAATGAAAACGTAGAAAAAATTAAGCAATGGTTGTTAGACCAATTCGCTACGACAGTTTTCAACAAAAACGGAAAATTTCCTGCTATGGCTGGGCCCCCAGCCCACATACACCTCAAGGAAGGATCAACCCCAAAGCAAGACATAACCCTATCCCAGTACCATATCATTTTAAAGAGAAGGTACGACAGGCCCTTTGGGATGATGTCAAAAGGGTATCCTCGCCCCAGTACCCATTGGCACCCCCACTAACTGGTGCAGCACAATGGTAATAACTGCAAAGAAAGACGGGAGGCCTAGAAGAACGGTAGACTACCAATATTTGAACTCCCAATGCAAGCGAGAGACACACCACACCAGCTCGCCATTCCAATTGGCATTACAGGTACCTTCCAACACTAAGAAAACTGTCTTAGATGCTATGGATGGCTATCATTCAATCCCTCTAGATGAGGAATCACAACCACTCACTACCTTCATCACTGAGTGGGGTCGTTTTATGTATCTGCGAATGCCCCAGGGATATTTAGCCTCCGGCGATGCCTATACACGCAGATATGATGAAATAATCAGAGATGTTCCCCGCAAAGTTAAGGTAGTTGATGATACCCTACTCTATGACGAAAATATAGAAGGTGCTTTTTATCATACCTTTGATTATTTGTCACTGTGTGCAGAAAATGGGATCACGCTCAACAAGGAAAAATTCCAATTTTGTCAGGATGTGGTTCAATTTGGTGGTCTCCAAATAACACCAACAGGAGTTGCCCCTTCCAAAGAACTACTCAATGCAATAAAAAAACTTCCCTATCCAAAGAACATAACCGACGCAAGGTCATGGTTTGGGTTGGTTAATCAAGTGGCATGGGCATACTCCCTAAGCCCCATAATGGCTCCTTTTCGAGACCTGGTCAAACAAAATTCACACTTTACGTGGAACCAAGATCTCGAGAACGCGTTCCGCAAATCTAAGGAGGTTATCGTTGGCTTGGTAAAGAAGGGAGTTACAAGCTTTGACATCAATCGCGCAACCTGCCTTGCCCCAGACTGGAGCAAGGAAGGTATGGGTTTTTTATTGCTCCAAAAACACTGCACATGCCCCACAGACAAGGCTCCAGTTTGTTGCACAGAGGGCTGGCGCATCATATTTGCAGGTAGCAGATTCTGCACTGACGCAGAGCGCCGATATGCACCCATTGAGGGCGAAGCAGCTGCAATCGCCTGGTCATTAGACAAATGCCGCATGTTTATCATGGGATGCCCTAATGTAATAGTGGTCACAGACCACCAGCCTTTAACAGGGGTATTTGGTGATAGGGACCTTAGTAAGATTCACAACCCACGCCTATTTAAACTGAAGGAGAGGTCCCTAAGATATTTCTTTACCATTCAGCACTGCCCCGGCAAGTGGCACAAGGGTTCTGATGCCATATCCCGCAACCCAGTTGCCATAGTAGAAGCCCTTACTACTTTATTCTCAACACAACCTTCTAACCAGGACACACACCTCTCTGACGACATAGATGACTTAATGGAATCAGTGACCCATCAGGCAATGACGAATTGTAGGGATAGCAACAATATCATATCACTTGACCATATTCGTGCATCTGGCCAGAATGATCAGCATTACACATCACTTTTAAAGGTGATTGAACAAGGATTTCCTTCTATACGTTCTCAGGTCGAACCAGGAATCCGCCATTTCTGGGAGGTACGTCACAGACTCACCACGGACAGAGGCTTAGCACTGATGGACGAAAGAATTATCGTACCTAGGACCCTACAAGGGAAAGTGCTACATTGCCTACATTCAGCTCATCAGGGTGTAGAGGGCATGAAAGCTCGTGCAAACGATTCAGTGTATTGGCCTGGTATGAACGCATCCATACGCAATTTCAGGAATAATTGTCGGGTGTGCACCAGTATCGCCCCATCCCAACCCTCGAGCCAATCACTTTAACAGCAACTCCAGATTGGCCCTTCCAACAAATAGTAATGGATATATTTTACGTTGGGCATATTGCATACCTTGTTTGCGCAGACCGACTCACGGGCTGGATCATCTTATATCACCTAAAACCTGGTCATGCCACCACTAAAAGATTAATATCTATTTGTAGGAAACTCTTCCACACTTATGGTACTCCTGAAGAGCTGAGTAGTGACGGTGGCCCTCCTTTTAATTCTGAGCAATTTCATCAGTTTCTCAAGTCATGGTGTGTAAAACATAGAAAATCATCAGTAGCATACCCTCAATCCAATGGCCGAGCGGAACTCGCTGTCAAAACTGCCAAAAGGATAATCCATGGCAACACAGGCCCTCAGGGTTCACTAGACAACGATAGTGTTGCCCAAGCAATCCTCCAATACCGCAATACTCCCATTCAAGGCATCGGCCTATCCCAGCGCAGTTGCTGCTCCACCGCCGACTCCGGGATTCGATCCCATTGAGACCTATCCTCTACAAACCACATTCTGAATGGATAGCCGCAGCACAACGTCGTGAGGAGAGTTTTCGTCAACGGAATGTCCTGCTGTCGGAAAGATACAATAGGTACACACACAGTCTTGACCCGCTACAGAATGGTGACAAAGTAGCCATTCAAAACCCATCAAACCGCCGGTGGACCACTACAGGCACCGTCATTGAGGTTCTCCCACATCGGCAATACCGGCTCCGAGTGGACGGATCAGGTAGGATCACACTCAGAAACCGACGCTTCCTGAAAAAGCTGACCACAAAACCCAAACCCACACCATTGCCTAGTGCTATGCTTGATCCCATTGGCTCCAACTCTAACACCCCACACCTCAACATTAGGGACCAGGCCTCACCCAATGTCACTCCGCCCCAAAACCAAGGCCGACGAAAATACCCCGGGCATTGTCAAGATTGCTCCCCTCTAATCAGCCTGGCCGAAAGGAACTAATTTCTCCTCAAAGGCCAATACGCCTGCGCAATGGGAGAGGGGGGAGGAAGGGGAGATGTAGAATACTGATAATTGTCATTCTGTGTTACTTTCACCCTTAGCCAGGATTGAACCTGCAGTCTGGAAATGACTGTTACAGATTGTTAACTATTGGACAGTAGAACAGTCAAACACCCCCTCAGCTTAATGGACTCTTCCTGGCAGCAGTGGCAGGAATTATTTAAGCTGTTATAGTGGGCTCATTAATGAACGAGTAACTTCATGTTAGGCTTGGCCAGTCAAACCAATTGTTGACTGTCTGACTGACTTCAATAGAGAATACGGATTCCTGGGAACTGAGGAAGTTGCAACACCTACAAATGCGTTATCTCTACACTCTAAATTTTAAGATCAACTGAAAGCAAGCTAAATCTTTAATATTTTCAAAATCAAGAGTTCTTCATTCATTTTGCAAAACTTGCATTATATATCATTTCCGTTTTACACAAGTTTTATCTACAATGTTTTCAAATTCTCTACTCATTAAGCCAATAAAAAGTCCTACTGATGTTGCAATACTCTTACTCATAATGCCTTTATTTACACCTTATCATTCATTAGAGATTATTAAATTATTGTTTTGTTTATATATCTTAAATTGTTATTTGTCTAGTTATTTGATTAACTTAACTAAAATTTGGGAATTTAACCAACTACTAATTCTAATGTATATTATAGGCTAGAGGATGCTGAATTTTAGTGTGTTCAGAATAGGCCCCCTTTTTGTTTGATGAATGCTATGTAAAAAGGATTAGAATTGATGAGTCTAAATAATAAGAAACAGGAGAATAAAAGAATACAAAAAAAACAAAAAAAATTTGAACTGAAAATGACCAGACTGAAAAATAAAAAATTCCAACAGAGCAGACAATAAAGTGCCTCTCCTCTGCTGATTGAGTGCACTAAACTACCCAGTTAAACACATTCAACCACTTCCTAAAAAGATTAGATGAACTGAAGCCCGATATCATCACAGGGGTCACCAGAAAAAATATAAAAAAACCCTCATAAATTATCAATGTACCATTTTCAATAAAGTTAGCAGACTGATGAAACTCATAGGTATATTCAGATACCTGTGGGCTGAATGGATCTATAACCACAAAATAGCCAATTTTTAAGCCTTTTTCTTTACTAAATATATGCATACACATATGATATACACATCTACACATACAGATATATATTTTTATATATTTATGTAAACATACATACATTTACATTAACACACACATTATGTATTTTACTTTAAAACTAAAAAATATTTTTGTTAAAATTATATTATGTATATATATATATAATATATATAATATATATATATATATATAATATATATATATAAATATATATATATATATATATATATATAATATATATATATAATATATTATATATAATAATATATATAATATATATATAAAATATAATATATATATATATATATATATATATATATAATATATATATATATAATATAAATATATAATATATATATATATATATATATATATATATATATATATATATATATATATATATATATATTGCTTTCAGGTTTTCCTTATTTATGAGAGAAGAGTAGTCAATATCAGGGATAGATTGTATGTAGATCTAAACTGTTCAGACACAGAAATTGTTGATCTGAAAATAGAGGAAAGCATGAAACTGACAGTCCCCATGCAATGTTAATTACTGTTTCTACTGTTTTTTTAGGGGATAATCATTGAGCTGTGTGTCAAATTCCTAACTCATTATGAACCAAATTTCAATTTTACTTGATTGGTATCAAATTTAACTATATTTTTTAAATAATTTAAATCCTCCGTTACATATTATTATTTCAAAAACCCATTCTTCTCGTGAACTATAAAATTTAGTAGAAGTAGAATTTAGTTCAATACTTACGTGGCACATTCATGTATTGGGTGGTACAAAAATAAATCAGCCCACTTCCGAGGTAAGTGAGGTAGGGGGTAATTCCCCAACAGGAAGCATTTCCTCCCTCATGTAAAGGGTTAAGGACTGAGTCTATTACTTAACAACTGAACTGCCCTCCCCCCAAAAAAAAAGGGGAATGCCAAAATAGCAAAGCTACTTTTGGCACTCTCCTTGTAAGTTATATTAAATTCTTATTAAACCCACTTTGTACCCCAATTCCAGCAAAGATAAGGGTCGGATAGGATTCTATAAATATCTACTTCAAATGGGAAACAAACTCCAAATGACAACTGCTTATGAGTTTTTACATAACAATTATGTTAACAAATCCATTATAGATTATTTTCAACAACTTTCATTTTTTTTTTTTTTCTGATACAATCAGTTATGATCATACCTTGGACCGGTGCACACTGTGCATTTGCTTTTGAAATGTTTTTTTAAAACTGGTAAATCTGTTATTGCTACACAGAGAGCTTTTCATACCCATTTCATATTACGTCAGAATGATGCTGTTCTAGATATAATTTTCAACCCATAGCAGTATTGATTTTCTATCCAAAACATCATCATTCTGACATAGCATGAAATAAGCATGAAAAGGTTCCTGTGTAGTAATTACAGATTTTAATCATTTCAACAACAAGCACATGGTGTACACCAGTGCAAGGTGTGATCAGTTATGATCATATATGAAAAAAAAAAAAAAGAAGCTTGATGGAGCTAGCATTTCCACTTGTGTAAGTTTACTTACACCATACAGTTTAAAAATATGGTGGGTATTTCTGTTGCAACCTTTATAATGTGTGTGTGTGTGTGTGTGTGTGTGTGTAAATAGTGTAGATAGCTAGGTTTTTTTGTTTTCTTTCAATATATCATATGACACTGGGGAAGGCCATGCAATTGATAGCATGGCATAAAGAAATTGAATAGACACCCACAATGTGAGATAGAATAGCATCATGATATTAAAAAACAATGCAGAGACATCTCAATTACCTGAGTCAATAATGGCAGAAATCTCACGTCAAGTTTATATCACACTTTATCAGTTTGAAAATGGTTGTTGAAATTGGAACTATGGAGAATATTGTTTTGACTTTCCAATCTAATTTGACATTATTATTATCTCATCACATAATTCAAATTAACATCATCTAATTAATGATTCATTATTGAGATCTTGTATGTTCATTTTGCACATGGAAGTTCATGGAAATTCTATTTTTGTTCAGTGTATTGATGTGTTATCTAGTCAATTCAAATATTAAATCATTGAATTAACACTTCATTACTGGAAAGTAGTGAATACAACAAAGGATGTGGCACTCCCACAATGTAACAGAAAACCAACAAAATCTGGTGGTATTGTTAAATATTGCCAGGACTCTCTGGTCCTTATATCATACCTAAGGATGTTTTGGTCCTTATATCATACCTGACCCCAGAGTCATCATCTGATCAAGTCTTTTTTTAGTTGCACAGCTGATGAAAATATCACATTTTTATATAAATACAAATTTTGTTCCAGGATACTATGTTTTATTTCTTAATTGCTCATGTTTTAAAAGTATAGAAAATAGCCATTATTCCTTTGAAACTTTGTTTTTGTACCTTGGACAACATTATTTTAGACAAATTTGTTCCTGGATAGTATGTTATTTATTAATTGCTTATGTTGTAAAAGTATAGAAAATGGCTATTATGGCTTTGTTTTTGTACCTTGGATAATAAAATCCAAAATCAATTTTATAAGAAAGAAAACAGAAGAAAAAACATTATCTTAACTTACTGTATCTCATATTGATTGAGATGAGAATAAAACCTTAACAATCCTCTACTTTTGGCCGTTACCTTGGAAATGATGACAAAGCAAAAACTGCTTTGATAATGAACAACTACTGATTAGCAACAATTTAATGACTTTGTGGATTTTTATCTTTTTATTTTTTATCATTTCTATTTCTAAGCAATTACTTTGTCCCATGGGTAACTGTGGGCAACTAGTCAGTGTTGTAATGTTTTGTGTGGGAAGATGAATAGAGTAAATTTAAATATAAGGTTTCTTGTTGATTTTTTGCCCTATATTATACTAGCTGAACTAACCATATACACTGGGTCAAGTCTTATAGAGACAAACAGACAAATGTCAAAAATTCAATCTACTTATTTCATTTTTTTTAATTTATAATATTTGTTAGTTAAAAATGTATTCTAAATGATTACAAATGGTAACTGTTAATATAAAAGATAAATCCTCCTAAAAAATAAATTTTATAATTATGTTTTTATATGATAAAACATAATCAGTAAATCTCTTTTAAAATGCAGTTTGTAAAAAATTTAGTTTTTTTTTATTCTTTTAAGAGATTTATCAATTCAAACATTTTTTGATTTTTGATTGATTAGTTAAGACTAAGCAAAAACTCCATGTAATTATTTTATATCTCCAACTTGACTCAATTAGTAATAATTAATTAGATGTAAATAATTATTTATTAAGACAGTATTCATTAATTTTTGTATTTGAATGTTTAGACATTTAATTTTTCCATGATTTATGATATTTTATCACCAATTTTCATTTATTATTTAAAGACCCCTTCTTGATGAGAGACTATTCTTTCCTTTGAGGATTTTTATTCCTCTTGTTTCAATAAGTATACATAACAATGTATGATGTGATGCAAGGTCAATTTTTTAAGCAGAGTACAATTTGTTTTAATTAAGAGTTTTCCTTTTCTTAGACTGATTGCCTTTTTACAGAACCTATCTACTTTACTGATAGCTGAGAAAAAAGGATGGGTTTGTGCCTTTCCTAAGAGCATTAGCACAAAGAGAAACACAAACAACCTCAACCAGGATTTGAACTCAGGTTGTCGATTTCATTTCTTATAATGATAATCATTATACTAAGGATATAGAGTTGCTTTTACTCAAATTTAGGATAATTATTTGTATTCCAAGAACGTTTTATTTGCTTTTATTGTTCATTTACTATGGTTAAGTGTTTGGGTTTTTTTTGTTTTTTTACACTAAGCATGGCATACAGAATATGGCTATAAGTTCATTTGGAAATTTTTTCAAGAGCACAACAAAAAAAGTGGATAAAATGTTTCAAAGAATGTTTAGCCCTAAATGGTAATTAAAAAAATTGTAATTGGTAGAAAAATAGATACCTTTCATTTTGATACCAGTTTCATTATTGAATCTAGTCTAAAACTTGTTTTATAAAATTTGAGACCTTATTTATCAATCAAGACTTATGCTTTATTTTGATACTAGTTTCATTATTCTATCTGCTTGTTTTATAGGATTTCAGACTTTATTTATCAATCAACCGTGGTAGCTATGTAATTAGCATTTCATGAAACTTTTTAGTTTATCTGCTCATTGTCCATTGCTTTGAATTTTGAAGCATTTGTGTATCTTTAAAAGTCAACATTTAGAAAGTCTATCTTTTTCATGCAAGATATAACTGAAAGAAAAGTTCAGACATTCAACATTTTTCATTTAGTTTTACTTTTATTTGAAGATTCAGAACTCAGCTGATTTCTATTTTATTATTCTAATATTTTTCATCGCATTGAGATCATTTGAGAGGAATTTAGATTTCTTTCTTTTTTTATTGTGAACATCTGGCAAACAGAAATAGTAAGAATTTTCTTTTCTTTTTTCTTTTTTTTTTTTTTTTTTTTTACAAAGATGAAAGATATGAATTCATGTGATAAACCATTTTATATGTATATATATATATAGAGAGAGAGATGGTCTAGGACTTTCTATTTTTGGAAATATTTCTTTTTTTAAGAAATTGTCGGACAAAAATGTTATTTATATTCTAGTGAATTAAACCGAAAAAAAATCAGGAAAGGATTAGATTTGGATTTGTTGGCAATTTTGTGCCAAACTAACAACTTTAATTGAAACAAGATATCATATTATCACTATTTTGTATTTCACAAGAAATCTCTCTCTCTCTCTCTCTCTCTCTCTCTCTCTCTCTCTCTCTCTCTCTCTCTCTGTGTATATATATATATATATATATATATTAGACAAAATGTAACCCATTGGGTCATCCATTGAGTTCTGAGTAGATAATTGGGATTAGGGAAAAGTGAGTTTGTATAGTGAATTAATTTTTTTTTAAATAAATATGTCCAGAGAATTTTAAAAAAACAAACCATTAAAATCATTTTTTAAAGATTTCTAAGATAGAGAATATTTTATCTAGAAGCTATGGGATAGCTGCTTTGGAAACTTAACATACAGATATATTTTACACTCTCAAATCACTCTCTTTACTTGTCCAGAGAAACTAACATATATAGTAAGGAGGTAATCAAGATATACGTAGAGAGAGGGAAGGTGACAAGCAGAATGTGAAGTAAGAGACAGGTCAATTTTTGAATTAATTGCAAATTATGACTAATTAGAATCAATTAAAATGGATTTTTTAAAAACATTACTCAACCTTGGAACTAAGGAATATTTTGATATGAATTTTGTGTCATTAGACAAAATAGAAAAAAAGCCTTTAGCAAACAATCATTGATTCACTCAGCTTTAGTATAATAATTATATATATATATATATAGGGGGTATATATACCAAGTGAAATGAATACCTCATTTTCTATTAGATTTATATGTATTTTATGGAATAAAAGACACAATTGCCTGATGAAACTTTATCAAAGTTCTATATTTAAAAAAAAGCTTCATCAGACAATCTTATCTTCTATTCTATAAAAGACATACAAAACTAATAGTAAGAAAGTGAGATATTCATTTTAGTGTGTATGATGCTCTGCTGGACAGCATTTGGTCACTTTTTTGTTTTATCAAATGCTTTTTAAACAATTATCAATTCCCATCTGTTTACTATATATATATATATATATATATATATACATATATATATATATATAGTCACATCTGTTTTGTATGTATGTTTCAACTTATAACTCAGAAAAGAGATGCCATTGAGCATTAAAATCATGCATACCCTTTAATATGTTTATAATAATAAAAAGTATAAATCTAGTTTTTAATTTTTTCAATAACTAAAAATCAATCAATTTGTGGAACTCTTCACAGTTCTTCAGAAGTAAGTTACAAAAAGCATGTGCAACCAGTGGTATAAACTACTACCCATCTTGTTAGTGTGATCTAGGTGAATATGGTTTACCATACTCTGCCTTCAATGGAGATAGCTAAAGCTGAAGTAAGCTAAGTACAATATTATTACATAGCCTACCATGTTTAAATATCAAACAGATTCCAGGTGTGAAATTTGAATTTAATGTTTTTTCAAAAATTATAATTTTCTAATTTAGTACTAAAAAAAAGGTACTGTGAAAATGTTTTAAAATTCTTTGGAGAACAATGGTGAAAATGTTTAAACTAAGGGTGCCTTTTTTTAAAATACTATTTTAGATATAAACAAAAAAAAATTGTAATATGGAAAATTTTTCATTTTTAATTCTTAATTCTTAGCAGTTTTTATTAAAATTTGATAAGGAATTTGCTAGATTATTTTCCTCTTAACCCTTATCTTACTCCTCTCTTCCCCCTTAATCTCTCACTCCTTTTAGTCTGGTCATAAACCTGCAGGTTCAATCCTGGTCAGGGGCAGCAGTATCATAGAATAATAATTAACACAGCTTAACGCCTCTACCCTAGCTAGGGTTAGCGGAATGAGAACAGGATACTCCCATGGACTGAATAAAGGGTTAGGTTCAAAGTTCCATGATGACTCCCAATTACGACAAGAAGGTTCCTGAGTCCAAGAAGAAATACCTGAAGGAGGACGGAGGGCACGTCAGCCGAAGCATTGTACAGATAACAATGAAGATTATTGAAGTCAGTTAGCCTGCTGTTGGTTTTAATAACATCAGCTAAACAGAATTCAAGCAGTGTCCAATACAGCTGGTATAAATAGGAATGAAGAATGATCCATTCATGAATCAAGGTGATTTGGGTCATTTCATTCCTTGAGCTCTGATTGGCTGCCTGACTGGTTGATTTGCATGACACTGTGGAGTCCCATATATACTTGGTCACTTGGCAGTGGACTTTGTGTCATTTCGAGCTTGTATTCAGTTACAATCGCATGCCACCTTGTCTTCCCAGTTCGACGGTAATTGGAACTTATTCTACATCTCCCCTTCCTCCCCCCCCATTGCGCGGGCATAGCGGCCTTTGAGGGGAATTAGTTCCTTTCGACCCGGCCGATTACAGGGGAGTAATCTTGATAAAGCGCGGGTATTTTTGATGGCATTGGCTTAGGAGTTGGAGTGACACTGGGTGAGGCTTGGTCCCTAGTTGATGTTACCATTCTTTTGGTTTGTGGAACATCCTCAAATATTGGTTTAGGGGGCTCAGGCAGAGCACTAGGAATAGGGACAGGGGCCACTGGTGCTTGAAGCTTCCTGAGGAATCGGCGATTCCGCAATGTGATCCTACCTGATCCATCAATCCTGATTCGGTATTGGTGATTGGGGAGTGTTTCGACAACTCTGCCTGTTATGTCCCACCGACGGTTGTTTGGACGTTGTAAAGACACTGTGTCTCCCTTTTGAAGTGGATAGAGTGTATGTGCTGTGCGATTGTATCTCTCTATTAGCAGTGCATTCCGCTGAGATAGGCTAATTTCGCGGTTCTGATCCGCTGTTATCCACTTAGTATGCGGTTTATATAGTGCAGGTTGGGATGGTATGAAGTCACGGAGTCGTCGGTGGAGAAGGAGTTGTGCAGGGGATAGTCCGATCTTTTGAATGGGTGTGTTCCGATATTGAAGGATTGCCCTCGCAGTCTGGTTATTATCCAGAGATCCCTGGGGTCCTATGTTGCCATTCACTATCCTTTTGGCCGTCTTGACAGCTAATTCCGCCCGACCATTGGATTGTGGGTAGGCGACTGATGACAATCTATGTTTTACCGCCCAGTCCTCTAGGAACTGCTTAAATGGTAGGGAAGTAAAG
Organism: Doryteuthis pealeii; assembly: GCA_023376005.1. Taxonomy (NCBI): domain Eukaryota; kingdom Metazoa; phylum Mollusca; class Cephalopoda; order Myopsida; family Loliginidae; genus Doryteuthis; species Doryteuthis pealeii. Next base: position 98,008,676 of record CM042147.1, on the reverse strand, counting down.
GGTGGTCCGCCATCAGTGCTGAGTTCTTCCGGGGCACCATAAGTCTGGAATATCTCTCGACAAATTGAGATGATCCTGGAGGCGTTTGTTTGTCCGTGACTCAAGTGATATAGAATGAGCCAGCCAGTCAATCTGTCAGCACATACAAGGTATGCATGATTCCCAACATAGAATAGATCCATGACGATCTGCTGAAATGGCCAATCAGGGGATTTTGTCAAAGTAATCGGCTCACGTGGTTGACTAGGGGCGATTTTTGAGCATACCATGCAATTGGCCCTAATATTGCGGATTGAGCATCCATCCCAGGCCAGTACACTGACTCATTAGCACGTGCTTTCATGCCAACCACACCCTGGTGTGCAGAATGTAGACAGTGCAGAACTTTTTTCGTTTAGTTCTGGGGATGACAATCCTTCGATCCAACAATACCAGGCCACTATCAGTGCTGAGACGGTGCCTCACCTCCCAATATTCACGGACCTCAGGTGCAGTAAGGTTACGTGTCCTTGGGAAGCCTTGCTGGATGATACTGATCAATTTTTTATATTGTGGATCAGCACCACCTGCTGCACGGATTAGATCTAGTGACGTGATAGCCGTATTATTGCTGCCTGCAAATGTTGCCATCAAGGCTGTTGATTCAACCATATCCCCTATGTCGTCAGACTCTAGAATGTCTGTCTGGGAGGGCTCAGATGGAAATACACCGAGGAGTGTTTGCAACATGGCCACTGGGTGGCGGGAAACTGCGTCAGAGCCTCTGTGCCACTTTCCGGGGCAGTGTTGGATGGTGAATCGATATCTTAGGGTTTTTTCCTTTAGTCAAATAAACGGGATTTTGGATCTTGCTCAGATCCCGATCGCCAAACAACCCCTTCAGTGGTTCATGATCCGTGACCACTATGATGCTTGGGCATCCCATAACAAGCATCCGGCATTTCTCCAGTGCCCATGCTATTGCTGCTGCTTCACCCTCTATAGGGGCATATCTGCGCTCAGCATCTGTACAAAATCTGCTGCCGGCAAATATCAGGTGCCAACCCTCGGACAGCAGATTGGGGTTTTTTCGGTGGTGCATTGACAATGCTTTTGTAGCAGTAGGAACCCCATCCCTTCTTTGCTCCAATCAGGGGCGAGGCAGGTCACTCGGTCCTTGTCAAATGTAGCTACGCCTTTCTTGACTAGGTCAACTATCACTCGCTTGGAGTCTTGAAAAGCGTTCTCAAGACTTTGGTTCCAAGCGAATTGGGAGTCCTTTTTGACAAGGTCTCGAAAAGGCAGCATAACTGGGCCTAATGAGTATGCCCAGGCTACCTGGTTGACGAGTCCAAACCATGATCTGGCGTCTGTGATTGTCCTTGGGACTGGAAAGTTGAGTATTGCCTCTAGCATGGATTCTGAAGGGATCACTCCAGAAGGAGTTATCTGGAGGCCTCCAAACTGTACCACATCCTGACAGAACTGGAATTTGTCAGTGTTGAGCACGATACCATTCCTCGCACATTGGATCAGGAAATCAAAGGTGTGATAAAATGCTTCTTTGATGCTAGAATCATATAGTAGGGCGTCGTCTACAATTTTCACCTTGCGTGGGATATCTTTGATTACCTCATCGCATCTGCGAGTGTAAGCATCTCCAGATGCAAGATAACCTTGAGGCATCCTGAGATACATGAATCTCCCCCACTCCGTTATGAAGGTGGTCAATGGTTGGGACTCCTTGTCTAAGGGGATAGAGTGGTACCCGTCAACAGCATCTAGGACTGTTTTCTTTGTTTTAGGTGGCACTTGCAGTGCCAACTGGAATGGTGACCCAGTGTGATGGGTTTCCCGTCTGCATTGAGAATTTAGGTGTTGGTAATCTACAGTCCGCCGTGGACTACCATTCTTTTTAGCAGTTATGACCATTGTGCTGCACCAATCAGTAGGCATGCCCACGGGTACCGGAGCTATGATACCTCTTTCCACATCTTTCCAAAGGGCTTGTCTTACTGGTTCTTTGAAGTGAAAAGGCACAGGGATGGGGTTGTGTCTGGCTTTAGGGACCGCCCCCTCTTTGAGGTGTATATGGGCAGCAGGGCCAGACATAGCTGGGAATATCCCATCTTTTTCAAATGCTGTTTTGGAAAACTTTTCTATGAGCCAATTCTTAAGCCTGCTAATGTTTTCCTCTATTGCAGGAAAGGGTGGTTTTAGGGGACGACTTGGCAGTTGATCCTCACACTCATTAGGTTTGGGGCCAAACTCTTTATGTTGTTTGTCGGCTAAAGGGTTGGGAAAATCTTTGTGCAATATTCCTACATCAATGCATGCAGCCTTGCTGAAATAAAGGCGCTGGATATTTCCGCATATGTAGAGGGCTTGTTTGGTTGATTTTCCTCTAACGACAAATTCAACAGGCAGCCAACCCTGACACATAAGGGTGAAACCTCCCACTGCCCTAATGATCTTTCTTGATGGAACAAGGTTGTCCTTTGTAAGCCCCATGTCCAGTAAATGTTTTGGTCCCCCTAGACAGATAGTGGCACTACTGTCAGGGAAAATTCTTAGTGTAGTACTACAATTATTGTGGATGTTTATAGCTTGTCTGGGATCCGGATTTGGTGAGAATGGGATTACGGATGCATTTATTTCTGTTAATTGGTCATCATTTCCGGATGTGAATGTGCCCGTTGTTTGGTCAAATGTGATGTGGGCTATGAGAATATCCATGGGAGCCTCATCACCTTCAAAGCTTTTTACTATTGCTTGGTGATGTTCCTTCATTGTACGGCACACTGTTGAAAAATGGTTTGGTTTCCTACAGGTGTTACATATTTGACCCCATGCTGGACACATTAAATGGCGGGCACCTTTTCCCAGAGTGCCGTGTTGGTGGCTACCACAACCGATGCAAGCTTGACGAGGGGTTTGTTCAGCAATGTTGTTCTTGCGTATATTAGAGGTGCTAATAGGATTTTTACCCTTATTGGTCTGTGCTGCACTGTTCTTCTGTCTGTGATATGTTGACATCCGAACAGTAGCTATGTCTGTGGTATCAGTCATTGCAGTTTGGTCCCGTAGTGCTGATTCAAATGCTTCAGCATGACAGATATTCTGCTCAAGGGACTTCAGTACCCCGGCTTTTGCTAGTAGATCAGTCTGGAGTGCGTCGTTTGCTATCTCTGATGAGTTGGTCTTTGATGTACGTGTCGGACAGGTCATGCTCACACCGGGGACAGGAGAAGTTGCAGTCTATGGCTGTAGCCCTAAGGCGAACAAGGTATTGTTGAATTGGTTCATCTTCATACTGTGACATGGATGCAAATGTAATCCGATGGACCATGGGATTTGATCTATGAGTTACTAATTTTTCTATCATTAGTAACAGCCTGTCTGGGTCAGTGGTGAAGAATTTAGGGTGGGTGTTAATGATTGCGTTTTGGACAGATTCATCAGCGCAATTGTATAATTGGATGTTGGTTTGAGAAGTTGGCATATCTGTCATTCTGGTAAAAACTTCCCAATCGATTCGAAATTTTCTGAATTGTTGGGGGTCATTTCAAAGTGGAGTTGGGGGGTTTGGCTGACGGTGCCTTAGTATAGGTCGTCTGGGTAGAGGTCTCGCTTGTTTAAGGATAGACAGGGCTTCTCCCATTGCTGTGATTCCCAACTCTTTTAGCATGGCCCGATCCATCATTTGGAGGTTTTCTTTGGTCAGCTTTTCACTTGTAAATGTTGCAGCATAGCTTTTGGCTGAGTCAGCAGAGATACCAGCTTTGATGAAGTAGCTTTCCCAATCTTCAGGTTCCATTTCTGTTCGCAGCGCCATATTGAAGTCAGTTAGCCTGCTGTTGGTTTTAATAACATCAGCTAAACAGAATTAAAGCAGTGTCCAATACAGCTGGTATAAATAGGAATGAAGAATGATCCATTCATGAATCAAGGTGATTTGGGTCATTTCATTCCTTGAGCTCTGATTGGCTGCCTGACTGGTTGATTTGCATGACACTGTGGAGTCCCATATATACTTGGTCACTTGGCAGTGGACTTTGTGTCATTTCGAGCTTGTATTCAGTTACAATCGCATGCCACCTTGTCTTCCCAGTTCGACGGTAATTGGAACTTATTCTACAAAGATGAGGACAATAGTCTGAATAATACAAATAATAATAAATAAGCTGAGGTTGTAAAAATTTTATAATGAAAAGAGATAATTGGAGTTATGGCCCTTTGTAAGTTACCCGGATTTTAGCTGCTACTGATAGGAGAATGGGAGTGATAGTGGGATTGGCATTACTTAAGCGCTTGCCTCCTAATACCAAGCCTCTTTTGCAAAGTTCGGTGGGATAGTATGTGGATGTGGTGTCCCAGCTCCTAGCATAGAAACAACACTGTCAATTAAAAGCAGTTTATATATATCAAAGCAATAGAGCAGTCTAATCATTTAATACAAATTATTAAAATTCTTGCAACTCAAGGTAGAAATTTTCATAGTTTCTGTTTAAATAATTTTATAGCATGCTTAAAAAATGTTAACACTTCTATGGAAGTACTTGTTCATTTGTGAAAACAGCCAAAAAATCTCCCCTATGAGCTCTCTATAATATAATATCAGTTTGTTTAATATATATATAATATATTCGTTTTTTAAATAAATGTACTTCCACAGAAGTGTTAACATTTTTTAATCCCCTGTGGAAAATTCCAAGAATGTGTTGACAAGAATGGTGAAAAGATAGAATCTGAAATTATAATATCATAAGGTGACTGTGAAGTCCAATGTTCGAAAAACGTTCTGTGTTTTTCAAACATTGGACTTCACAGTCACATGAGGCAATGTAACTTCAGGGGCACAAGAACTATATTATAGTCTTCAGAGACTGCAATGCCAATGATTCATATAGAAGTGTTAGCCTTTTCTGAATCACCCTGAGTGTATTATATACAGAGGGTGATGGGTAAATTGTTGCCATTTTAAATTACTAATTTCATGTATGTGCTTTGTTTGTTTCAGGTTTTGTCTACTGTGCAGCAAACTAGATTCAGTTGGACACTGTCTGTGAGGAAAGCAGCACTATGACATAATTCACTCTCCCAGAATTTTGGAAATCACATTCTGTACTGTAACTATCGCTGGCCTTGGCACTTGGCATTCACACCGAAAGTTCCAATACAAACATTTCAGAGTGTTTATGTGCCAATTTGAGGACAATGCAGAGGATTTTAAAATAATTGGATGAGTCCAATGGTAATTATGAAGGTACAATAGATTGGAAGCCTCATTCTGATCCTTGGTGAGATCCTGGTCATGATTGTCAATAATCCAAACAAGTCAATCAGGTCCAAAGCCAGGGACAGGGAATTGTCTGAGTTTCTTACCAGGCAGGTAGTGCATGAAGACATTTGCTATTTTTACAAAAATAACAAGAGGAAATACAATGCTACAAAGCTTTTCAACAATTATGGGAGTGCAGTTGAGCGAGAGACTAACAAAACTTTGTGCAACACCAAAGATGAACTGAGGCAAGGATAACAGCAGAATTTATAAATTTAAGACTGTTGAAAATGCTTGAAGGAAATTCTGAAATGATCTAGAGGCTTTAGTTGAAGCCAATGGCATTTATTTGAATAAATTGAATCAATAGTATTTCAAGATATTTTCATGTAATTTTGGTAAATATATCTAATTAAGTGAGATGTCAGTGTTATTTTCATCTTTGTGTAATTTAGACAACAATTTACCCAGTGCACCCTGTGTATGTGTATATATATATATATATATATATATATATATATATATATATATATTATGAAATACTATACAATTAAAAAGTATGTGTTACCATTGGTTTCAAAGCCAATTATCATCAGGACAAAATGCCTTGAATAATGACAGCAAATTTTCAATCAGTTATATATAGAGGTGAGTTATCCTTGTATTCATCTGTACATTCCTCCTCCTCTAGCATTCAACTATAGCACAAAATAGGGCACATATCACACACACACACCTATTGCATATATTGATTGCAATGTCTTGTCAGGCAACTGCCACTCCTTCATTCATTGTCTGTTTGTGAGCTCGTTCATGACTTATCAATCCTGCCAATGTCTTGCATAACTTAGAACATATCTGACACACATAACAATCCATGTTATTTGAGTTGACAGACGTTGTATACGCATCACTGTGAACTCTCATGAGAAGCTTGAGACCACCAGCTGTTCAGCACACTTTTGTGCAGCAAGAACATAAAAAATCCTCATGTTGGGGATCATGCTGGGAATCAGAGTGTGGCATGGTAGAGACAACAATTGCAGTCGGGTAGCTCTCATGTGATTTCATATGATTGACCAAGCCTGCCTTTGACAGCAGGGCCTCCTCACAGATCCGCACTTCACCAGAATTGGCCGGCAGAGTTTCCCATTTTCAGCATGCTCTCCTGTGTCTTGCCCATTCCACCCTTGCTGCTTCAAACAGTTCTGCACCCCTGCTGTATATCACAGCGATCAATATATGATCATACACACACACACACACACACATATTGCATATAAATACATACATACATACATATACTTACTGGCTGCATCATTTTCAAAGTTGTCCATTTCTTTCTATTGAACTCTTCCATTGTAGAAAGTAAAATTTCCTGTTATTTTAAACTTTAAATAAACACCCTAATTTAATTTTAAATGTCTTAATTTGATAATCAGTAAGTATTGAATATTAAAAAGAAACTTTAGAGTAGCATAAAAGTTTTTGATATTTCCTAAGAAAATTGCTTGAATATTTGTGTTTCCTTTTCTTTTTGATGGTCATGGGTAATAAAACTGATACAAGTACAAAACCTATAAATCAATTCTGAAATAAATGATGTCTTTAAGGAATGTTAAAAATTTAATCACACCATCCTGCAGATGCCTTATATCTCTCTCTCCAAAAATCAGCCCCCTAAGTAATGAAGAAGAAAAACTTTGGCATAACCAACATTTACCTCATTCCCACAGTCTTGTATTTCATACCTCAAATCCACTAACCTTAATCTTATTTCTGCCAAAACAGGTTTCTTATCAGACAGACCCAGAATTTGCAGAAGAGGAACTTGCTTCGTGATAATAACCCAAACACTCAACACAACTGACTAAGAAAATATAAAAATGGTATCCTTTGTTTGACTTTTTTGCAGTTTGGTTGATAGCATAAGTAACAGATTTTTATGTTTTTCTGATGAAAAGAGAAAATATGTTTTCCTGGAATTCAGTTTTTAAATTTCCCTTGTACCCATTATAAAAACCGTGTAGAAGTGATTTTCAAAAAGATTTCAACTGAAATTTCATTTCCACAAAACTTTCCATTTTCATAAAAATTAGACTGCTTCATTTTATGATGTCAACCTGTGTTGGGTTATTTAAAGCAGGGCTTAGTCTTTTTTTCAAGCAATTATATGCTTTCAAGTAATTAATAATAATGATAATAATAATAATAATAGTTAATTGAAAACAATTATAACTTTAATTAACTATTCTTAATACAAATAATTTGTTTATTTCTATCTAATACTAATGATTTATATTATAGAGTTCCAAGTAGCTATTCCTATTTAATAAAATAAATAATCATTTGTTTGCATACAGTTATTTAGTTCCAAGTATTCCTATCTAATACTAATAATTTTTCAATGGAGCGGACCTGGGATTAATGGCAATGAAGGGTGATTTGATACTCCTCAGAGCTTCAAAACTGATGCTCTACTATAAAGGAATATTATTAACTAGTTATAGTTATTTGAAACCATATAAATGTGTATAAATTATTAGTATTAGATAGGAATACTTGAAACCATATGAAACAATATTTGTATTAAGAATAGTTACTTGAACTATATAATTAGCTTGCAACAAAAAAGGACTTTGGCATTAAATGACCCAACAAGGGTTGACATGCCATAAAACCTAATCAAGAAAAACCTAATTAAGTCATTTAATTATAATTCTTTTTCTACAAAGTTTCCTGTTTCATGCCTTCTAAAAGTCCTAAAATTTAGGCAGTTATTTGAATCTTTTTTTATATCTTCCTCAAACCTTGTAAAGGAATGTTGGGTAAATGTTGCTTCCCCTCAAGAATAAAAATAGAAACAATCACGTAGAATTAGCAATAACCTATTTTATTGCCTGGCCAAAATAAACAGGAAGAATACAAAAAGAGGAAATGAAGATGTCTATGTAGAAATAACATTATTATATGTGAAATTCCTAAAAGAAATGAAAGTTTGTGAAAGACTCATATATTTGAGAAGTGTTCCCTAATTGTTGGTTGTGTGGAATTAATATACCTGCATATAAGCAAGTACGCTTAAAAACATTATATGCTGTGAGGCCATGTTTAATGCAACAACAAAGTAGGGGATAAAATGTCTCTGTTTTGGGGGACAAGACAGATCTTGTGTTAAATAATCCAGCCAATGAAAAGAGAATTAGATCTTTGTGACACTTCTTATATACTCCTTTGGCTACACACTCATCAGCAGTAATTCCTGTCAAGCAAGGGTGATAATCCAACAACTTTGTCTACTGGTGGGTGGGTAAAAAAAATGGATCATTTGCAACCGTCTGGATCAAGTGTTCTGAAAGGGGACAGTAGATCATCTATTATTATCCTGTGAGTCATACTTATATACACTACAATTGAGGTGGGTGTGTGGGGGGGGGGTAGTGAAGCTCTTTCTCCAAGAGTGGAATGATTATCATGTTGCCTGTAAAATATATTTCTGAATATTTTGCTTTTGCTTTCTCACTCCTGGAAATAATGCTGGTAGTATCTACCTGTATATGTATCAGTTATTGTCTTTCTAATAGTTTTGTATAAATGTGGGGTCTTTTATTTGTTTAGACTGTCCTGTTGATAGGGCTTAGAATACACCGACTGCATCCTCTGCAAGGAGTGCCTGGTTATGACACTAAACTGTGGTGAGGCTCCAGTTTTGGAGCCCTGGAGGAGTGTTGAGTATTTTCTGTTACTATTATTCCTAGATCCACTCTGACCTTGAATGGTAGTACCTATTTGGGTCTTGTAATGTAGTGGCAGCCTCCCATTACCTGTCAACAAGGGGTCAATCAAGAATTCTTGTGGTCACACAAGAGATAGAGATTTTTACAAATCAGTCATTTATCGACATGGCAGAAACAAGTAAAGATCTTAAATGAAACTGCCTCTTGCCATTGGATATGAATCATAATTTATGGAACAATAGGATCTTTCTTTCTCATCAACTTAAAAAAAAAAAATAGCACTTCATGTCTTCCTAATTTGTGACCAATCTAGACGGAAAGGGAAACACATGGCTAAGCTTTTCTTTTTCTGTGAACTTGTCATCATCTCTTCATCTCATCTTTGTCTCCAGCAATTTTCATCAAGACCCAACAATATGATACTTTCATCTATCGGTCAAATAGATCTATTTGCAAATTATTCACATTAGATAAGAATAATTAATATCATATAACCATGTCCCTAACCTCTAGACATAAAATAACCCCAGATAAGTTGATATGCCATTAAAATCAATCAAACAATTATTTGAAACCGTATTACTATATGAAAATAAATTATTATTATTATTATTATTATTATTATTATTATTATTATTATTATTATTTCACTCCTTGGGAGTTTTACACACCAGTATAAACTGATGATATTTCACTGGAGTCTGAGTGACAACAAGTCTCCTCAGGTCTCCAGGACTCTTTTAAGTATTCTATCTGATTTTAGTAATGCTGTTGTTTGGGTGGTCTCAATTCTTCCTCTGATTTCCTGTTCCCCTTGTCTGTTTTCTAAACTTTTGTGGATGGTTCTAAGTGCACCACCTCCAATTGGTATCATTTTCACCCTTATATTCCACAGTTTTTTTTCTCTAGCAAGGTCCAGGTATTTATCTTTTTGTTTTTCTTTCATCTTTACTCTGTGATCTGCTGTACTACAAAATCTAACCAGTTGGTCAGTTCTCTTTTCTTGTTGATCAACACTAGATCTGGTCTCCTTGCTGGGATCAGCTGATCTGTCTTAATCTTAAAGTCCCAGAGAATTTTAATTATTTCATTCTCAAGAACAGATTCTGGTTTAAGCATATACCATTTTATTGTATGGTCAAAATTGAGTTTTTTGCACAATTATTAGTATTAGATAGGAATACTTGAAACCTTATAACTGTGAAAAATTATTTGTATTGAAATTTTGCATTAAATAACCCATCATCATCATCAAGTGATGCTAACAGTATGGATTCTCATGACTTCTCATTTACCATCCATCATTACTCCTGGCAAGTTCTCCCCATGGTATCCAGTAAGTATTTTCCTGACCTCTGAACAGGCTGAATTAACACATGGTCTTTTTAATATAGGAAGCCATTTACAAACAGAAGCTCATACAATGGTCAGTGCAAGTAGTGTGTGAATCCCTTCAGAATTCCCATTTTTGGGCACCTCAGGCATCCAGTATCTGTACAGAGCTGATCACTGTAAATTTTTGCTGGTCAGTTTACACTGGTGTGTCCCTGTGTCGATGTCCCAGGAGAAACATCACTTATGACCTTTGTCCTTATTTTAATGCTATTCATGACTTTTCCTTTCTTTACAAAGAAAACAATGAATGCAAACTATTCTGAAGAAAAAATCTTTTACTTATGTGAATTGATAGAATGGGGATTAAACCTTCTAAATTACTTTAAATCGCTCCTAAAGTTTTGTTAATTTCTAGCAATTTTTTGTTGCATTAATTAACTTGGCCCCCAAAAATAAAATTATGCTTTGGAATTTCCCTTTTCTTTCTGTAAAAATAATAAATTTATTGTATAAATTCTTCCCCTCATTTTTAATCACACTATATACTTTTCAAGTTAAAAGTTAAAGTACAATCCAAAGCCTCTATCTCTGAGCTGTGTATTTTAGCATTCCTAAATTGATAATTCTAAACTGGAACAATAGAAATTACTTGAAGTAAATTGAATGTTAATTGAATAAAATTCATTATACAGGTTGTCAACAAAAGAAATCAGAAAATAAAGTTTTGTGACCCCCCCCCAAAAAAAAAAAACAATTAAAGATATTGGCACTCATGATACACTCTGATTTTTTTACTTGACTTTCAGTCAACTGATCAGTGAAAATCAGATGTTCTATAAGCTCATAATGATTCAGAAATCATGAAATGGGTGCTTTGATTTGGCAATAACTGCAGTTTGTAAGGAATCATATTCAACCATTTTCTGCAAAAGTCTAAAATTGTCCTCCTTGTGGATTTCTGTAGAATTACCACAAACATGTTCCAATTTTTTTTTGGATACTGATTGTCTTGCAGGACCTTAAAAAAACCCATCTTATTGTTTTTTCAAATTTCTTATCACAATCATACATGGATTGACTCGTAGCCTGTAATTTACCCTAATATATTCTAAAAGCAATTGTATGACAATTCAAGCACATAAAAATGCCTTCTCAACAGCTATAGTGTTTGGCACTCTAACACATGTTGCTGCTGAAAGCTTTTAAATAACTTAAGTGTTTCTCTACAAACTTTTTAATTGAAAAGTGAATATATATATATATATATATATATATATATATATAATATATTATACTAGCAGAAATATCCAGTCCATGACTGGACTAAAAGGACTTTAGGAACACCCTGGGAGTGAGAAGAGAAAAAGGACAGAGCAGAGTTAGAAAAGGTGTAAGAGGAAAATAATTTAGCAAATTCCTTATCAAATTAAAAAATTGCAAAGAATTTGTGTTTACAATGTTCATTTATTTTAGGAAATGTTTTTTTTTTGTTTAAATTTAGAATATTATTTTCAAAAATGTAACCCTGACTTTGTGAGTGTTTTGAGATATAATTTCATTTTTCTAAAACTTTTTTGTACACATGACAAAATTCAAATCAATTCTTAAATTGTTTGTTGAGTTTAAAGGGAGAAGAAATGTATTCATTTTGATTTTTTTTACACCGCAAAACATGTAACATAAAAAAGAAGTAAAATCAATTTTTTGTTTTTTAGGGTGGAAAATTTTGCAAATTAAATCACGGAAAATTATTCCATTTATTTGTATTTCATTTTGTTCTTTGAGTTTACATTGATTGGAAATTATAACTTTTGTTCTAAGAAATAAGTCCTTTTATATAAATTTAATTCAATTCTAATTACCTGTTGATGACGGTGAACAAAAAAATGTATTCATTTTTACAAAGAAGATAGAATAAAAATGTGTCCTTTACTTTTAGGTATGTGACATGATAGATAGTTACAATGAAACCAGCTGTGATTAAAATGTTAAATTTTTCGTATTACAATTTTCTTTTTTTTATTTTTTATTTTTTGGTTTCATTTAAAAATAGTATTTTAAAAAGGTACCCCTTGGTTTAAAACTTTTCATGATTTTTTTTTTGTTCTCTCCAAAAAAATTTAAGAATTCTTTTTATAATTAATATTAAATTAAATAATAATAATTTTGAAAAAAGCATTAAATTAAATTTCCCAATGGAAATTTACATGATATTTAAAAGCGGGGTGTAATAATTTGTAAACTTAACAATAGAATGGCTTATGATTAACTTTAATCATCTCTACTGAGGTCAAAATTAGTATTTACCCAACTTATTTTCGCAATGAGTAAGATGTGATATAAGATTCACAAGTAAGGGCATCCCAATGAGGATTGAACTCGTAAGCGTAGTCATGGACATCTGTGAGTGTGACTTAGCTGGATGACTCCAATAAGGAGGGGTAGTAATTATACACAGCAGGTCCTTAAGATGAACTGCTTTTTGTGTTTACTTAATAAAGAACTATAAAAGTTCACAAATCGATTGATTTTTAATTATTGAATTATATTATATAATCAGTAAACGAAAAACTAAATTTTTTTACTTTTATTATTATAAACATAATTAGATTGTGTGGCAGGATTTTTAAGATCAATGACTTCTCATTTCCTGACTCATAAGTTGACACACGTGCATACCAAAACAAACATAATTCAATTTTTTTTTTTTAAAACTTTTGGATACTGTTATGTTCTTTTTGTAAATATCCTGTAGAACATAAATGAAACATAATAAATTTTATGATGCAAATTTTACAGGCTAACTTGCAGAGAAAGTGCCAAGTAATAATATATAATATATATATATATATTATATATATAATATAATATATATATTAAATGTATGGTTATATATATATATATATATATATATATTATATATTTATACTTGGTTCACTTCTCTGCAAGTTAGCCTGTTAATTGCTATCATAAAATTTATCATAGTTCATTTATGTTCTTACAGGATATTATATATATATATATATATTATTATCAAGTAAGAAAATAAAATATATGTTAGAAATTTAGAAAAGTTCAGTTTTACAAAAGCATCTGTTGTTCTGCAAATATGATTTAAAATATGAGATCAATTAGAAGAAAACTGTAAGAAAAATGTTAAAGATTTTGTTGAATGAATATTAGAAACATTAAATTCTGATTATTTATTTGGCAAAAAAGAAGATTTTATTTTCTTATTTTCAATTGCTTCATTTTTGTTCATTCCATATTTCACTTTTCTTTCTCAACTTTTGGCTTCATTTATCATTTTTTCAATTCATTCTTTCTCTCTTTCTTTCTTTCTATTTTTTATTCCATATATCCTAATGTATAATATTTTCCTTAATCTAATTTCTTATATTCCAAATTTTTGAGATTGAAGTTTACCCAAAGATAGAAGTGAACAATTGATCAATTTTCTTGTCCATCAAACACATTTCAACAAAGTTTTCCATTGATCAATTGATGGGAAGCTACAGTCATCTTTCCTTTTTAAATCTTCTCTACATCATCACATTCTTACACCTGATTATAAATTTTCATTTTAGAAAACAAGTAAAAGTCTGGTGATCTGGAGGAAGATGCCTTTCACAATCCTCGTGTTTCACCAAAATTATTTAATTCAAAAATCAACTAAGAAATTTTTTTCGAAATCAATTTCAGAATTTTTTCAAAATCAATTTCAGAATTTTTTCAAATCATTTCAGAATTTTTTCATTAATTTCAAGAATTTTTTCAAATTGATTCTGACTTGTCCGAATATAAGTTTACATGTTGAGACATCAATCATTTTATATTATATATATACATAAAGTAAGTCGTCGGGGGCCTAAATATCAGTATCCACCTTTTCACTAGAGGTGCTAGACCAAAGAGATTTGTTTAATTTTTTTATCTGAGGTGGAGTGTCACCACCTTACCTCACTTTACCTGCACAAATCCTATGCTACTAGACGCCTAAGTTGGCAAGGGCCAGTATTGATTTAGGAATTGTGGTTTCCTGGTGGATGTCTATATCCCGACTGAGCTAAACCAGACATATATATATAATATATATATTATATATTATGACTTGCAAGATTATAAATATGTTTGAATTTTTCTCTCGAGAAACAAAGGAATATTTATATGTATTTCCATACAGGATTCTTCAATTACTATTTTTGTTGTTAGGTACACAGTACTTTTCACTTCTAGAGGATGAAGCATTTTTCCATGTTACTAATTTACAATTGGACTTTCATATTACTTAAATTCAGCTATCTCTTAAAATAGAATATTCGGGTAGCGCAGAAAAGTTTTACACAACCAAACACACACTGTGAGTGTAATGTGAAAAAATACGAATGCAAAACAACAAAAAAAACCAAATGTTTAAGGATGTTTGGATAATAAAGTACTCATATGCCTGGCAAGCAGAGCAGGGGACCCTAAAACAGCCTGTTTTCGTTTTTGCTATTCAGTGGCTGTGTATCTAATTCAGTGTCCTTATTAATGATTCTTACTGTTGGTTTATTTATACGTTTTTTTCTTATTCCTCTTGCCCATTCATCTTTAAATTTTAAAAAATATATATATATACTCCTCCCAAAACTTTCTGTCTGAATGATTGTGTGCGTGTGTTTGTTGTTTTTTGTTGTTTTGTTGTTGTTTTGTTGTTGTTTTTTTAATGAATAAAAACATGAACAGCTAAGTATGGAAGGTGAGGTTAAGAATTATTTTCCGAACCTCCTGAAGCAGATTTCACATTTTACAAACAATTTCTGTTTCACGTACAATCAGTGGCATGGGAGGTAACTTTGTTGCTTCTAATGTTTTAATTCACTTTTTTTAATTGTGTATGGAATTCGTTGTTAACAACGAATTATATATATCTAACCAACATAGACTAAATGAATTAAAAGAAAGTCAACAATTCAAGTATTCATATTCCCCAAACTACACACCGTATGCAGGACTTTATGGCATGAAACTATTAAAACCAATAGAAATTTTTTATCTGGTAACAAAAAGAAAGAAAAATAGACAAAAGTGTTTTATTAGAACTAAAGTTATTTTGTTTGATTTTGCCTTTAACATAGGAATGTTTTTGTATAAAGAATTAAAAATGATGCAAACTCAGAGGATTTTTATTAGGTAAAAAGAAATAATGATTTGTAAGCACCAATAAAGGGATAAATTCAGATTCAAAAGTTTGAGTAAATATATTTCAAAATGTTCAGACATTTTGTATAATGGTCATTTGCAGCTTCATTTTAGAAGAAAAAAAGAAAGAAATGCATTTTTATAATCCTATCAATGTCTTCCATCATTAAAAAAACCATTGAATTTTAAAGTGTTAAAACCTAAATGCCAAATTAATATTCCTTTGTAAATGATATTGGACAGTGCTTGTAATTAAATTTGTTATGAAGGAATGGGATAAATATGAGTGTATAGTTCACACATAACACACATATACAGGGTGTTATCAATTTTTGAAAACACCTCCTTTCAAGACCTTTTTGAAAAGACTTCTTTATGATTTTTTTTTCTTTTCTTTTTTTTAAACTTCTAGTTATAATGCATTGCTGACTGAACAAATGAAATGTGCATGATCATTGCTTTAAAAGAGAAGGAATCCACATCCTTCATTTGGTTTGAGAAAAACTTTTTATCAGGAGGAAAGTAACTGTAAAGGAATGACAGATGGTTAATACAGAGACTTAATGAATTTCAACTCGTATGCATACTAAGTTTCCCAGAAACTAGAGAGATGCCATGCCTTCCTTTTTTTCACAGGACTTAGATTAATGCAGCTTCTACACAGAAGTGTTGGAGAAAAGTTATGAGTTCCTGGATAGACAGAGTACACAACAGAAGACCATTTATCTTCCAACAAGACTTAAGATTTAATGCAGCTGTCTACACAGAAGTGTTGGAGAAAGTTATGAGTTCCTGGATAGACAGAGTACACAACAGAAGACCATTTATCTTCCAACAAGACTTAAGATTTAATGCAGCTGTCTACACAGAGGTGTTGGAGAAAGTTATGAGTTCCTGGATAGACAGAGTACACAACAGATGACCATTTATCTTCCAACAAGACTTAAGATTTAATGCAGCTGTCTACACAGAAGTGTTGGAGAAAGTTATGAGTTCCTGGATAGACAGAGTACACAACAGAAGACCATTTATCTTCCAACAAGACTTAAGATTTAATGCAGCTGTCTACACAGAGGTGTTGGAGAAAGTTATGAGTTCCTGGATAGACAGAGTACACAACAGAAGACCATTTATCTTCCAACAAGACTTAAGATTTAATGCAGCTGTCTACACAGAGGTGTTGGAGAAAGTTATGAGTTCCTGGATAGACAGAGTACACAACAGAAGACCATTTATCTTCCAACAAGACTTAAGATTTAATGCAGCTGTCTACACAGAGGTGTTGGAGAAAGTTATGAGTTCCTGGATAGACAGAGTACACAACAGAAGACCATTTATCTTCCAACAAGACTTAAGATTTAATGCAGCTGTCTACACAGAGGTGTTGGAGAAAGTTATGAGTTCCTGGATAGACAGAGTACACAACAGAAGACCATTTATCTTCCAACAAGACTTAAGATTTAATGCAGCTGTCTACACAGAGGTGTTGGAGAAAGTTATGAGTTCCTGGATAGACAGAGTACACAACAGAAGACCATTTATCTTCCAACAAGACTTAAGATTTAATGCAGCTGTCTACACAGAGGTGTTGGAGAAAGTTATGAGTTCCTGGATAGACAGAGTACACAACAGAAGACCATTTATCTTCCAACAAGACTTAAGATTTAATGCAGCTGTCTACACAGAGGTGTTGGAGAAAGTTATGAGTTCCTGGATAGACAGAGTACACAACAGAAGACCATTTATCTTCCAACAAGACTTAAGATTTAATGCAGCTGTCTACACAGAGGTGTTGGAGAAAGTTATGAGTTCCTGGATAGACAGAGTACACAACAGAAGACCATTTATCTTCCAACAAGACTTAAGATTTAATGCAGCTGTCTACACAGAGGTGTTGGAGAAAGTTATGAGTTCCTGGATAGACAGAGTACACAACAGATGACCATTTATCTTCCAACAAGACTTAAGATTTAATGCAGCTGTCTACACAGAGGTGTTGGAGAAAGTTATGAGTTCCTGGATAGACAGAGTACACAACAGAAGACCATTTATCTTCCAACAAGACTTAAGATTTAATGCAGCTGTCTACACAGAAGTGTTGGAGAAAGTTATGAGTTCCTGGATAGACAGAGTACACAACAGAACCATTTATCTTCCAACAAGACTTAAGATTTAATGCAGCTGTCTACACAGAGGTGTTGGAGAAAGTTATGAGTTCCTGGATAGACAGAGTACACAACAGATGACCATTTATCTTCCAACAAGACTTAAGATTTAATGCAGCTGTCTACACAGAGGTGTTGGAGAAAGTTATGAGTTCCTGGATAGACAGAGTACACAACAGAAGACCATTTATCTTCCAACAAGACTTAAGATTTAATGCAGCTGTCTACACAGAGGTGTTGGAGAAAGTTATGAGTTCCTGGATAGACAGAGTACACAACAGAAGACCATTTATCTTCCAACAAGACTTAAGATTTAATGCAGCTGTCTACACAGAGGTGTTGGAGAAAGTTATGAGTTCCTGGATAGACAGAGTACACAACAGATGACCATTTATCTTCCAACAAGACTTAAGATTTAATGCAGCTGTCTACACAGAGTGTTGGAGAAAGTTATGAGTTCCTGGATAGACAGAGTACACAACAGAAGACCATTTATCTTCCAACAAGACTTAAGATTTAATGCAGCTGTCTACACAGAGGTGTTGGAGAAAGTTATGAGTTCCTGGATAGACAGAGTACACAACAGAAGACCATTTATCTTCCAACAAGACTTAAGATTTAATGCAGCTGTCTACACAGAGGTGTTGGAGAAAGTTATGAGTTCCTGGATAGACAGAGTACACAACAGAAGACCATTTATCTTCCAACAAGACTTAAGATTTAATGCAGCTGTCTACACAGAGGTGTTGGAGAAAGTTATGAGTTCCTGGATAGACAGAGTACACAACAGAAGACCATTTATCTTCCAACAAGACTTAAGATTTAATGCAGCTGTCTACACAGAAGTGTTGGAGAAAGTTATGAGTTCCTGGATAGACAGAGTACACAACAGAAGACCATTTATCTTCCAACAAGACTTAAGATTTAATGCAGCTGTCTACACAGAGGTGTTGGAGAAAGTTATGAGTTCCTGGATAGACAGAGTACACAACAGAAGACCATTTATCTTCCAACAAGACTTAAGATTTAATGCAGCTGTCTACACAGAGGTGTTGGAGAAAGTTATGAGTTCCTGGATAGACAGAGTACACAACAGAAGACCATTTATCTTCCAACAAGACTTAAGATTTAATGCAGCTGTCTACACAGAGTGTTGGAGAAAGTTATGAGTTCCTGGATAGACAGAGTACACAACAGAAGACCATTTATCTTCCAACAAGACTTAAGATTTAATGCAGCTGTCTACACAGAGGTGTTGGAGAAAGTTATGAGTTCCTGGATAGACAGAGTACACAACAGAAGACCATTTATCTTCCAACAAGACTTAAGATTTAATGCAGCTGTCTACACAGAGTGTTGGAGAAAGTTATGAGTTCCTGGATAGACAGAGTACACAACAGAAGACCATTTATCTTCCAACAAGACTTAAGATTTAATGCAGCTGTCTACACAGAGGTGTTGGAGAAAGTTATGAGTTCCTGGATAGACAGAGTACACAACAGAAGACCATTTATCTTCCAACAAGACTTAAGATTTAATGCAGCTGTCTACACAGAGGTGTTGGAGAAAGTTATGAGTTCCTGGATAGACAGAGTACACAACAGAAGACCATTTATCTTCCAACAAGACTTAAGATTTAATGCAGCTGTCTACACAGAGTGTTGGAGAAAGTTATGAGTTCCTGGATAGACAGAGTACACAACAGAAGACCATTTATCTTCCAACAAGACTTAAGATTTAATGCAGCTGTCTACACAGAGGTGTTGAGAAAGTTATGGATAGACAGAGTACACAACAGAAGACCATTTATCTTCCAACAAGACTTAAGATTTAATGCAGCTGTCTACACAGAGGTGTTGGAGAAAGTTATGAGTTCCTGGATAGACAGAGTACACAACAGAAGACCATTTATCTTCCAACAAGACTTAAGATTTAATGCAGCTGTCTACACAGAGGTGTTGGAGAAAGTTATGAGTTCCTGGATAGACAGAGTACACAACAGATGACCATTTTATCTTCCAACAAGACTTAAGATTTAATGCAGCTGTCTACACAGAGGTGTTGGAGAAAGTTATGAGTTCCTGGATAGACAGAGTACACAACAGAAGACCATTTATCTTCCAACAAGACTTAAGATTTAATGCAGCTGTCTACACAGAGGTGTTGGAGAAAGTTATGAGTTCCTGGATAGACAGAGTACACAACAGAAGACCATTTATCTTCCAACAAGACTTAAGATTTAATGCAGCTGTCTACACAGAGGTGTTGGAGAAAGTTATGAGTTCCTGGATAGACAGAGTACACAACAGAAGACGATTTATCTTCCAACAAGACTTAAGATTTAATGCAGCTGTCTACACAGAGGTGTTGGAGAAAGTTATGAGCTCCTGGATAGACAGAGTACACAACAGAAGACCATTTATCTTCCAACAAGACTTAAGATTTAATGCAGCTGTCTACACAGAAGTGTTGGAGAAAGTTATGAGTTCCTGGATAGACAGAGTACACAACAGAAGACCATTTATCTTCCAACAAGACTTAAGATTTAATGCAGCTGTCTACACAGAGGTGTTGGAGAAAGTTATGAGTTCCTGGATAGACAGAGTACACAACAGAAGACCATTTATCTTCCAACAAGACTTAAGATTTAATGCAGCTGTCTACACAGAGGTGTTGGAGAAAGTTCCTGGATAGACAGAGTACACAACAGATGACCATTTATCTTCCAACAAGACTTAAGATTTAATGCAGCTGTCTACACAGAGGTGTTGGAGAAAGTTATGAGTTCCTGGATAGACAGAGTACACAACAGAAGACCATTTATCTTCCAACAAGACTTAAGATTTAATGCAGCTGTCTACACAGAAGTGTTGGAGAAAGTTATGAGTTCCTGGATAGACAGAGTACACAACAGAAGACCATTTATCTTCCAACAAGACTTAAGATTTAATGCAGCTGTCTACACAGAGGTGTTGGAGAAAGTTATGAGTTCCTGGATAGACAGAGTACACAACAGAAGACCATTTATCTTCCAACAAGACTTAAGATTTAATGCAGCTGTCTACACAGAGGTGTTGGAGAAAGTTATGAGTTCCTGGATAGACAGAGTACACAACAGAAGACCATTTATCTTCCAACAAGACTTAAGATTTAATGCAGCTGTCTACACAGAGGTGTTGGAGAAAGTTATGAGTTCCTGGATAGACAGAGTACACAACAGAAGACCATTTATCTTCCAACAAGACTTAAGATTTAATGCAGCTGTCTACACAGAAGTGTTGGAGAAAGTTATGAGTTCCTGGATAGACAGAGTACACAACAGAAGACCATTTATCTTCCAACAAGACTTAAGATTTAATGCAGCTGTCTACACAGAGGTGTTGGAGAAAGTTATGAGTTCCTGGATAGACAGAGTACACAACAGAAGACCATTTATCTTCCAACAAGACTTAAGATTTAATGCAGCTGTCTACACAGAGGTGTTGGAGAAAGTTATGAGTTCCTGGATAGACAGAGTACACAACAGAAGACCATTTATCTTCCAACAAGACTTAAGATTTAATGCAGCTGTCTACACAGAGGTGTTGGAGAAAGTTATGAGTTCCTGGATAGACAGAGTACACAACAGAAGACCATTTATCTTCCAACAAGACTTAAGATTTAATGCAGCTGTCTACACAGAGGTGTTGGAGAAAGTTATGAGTTCCTGGATAGACAGAGTACACAACAGAAGACCATTTATCTTCCAACAAGACTTAAGATTTAATGCAGCTGTCTACACAGAGTGTTGGAGAAAGTTATGAGTTCCTGGATAGACAGAGTACACAACAGAAGACCATTTATCTTCCAACAAGACTTAAGATTTAATGCAGCTGTCTACACAGAGGTGTTGGAGAAAGTTATGAGTTCCTGGATAGACAGAGTACACAACAGAAGACCATTTATCTTCCAACAAGACTTAAGATTTAATGCAGCTGTCTACACAGAGGTGTTGGAGAAAGTTCCTGGATAGACAGAGTACACAACAGAAGACCATTTATCTTCCAACAAGACTTAAGATTTAATGCAGCTGTCTACACAGAGGTGTTGGAGAAAGTTATGAGTTCCTGGATAGACAGAGTACACAACAGAAGACCATTTATCTTCCAACAAGACTTAAGATTTAATGCAGCTGTCTACACAGAGTGTTGGAGAAAGTTATGAGTTCCTGGATAGACAGAGTACACACAGAAGACCATTTATCTTCCAACAAGACTTAAGATTTAATGCAGCTGTCTACACAGAGGTGTTGGAGAAAGTTATGAGTTCCTGGATAGACAGAGTACACAACAGAAGACATTTATCTTCCAACAAGACTTAAGATTTAATGCAGCTGTCTACACAGAGGTGTTGGAGAAAGTTATGAGTTCCTGGATAGACAGAGTACACAACAGAAGACCATTTATCTTCCAACAAGACTTAAGATTTAATGCAGCTGTCTACACAGAGGTGTTGGAGAAAGTTATGAGTTCCTGGATAGACAGAGTACACAACAGACCATTTATCTTCCAACAAGACTTAAGATTTAATGCAGCTGTCTACACAGAGGTGTTGGAGAAAGTTATGAGTTCCTGGATAGACAGAGTACACAACAGAAGACCATTTATCTTCCAACAAGACTTAAGATTTAATGCAGCTGTCTACACAGAGGTGTTGGAGAAAGTTATGAGTTCCTGGATAGACAGAGTACACAACAGAAGACCATTTATCTTCCAACAAGACTTAAGATTTAATGCAGCTGTCTACACAGAGGTGTTGGAGAAAGTTATGAGTTCCTGGATAGACAGAGTACACAACAGAAGACCATTTATCTTCCAACAAGACTTAAGATTTAATGCAGCTGTCTACACAGAGGTGTTGGAGAAAGTTATGAGTTCCTGGATAGACAGAGTACACAACAGAAGACCATTTATCTTCCAACAACTTAAGATTTAATGCAGCTGTCTACACAGAGGTGTTGGAGAAAGTTATGAGTTCCTGGATAGACAGAGTACACAACAGAAGACCATTTATCTTCCAACAAGACTTAAGATTTAATGCAGCTGTCTACACAGAGGTGTTGGAGAAAGTTATGAGTTCCTGGATAGACAGAGTACACAACAGAAGACCATTTATCTTCCAACAAGACTTAAGATTTAATGCAGCTGTCTACACAGAAGTGTTGGAGAAAGTTATGAGTTCCTGGATAGACAGAGTACACAACAGAAGACCATTTATCTTCCAACAAGACTTAAGATTTAATGCAGCTGTCTACACAGAGGTGTTGGAGAAAGTTATGAGTTCCTGGATAGACAGCTGCATTAAATCTTAGTCTTGTTTGGAAGATAAATGGTCTTCTGTGTGTAACTCTGTCTAACCAGGAAACCATAACTTTCTCCAACACTTCTGTGTAGACACTGCATTAATCTTAAGTCTTGTTGGAAGATAAATGGTCCTCTGTGTGTACTCTGTCTATCCAGGAGCTGCATAACTTTCTCCACACCCTCTGTGTAAGACAGCTGCATTAATCTTAAGTCTTGTTGAAGATAAATCGTCTTCTGTGTGTACTCTGTCTATCCAGGAACTCATAACTTTCTCCACACTCATGTGTGACAGCTGCATTAAATCTTAAGTCTTGTTGGAAGATAAATGGTCCTTTGTGTGTACTCTGTCTATCTAGGAACTCCATAACTTTCTCAAACACCTCTTTTGTAGACAGCTGCCATTAAATCTTAAGTCTGTTGGAAGATAAATGGTCATCTGTTGTGTACTCTGTCCTATCCAGAACTCCAATCAACTTTCTCACCCTCTGTGTAGACAGGCTGGCATTAAATCTTAAGTCTTGTGGAGATAAATGGGTTCCTTCTGTTTGTGTAAATCTGTCTATCCAGGAACTCATAACTTTCTCCAACACTTCTGTGTAGACAGCTGCATTAAATCTTAAGTCTTGTTGAAGATAAATGGTCTTGCTGTTGTTGTACTCTGTCTAATCCAGGAACTCATAACTTTCTCCAACACCTCTGTGTAGACAGCTGCATTAAAATCTTAAGTCTTGTTGGAAGATTAATGGTCTTCTGTGTGTACTTCTGTCTATCCAGGAATTCTGCATAACTTTTCTCCAACACCTCTGTGTAGACAGCTGGCAATTAAATCTAAGT
>CM042147.1:97919880-97984719 GCA_023376005.1 Doryteuthis pealeii | reverse complement strand
CTAATTAAGTCAGAAAGTTTTGAAATTAAAATAACTGATGCTTATAAAATTCATTATCAATAAATCAACACTGAAAAAATTTCATAAAATTGGAAAATTCCCCGATTTTTGGTAATTTTTCTCAATCAGGAAGGCGGGGGGGGGTAAATTATTGTAAAAATACAATTACGTCATCTTTAGACAGCATTGACAGCCATGTTTATGATTAAATTTGAGGCAAAATGACCGAAAAATAGTTTAAAAGTATTTAAAAATAAATTACTTATTCTATTTTTTTTTTCAACAATCAAAACCCGAGCTCAATGGGTGACCCAAACAGGTCACGCTTTTTCAGTATATATATATATTATATATATATATAAATATAAATATAATATATATATAGAGAGAGAGAGAGAGAGAGAGAGAGAGAATTTTCTTTCTTAATGTTAGCTTAGGACCCAAATAACATTCATATTTGCTCACAAACGTTAACAACTATTTTTTTATAATATCTTAAATCAAATATTTGTTACCCAATTTCTTGGAATTTTCCATTCTATAAATTAATTGTCATTAATAGGTTCAGTTTTTATCTGAAGAAATAATCTTTCTCAGAAACTTTACTTTGATGATCATCAGATTGAAACTATGTACTAAAAATAGGAAATAGATAGGGTGTAGGGTCATTTTTTAAATTCCTTACCATCATCTATCCTTTTGCTTTTTTCCTGTTAGTTACATGCTTATTACATTAAGCAAATTCAAATTCTTTCTTCTGGATTTTCAGTGCATAACATGAAATGCCAAAGTGATTTTAGGTTCAAAAATTTGGCTAAATCCACATTTCAAACACTCCATGTCAGTGGCCAATCAAAACATTTTTAAGGTCCTTAAAGCTTTGAACTGTTATGAGAGACAGTTCACAATTAGAATGTATTGTAATTGTAAATACGTAATCTTGTTATTATTATTGTAATGTATTATATTGTTTCACAATTTTAAGGTCTTATAAGATTATTTGCATAAATTAAAATGTGCTATACAATTCTCAAAAGCAACAAAATAGCTTTATTTTTTGCTTTATGGCTAGTCTAAGACAAATTATTTTAATTAAAACATTTTAATTTACTGCCATTGAATGTATAATATTTATAAATCGTTTATAATATTTTATATCAAATATATTTATAATGAAGCATGCGTTAATTTTAACCTTTTTTCTACAGCTAAAACCTACATGATACTTTAATAACATTTTAATTTATGTAACTGTTATCTTATATTGAATTACCACTATATTTATAGTGGGACTGTGGGATAGACCATGTATGATTATTAACTATTACCAAAAGTTTATATCTATATTTTTAAGAGCTATGTGAATAGAATTCAATATGGAATGAGGAATTGGAAATCCTGAATACTATTGAGAATGTATAATATTAATGTTTAAAAAAATAACTGAAAGAATTTTTTGATATTAAATATATAAATTGATATTCCTTATTCTTTTAAAATTTAGTCAAAAATGTGTAGATATGATACCAAAGATGGACACATGGAGAAATTGAATGAAGTACAAAGAGTATTGATATATAGAATACTTAGCAGGCTTGACCGAATTAGTCTGCGGACTTAAAAACAAACTCTATCTATATTATATATTGATGCTGCATTTAAGTATTGCTTTTAATATCAAGTTTTACCTTTTAAAGGTTCAACAAATTGAATTCTTTACTGCCACTTAAATTTAAAGACAATTTTGTTATAGTAGCTCCTACTTTCTGTAAAAAAGAATTATTTCTATTTCATGGGGACTTTTGCAGGATTTTGCTATTAATTTCAATTATTCCCAAAATTTATTTGCAAGTTTATAAAAACTAATATTGTTAAAAAAGAAAAAAAAAAACAACAAAAAAAAAAATGTTGCAAAAAAATCATGTAAACAATCGCTGGAAAACAATTACAGGTAATTAAAAATTTCCAGAATGTAGTAGACTCATTCAGTTAAATAAATTGTGGTAGGCACTATAACACCTTTTGTGATGCATAAGAACCAATTATATCAAAGTGAAAATTGATTAATACACAGGCAAATAGCAAAGTATAGATTATTGGGTGACAGAGATGTGAATGGTTTAATTACATAATAATGAATGCAGCAAACTGGGCACAAAAGGAATAAAAGACGAGCCATGACTGGGTGGGAAAGGTGATCCACTGGAATTGTGCAAGAGATTATAATTTGATTCATGCTGACTAAGCGGTATATGCACAAACCCAGAACTGTCTTAAAAAATGAAACCCATTAAAATTATTGTTTGACTTTCAGATAAAAACTAGATCACCAATTCCCCATCAGAAGATCAGACCTCATATCAATTAACCAAGAAGAAGAGGAATTGTTTGATCTAGTGATTTGGGTGATCTAGTTTTATCTTGAAAAGTCACAAATAATTTTATGGTTTTCATTTTTTAAGACAGTTTCGGGTTGTGCATATACCCTTAGCAGCTGATCCAAATTATAATCCTTGCACAATTTCCCCATGGAGTCACCTTTCACCACCCCAGTCAGGGCTAGTCTTTTATTCTTTTTGTGCCAGGTTTGCTGGCATTCAAATTATTATGTAATTAAACCATTTCATCTCTGTCACCCACTAAATCTATTACTTTTGCTATTTGCTGTGTAGTTATCAATGTTTCACTTTTGATATAATTGGTTCTTATGCATCACAAAAAGTTTGGTATAGTGCTACCAATTTTATTTTACTTGCTGAATGAGTCTACATTACAATTCTGAAATTTTTAATTACTGTATTGTTTTCAGCGATGCACCCATGATTTTTTTGCAACATTTTTTTTTGTTGTTTTTTTTTTCTTTTTACAATATGGTAGTTTTTATAATGCAAATAAATTTGGGAATAATTGAAATTAATAGCAAAATCTAGGCAAAAGTCACCATGAAATAGAAATAATTCTTTTTACAGAAAGTAAGGAGCTACGTAAACAAAAATTGTCTTTAAATAAGTGGCCAGTACAAGAATTATGTTTGAACCTTTGTAAAAAGGTTAAAACTTGAATATTAAAAGCAATTACTTTAAATTTGGCAGCCAATCAAATATAAATATAGATAAGAGATTTGTTTTAAGTCCCAGACCAATTCCAAGGTTAGCTCTGTAGTATTCTATATAGCAATACTCTTGTTACCTTCATTCATTTTCTCCATGTGTCATTGCTTTGGGTATTCATATCTACCACATTTTTGACTAAAATTTAAAAGAATTAAGGAATATCCAATTTATATTATTAATATCAAAATTCTTCAGTTATTTTTTTAAACATTATATTATACATTCTCCAATAGTATTCAGATGCCATTCCATTCCATATGACTTATTTCCACAATAGCTCTTAAATAATAAGATATCAAACTTTGTAATAGTTAAATAATCATTACCATGGGTATATCCACAGGTCCCACTATAAATATAGTGTAAGTCAATATAAGATAACAGTTTAACATAAAAATAAAATGTTATTAAAGTATTCATGTAGGTTAGCTGTAGAAAAAAAGTTTAAAATTAAGGCATTGCTTCATTATAAATATATGATATAAATAATTATAAACGATTTAAAAATATTATTAACATGCATGCAGTAATTTAAAAGTTATGTAAAATAATTTGTCTAGGACTAGCCATAAGCCAAAAAATAAAGCTATTTTGTTTGCTATTTGAGAAATTGTATAGCACCATTTTATTTATGGCAAATAATCTTATAAGACCTTTTAAAAATATGTGAAACATTAATATCATTACAATAAATAATAACAAGATTACGTATTTACAATTACAATACATCTTAATTGTGAACTGTCTCTCATAACCAGTTCAAGCTTTAGGACCTTAAAAATGTTGATTGGCCACTGACATGGAGTTTGAAATGTGGAATTTAGCAATTTTTGACCTAAAATCACTTTGGCATTTCATGTTATGCACTGAAAATCCAGAAGAAAGGAATTTGAAATTTGCTAATGAATAAGCATTACTAACAGGAAAAAGCCAAAAGGATAGATGATGGTAAGGAATTAAAAAATGACCCTACCACCCTATCTATTTCTATTTTTAGTACATAGTTTCAATCTGAGATCATCAAAAGTAAAGTTTCTGAAGAAAGATTATTTTTCAAGAAAACTGAACCCTATTAATGACATAATTTATAGAATGGAATTACAAGGAATTTGTAACAAATATTTGATTAAGATATATAAAAAAATAGTGTAACGATCTTGTGATGAAAATATGATGTATTGGTCCTAAGCTAAACATTTAAGAAAGAAATTTCTCTCCTCTCTCTCTCTCTCTCTTCTATATATTATATATATATATATATATATATATATATATATATTATATATATTACTAGAAAAGACGTGACCTGTTGGTCACCCCATTGAGCCGGGTTAGATTGTTGAAAAAAAATCACAATAATGTAATTTATTTTAATACATTTTAAACTATTTTTCGGTCAATTTTGCTCAAATTTATCATAAACATGGCTGTCAATGCTGTCTAAGATGACGTAAAATCTGATTTTTACAAAATAAATTTACCCCCCCCCCCCTTCCTGATTGAGAAAAATTACCAAAAATCGGGGAAATTTTCCAATTTAATGGAAATTTTCAGTGTTGATTTATTGATAAATGAATTTTATAATGCATCAGTTATTTTATTTCAAAACTTTTCTGACTTAATTAGGTATTTCTGCTTTGGTACATTAACATATAAAAATTCATTTAAAATAGGAAGCGCCTAATTTTAAGTTTCAAATTTTATATCTTTAGATTTTAAAACAAATATTTATTTAATAACTAACTTTAGTTTATTATTATTATCTAATAATTTTTGTAGAAACACTGTATTGAAAATTTAGGCCCCACCTCCTTTTAAACAGACAAATATCGATTATATATATTTTAATAATAGCCAATTAAATTGAAAAGAGTTATAAAAAAAGATCTACAAAATTATTTTTTTAATTTTTATTTTACATTTTATTTCCAATTTTGGTACTTATTTTTTACCAGGATAGTTCCCTTAATTTTTTTCTACTATCTACACCTTTAATCTTTTGTCTTTTATTTATACTGTAATTAGTTTCAACTTTTTATAACCTCCACCAATATTTTGCGGGGAGGTCAAAGTTAAGTGACTTGAAAAAAATCAGAAAGTTTTGAAATAAAATAAACTAATAATTATAAAATACATTCATGATAAATCAACACTGAAAATTTCATTAAAATCGGATAATTCCCTGATTTATGGTTATTTCTTTTCAATCGGGGGTGGGGTAAATTATTTTGTAAAATATGGATTTTACGGCAATTTTGCCAGTGCCTAATATTTTCATTTAGAAGAATTTTTGTATCTTTATCCTTCACAAAATATAAATATAAATGAATATAAATAAACTTTTGTGTTAAATCTGTATTGTTATTTTAACATTACTTGCATTCATGGAATTTTTTTTCAAACATTAATTAGATTTAGGATTAAATCATATTTTGGGATGTGTTTTATGTCATTATACTACCTAGGAAAAAAGCCTTTAGGTGGCAAAAGTTGATTCACTCAGGTTTAGTATAATAATGTATATATATTTATATATATACAAGCACATACACAGAGATACACACACATATACACACACACACATATATATATTATACACAAACACAATAGCAATACCATAATCCTTTACTGACCATTACTGTCCCTCACAATCCTACAACTCCACCACCAGAACCTTTCCTCTCATGAGCCCTCAAATGACTCATCAAACCCACTGCAGATCCACAAAGTTTGATACAAAATATGACATAGGAAGGACATTCTTTCCCATTGAATCAGATGATAAAATTTGATGCTTATGCACCCACCATATGTCTCTTAAGACCAGAAGCTGACTTACAGGACTTTGTTACAGATTGCACAAGAAACATGTTTGTTCCTGGAATTTGCATGAATTGTCTTTGATGAGATTTTCTATGATTGACATATCCAGCCTTAGAAAGCAGAATTTGACCACATGTCTGACATTTCCAACCCTTTATGTTCTCTCCAATATGACAGCTGTATACCCCTTCGAAGTTGACACTTGAGGTTTTTATGCTCAATTCTTTCACTCTCAAAACTCTGGTACAGCCATCATCCACATGAATTCTCCAGTCAGTTCTCTTCAATCCCAGCTTTTCCCAGTTGTCAGGATTACTTTTTATTTTTACACAAACCACCGCACATAGATACACACACACTCACACACACACACACATTAATTCATGTGACCAGGCTGTGGGTAAACATATATGAAATATGTATAATAAAACAATAAATAATAATAATAATAATAATTATTAAAAAATAAAAAATAAAAACTCACAATATTAAACTACCTCTTACCTAGCCCCTAAAAAACAAATCAACAGAATTGATAATCCATTAATTCTTGATAGATGTTATTTTTCATTCTAACCTTCTAAAACCCAACACACACACACTGGATACATTGACATGATCAAGGCAAATATTTAAAAAAAAAAAAATTTTTTTTAATTATTTTTAAAAAGAATAAATAAATAAAATAAAAATAAAAATAAACAAAGAAATATCTTTAAAAATATATATATTAAAAAAAAATAGATAAATAAGTAAATAAGATAAATAAGACAAATGTAATATTAAGAAACAAAACCAAAGTTAGAATCTGACAGGCTCTATAATCACAATTTTAATAAAATTAAACTTCATTCTAATCTCTAAATCCAACACACACATACACACATATTAACGTATTTGAAGAAGGAACGCACACAAACAGAACACACCCGCCTTTAACCTTAACCCCTAAAACAAACAGTGGAATCTATAATCATAATTCTTTATAGATATTAGTTTTATTCTAACCTTTAAAGCCTAACACACCACACTAGAAATACATTGACATGAACAAAACAAATAAAGAGATTAGATATATATTATTTTTAAAAATAAAATAAATTAAAATATAAAAAAAGAATTTAAATAAAAAAATTAAAAAAATAATAATAAAAAAATGAATAAATAAATAAAATAATATATATATATATATATATAAAAAAATGATGATAAATAAATAAATAAATAAATTAAATTAAAAGTAATAAAACAAAATAAATTAAAATAAAATAAGATAAATGTAGTGCTAAAAAACAAAACAAAAATAGAATCTCGCAGACTCTATAAGAAATTTTTTTTAATAGAATTAAGTTCATTCTTAAGCAACACACACACACACACACATATATATATTAAGTTCATTCTTAAAATTAAGTTCATTCTAACCAACACACACACACACACACACACATATATTAATATACATGAACAAGGCATACACACAAGCAGAACACACACCCTATAAATAACACACACACATATATTAACGTACATAGACAAGGCAAAACGCAAAGAAACCACACCCTATAAATAACACACACACACTACAAATAACACACACACACACACATGATGTTTGGACTTAGCAAATACACCACATACAACAGGATAACAGACCACCTGATAGACAGTAAACTTACACCACCCGCTCCCATAAACAATCAAGCAATATCTGGAATGTTAATTCTCAGACACATATCAATAAAAAAAGAGATCAGATGATCCTGCTAATAAAAAAATTTTAAAATTAAAAAAAAAAAAAAACCTTACTTAGAGGCAAATCAAATCTGGAATAATAATTAAAATAAAATAAAAAGAAAATGATCAGACACACAGACATAAGCACACACACACACACTTACACACACAAGCATGCACAACACACACACACACTTACACACACAAGCACACACATAAACAAAGCACCCCCAACCACACACACACAGAGAATTTGGGAAGACCCAGACAATAACAATTTGAGGCAACTGCTAGGACCACTTCAGTTCGAGTTATTCTTCTGATGATAGGATTTTTCATCCTGAAATATTAAGAATAAAGTAACAGGTTAACAAACAACATCGTAGTTTACCTTCTTTTTTTCTTTACACTTGCATTGTGACAGCCTTCAAAACCAACCAACATACCAATATAAACACAATGCTCCAAGCAAAATTACAAAACCCTTTTATATATATATATATATATATATATATATATATATATATATATATATATATATACTAGCTTAAAAGCTGCCCTGTCAAGTAAAAATTAAGCTAGCTCCTGCGAAGGGCTCAATTCCAGCAAGTCAATCAGGTCCATAACAAGAGACGTGTGTGTCTGAGTTTCTTATCAGGCATGAAGATATTTGCTATTTCTCATACAATATGAGAATAGGCCAATTTTTTATTGCGGGTCATGAAGAACAAGAGGAAATGAGTGCTGTAAAGCTTTTCAACAAACCCAATCATCCCTTGCAACTGAACATGCTTGTTTTTTTCTCCAATGAGAGAAACATTTTTTACCAGGATCAAATGTTGAACACACAGAACAATCATTGATCTGCTCTGTCCTCACAATATATACCAATAGTGATTGTTATATACAATCACAACAAGGACACTGTTGCTGTACCACTACTGTGGGCCCAATCAAGACCCAACTCAGCTGCTGCTGATACTATACTCGCCTCGCCCCACCCCTGCTGCTTCTGTTACCCCAAAACTTCAGTACAGAATAAAATCCTTGAATCTGACACACGTGTTTGTTAGCCTCTCCTTTCAGTATCACTTCTTCACTATTCTCTGAGCAGACTAAATGGTATTGGAAGTCTAACACAATTTCAACTCTAAAAGAACATACAAAGAAGAAAAAAAATAAGATGGAAGGCCTACCTCCTCCAAAACATTTGAATTTTGACCAAGAAAATCTCACCACAGCAAGGAAGATATGGAAAAAGGAATTTAACTTCTACATACAAGACATGGAAAGCAATATGAAATCCGGCAAAGTCCAATCTTCAATTCTAATGATATGCATTGGCCCAAAAGGC
This sequence comes from Doryteuthis pealeii, assembly GCA_023376005.1. NCBI lineage: Eukaryota > Metazoa > Mollusca > Cephalopoda > Myopsida > Loliginidae > Doryteuthis > Doryteuthis pealeii. Next base: position 97,975,692 of record CM042147.1, on the reverse strand, counting down.
AGAGGAACATACTTTACATTCTCTTTCGACACACCAGAAGACAAAACAATATTCAGAGTGTACTCAACAAATTGACGTGTACTGTCAGCCAAGGAAAAACTTAACAATTACAAGACACAGATTCTTCACCTGCAAACAAGCAGAAAACCAAAGAATCGATGACTATGTGACAAAACCTCATCACAAAGCACAAGAGAGCAAACTTGGAAAAATAACAGAGGACCTTATCCAACATGTTTATTTTAATATGTGGGATAAAAGACTCTAAACTCAGAGAAAGACTTCTCATGCAACCCGATTAGAATTTACAGAGAACAATTCACGCTGGACAAACTGCCGAAGAAACAAAAATTCAAACAAAGATACTGAATACTACCTCAGAACACAGACCTGCTGAAACAGCAAATATTCGAAGTAGCAAGTACTAGTATTATCTGCATTATTCGGACTATTGTCCCCATCTACATTGTTATTTGTACAACGTTTCGGCCGATATGCCCTCCGGCCTTCTTCAGGTATTTCTTGTTGGACTCGGGAACCTTGTCGGTCTCGGAACCTTCTCGAACTCGGGAACCTTCTTTTCGTAATCGGGAGCCATCACGGAACTTTGAACCTAACCCTTTATTTAGTCCTGTTCTCATTCTGCTAACCATAGCTGGGGTAGGAGTTTTGGTAATTATTTTTCTATCTAACTGCCTCTACTCTGGATTGAACTCGGGATCCAGAGATAACTGTCACTTAGAACTGTCTTAACCTAACTACCTTATCCACTAGGCCATGTGTCCAATTGGACAATTGAGTGTGAATATTGGGTGAACTTATAAACCTAATGTCTTGTTTTTTGCTAGAATATCTACCTATTTTACTTATGTACGATTTTACCTAGACTCGTATTGTGTTTTTTTTTTTTTTTTTCTCCTCTCCTTTTCTCAATCTGATCTAGCCTTCTTAATTATGGGTTCCCATATTGTATTCATTTCTATGCTAGGTCTACTTAACAGCCCAGTACAGCCTATCATATGTGCTGATTCTTTGAGGCGTCTTCTCTTCCAATGTTCTTCTCTATCTATTATTCTAACTTCATCCCATAAAGGCAGATGATTTCCCTTTTCATTCCATATATGGTCAGCCATACCCGACTTTTCTATTTCTCCTCGGACCACTTCTTTACGATGTTCTTTTAGTCTTACTTTCAGTGGACGCCCTGTTTCACCTCTGTATTCTTTGCCACAGCTGCATGGGATGGAATACACACAATTTTTGGTCATGTTATATTCTGTTGAGGGCTTGACTCGGACGAGATGTTTACGAAGAGTTGAGTCACTCCTGAATGTTGTCCTGATGTCATAGGGATTACATATCTTTTGAATCTTTTCAGCCAAGCCTTTCACATAGGGCAGACAGACTGTGGTGAGTTTTCGGGTATCATCCTCTGTCCTGCGATCCAGATTTCTCATAGACAATGTTATGCTCTCAGGATAATTGTTACGACGGAGGGTCTCTCTTAAGCTGTCCATTTCCTTCTGGTGTACCTCATCACTGCTGATGGCTTTTGCCTGATGTTGTAAGCAATGGACGATACCTTTCTTTACATTATATGGATGGTGGGAATTGAAGTTGAGATACTGTCCAGTGAAGGTAGGCTTACGATACACGGATGAACTGAATCCTTGCTCTGTGCGAGTTATTAACATATCTAGGAAGGACAATTTGTTGTCTTGTTCTTTCTCCATAGTGAACTGTATAGATGGATGGATTGAGTTCACATGATCCATTAGTATTTGAACATCTTCCTAATGGGGCCAGAGAATGAATGTGTCATCTACGTATCTAAGCCACATTGATGGCTTTAGTGGTGTAGATCCTAAGGCCATCTCTTCAAAGTATTCCATGTATATATTGACCAACACTGGGGACAATGGTGATCCCATAGCCAGGCCCTCCTCTTGTCGGTATATGTCAGAACCCATCTCGAAGTAAGTTGTTTCTACACAGAACGTCAGCATCTCCAGCAGATTATCTTTTGGGATACAGGTGCGTTCTTCCAAATCTGAATCTGCAGTTAACTTATTCCATACCACTGTCAGAGTCTCATCAGTGGGTACCTTCATGAACAGACTCACTACATCTAGACTCACCATTTGGTTGGAATGGATGGGAGCATTTTTGATTTTTTCCACAAAGTGGGCAAATTTCTTGACATATGATGAGGACTTACCTGTTAATGGGGTGACTATTTCAACTAGGTAACGGCTCAATGGGTGGCATGCTGAACCTCAGCAGCTGACAATGGGTTTTAGTTGAATACCACCTTTATGGATCTTAGGAAGGCCGTATATGTGTGGTAGCTTACTGTAGTTTTGAACTAGCTGTCTGTATTTTTTCTGCGGTATGAGGTCCTTGTTCTTACTAAGGATCTGTGACAGCTTCCTCTCGGTCTTCAGGGTTGGGTTCTTTTTAACCTTGCAGTAGCCAACATTTACAATTAGGTCTGCCAATTTGTTGAAGTATTCAGATTTATCCATCACCACAGTAGCATTGCCTTTGTCTGCTGGTAGTATTACGATGTTCTCATCATGTTGTAGTGATTTGATGGCCAGTTTCTCCTCCTTTGTGTGTGTTGGTTTTGGAGGCTTTGATTTCTCTAGCACCTGCCTCACCTTCCATCTGCTCGTGCTTGAGGAATATTTAAGGCTGCCTTCTCAATTGGAGCTATCAGGTCCAAGTATTGAATCCGCTTGATGGTTGTGGCGAAGTTGAGACCCTTATTTAGCACTGTCTTCTCTGAGGCGGTTAGCTGGCATTTACTGATGTTGACAATGGCATCTATTGTCGGGTGTTGGGCTTGATCTGTTGTAACGTGGTTCTTTATCTTATCCAACTTCCTAATGTGGCGAGACTTGACCTCCTGAAATTCCTTGTTGTAAGCGTCATCCAGATATTGTTGGATACGGGCTCTGTCATCTGACATTGTAATTCTTTCCAGGAATGGGGCGAGCTTGCTGGAGATTTCAGACCGTAATTGATGTTTCCTCCAGCGGTTGTTCTGTATACGATCGCAGACTAGCTCATGCCCTACTCTTTTGGTGATCCTTTGTACTCTTCTGGAATTAATAGCAAAAATTTACGGAAAAAAATACAAGACTCATCTTCCCGGGAATGACAGGAATCTTGCCAAAACTGAGGACTATTGTGGTGGAAGCCACAAAAGAAAAAAAATGTCCTGCATTTTATAAAACGTACAGCAATTGTAAAAGGAAAGGACATTACACTAAAATGTGTAGGACGAAAAAAAATATATGAGAAATAGAAGTTTCTTCAGAAGATTCAGACTCATGCAATGAACACGTGTTGCTAAACTCCATAGAAATGGAAGAAAAAGAAATACATTCAGTGGAAAAAAACAGCTGGATCATTGGACAGCAACAATAAAAGTAAACAAATTTAATATTAATTTTAAACTAGACTCTGGAGCAGAAATAAATGTACTGCCAAACGAAATTTATAAGAAACTTTCTCCACTACCGGAATTAAAGGAAACTTCAGTCAAACATTCATTATAGGTGACATTAATTCAAAACCTGTGAGGAATTAAACCTCATAAAAAGAATTTTTAAACACGACAACTTTTACAGAAAGACATAAATTGAAGCAATGAGTTATCTCAAAAAAATGATTATCAGCCAATCAATTCTACAATATTACAACCCTCACCTACCAACAAAAATCACCACAGATACCAGCAAACATGGACTTGGAGCAGTGATGGACCAAATGCATAATGGAAAATGGAAACCCATATCTTTTGCATCAAGGGCCAAAACCTGCAGAACAAAATTACTGTCCCATTAAAAGTTGTAGAGTAATACAACGGAACAGATATTGGACTGGGACGCCCTTGGACAATCATCGGCAGTCACCTGCAATAATAGACTCTACCATGCACGTGCACAGCATGGGAGGGAACTAATATAAGCAGGCTTCCTCCTCAAAGCCGACAGTTCGCGTATAGTCGCCGAACCTGTTACAAAAGTGAGGCCCTGAGCATTGTATTTGCCTGCAATTTTTAAACACGACAACTTTTACAGAAAGACATAAATTGAAGCAATGAGTTATCTCAAAAAAATGATTATCAGCCAATCAATTCTACAATATTACATGGTAGGTGATACCAACAAAAATCAGCACAGATATTACATTACTATTGGACAGTGGAACAGTCAAACACCTCCTCAGCTTAATGGACTCTTCCTGGCACTAGTGGCAGTAATTATTTAAGCTGTTATAGTGGGTTCATTGGAGAACTAGTAACTGCATGGTTAGGCTTGGCCAGTCACATTGCTCAAACCAATTGTTGACTGTCTAACTGACTTACTTCAATAATTTCAATGTTTACAGATTTGAAGACTGCCAGTCATCAACAGTCATCAAAAAATTGAAAACATCATTCTCAAAGCTTGGTATACCGAGGATAATAGTCAGTGACAATGGCCCCGAATTCAAATCGAGAGAATTTGAGACATTTACCAAACTATGGGACATAAATCACATAACCACCAGACCAAATTACCCTAGGCAAATGGCATGGTAGAAAGAAATATACAAACAATAAAGAAAACCCTAAAGAAAGCCATAAAAAACAATGAAGATACCTACATGGTACTTTTAGCACTACGCACAACACCACTAAAAGATGGTTCCCCTTCTTCAGCTAAAAAATTAATGAACAGAATGCTGAGAACAAACCTACCTAACATTACCAGCAACAAATACAAAACAAAAAAAAACACAGCCAAAAAAAAAACACACACCACACGGGAGCTCATACTTAGACCAAATGACAGCATAAGAATTAGATTTGATAACAATTGGCTTAGAAAGGGCAAAGTAATTAAGAAACTAGATCAACCTCATTCCTATCTAGTTCTCAATGAAGAGGGAACACAAATAAAATGCAACAGGCATCATTTATTAAAGATCAAGGAACCACCAACAGACACTAACATAGATTGTTATGAATACATATTCCCAGATCAAAAGCGTAACACCCAAAATCAACACACAGACCCCCCTACCTTGATACAACAAAACAAAGCACATACACCACACAAAGTGGAAGAATAATAAACCCTCCACAAAGATACAGAGAATAAAATAAAAAAATAAAGGTAACATGTTATATACATTACAGCAAGGACACTGCTGTGGGCCCAACCAAAACCCAACTCAGCTGCTGCTGATACTATACTCGCCTCGCCCCACCCCTGCTTCTAATGTTACCCCAAAACTTCAGTACAGAATAAAATCCTTGAATCTGATACACGTGTTTGTTAGCCTCTCCTTTCAATATCATTTATTCACTATTCTCTGAGCATACTAAAGTGATGAAAAGCAGATTCAACACAGAGTCGTACATCAAGTGGAAGAGGTAGGGCTGCCCTGGATCGAGCGGTTGGCTGCTGGAAGACACTACATCTGGCAACAGGACTTTGCACCATGCCCCTAACACCTAGCCACCTAACTCCCCAGATTGCAATCCCTTTGATTGTTAGATGTGGAGCACAGTTGAGCAACAGACCAACAAAACAGTGCAACACAAAATAGGCAAGGATTATGACAGCATTTACTAATCTAAATAAAGAGTCCATCAGAAAGTCTTGTAGGAGATTCCAAAAATAAAGGCAATGACTAAATTTCTTGGAATAAATTTAATCTATAGTATTTGAAGATATTTTCATGGTAAATATATTTGATAAAGTGAGATGTAAATGTTATTTTCATTTTGGTGTCATTTAGACGATAATTTACCCATCGCACCCAGTATGGTCTCAGAATAATTATATATATATATTTTTTTAAACATACACAAATATATATATGTGTGTGTGTGTAATGATGGTTGGCAGGGAGGAGAGATGGTTGCAGGAGGAGGAGAGATGGTAAGTGGACACTTGGTTAAATAACTCTCTCATAACCCTTATCAATACTCACTCACTCGCACACACACACAATTTCTTTGGGACTGCATTGTCAGTGTAACATCTTGTATGTTATTGACTTTAACGTAGGGTTGTTATATTACCAGTTCATTCCTTTTTCTTTATTTCTAATAGGCGTCTACTAATACAGATTGATATCAATGCAATATATAGAATTAGTAGAGCCACAACTAATGTTTAAACTTTAATATGCATGTTTTAATCTCTTCAGAAAGTGTACCACACAACCTTAAATAACAAAAGAAAAATTACCAAGTAACTTGAACATAGTAAAAATATAAAATATATAAAAAAATATAATATTTAGTATGTTACTAAATGGTATATTCACAAAAACAAAAAAATGTATTTCTTGCACAATTCCCAGTGGATCATCTTTCCCACTCAGTTGTGCCAAGCCTTGTACTCCTTTTGTGCTAGTTGCATTCGCTTATTATATAATTAACCATTTTGTCTCTGTCTACACATCTTACCCTTGCTATTCTGTTGAGTTTTATATATTTTCACTTTGATATAATTTGTTCTTATGGCATTGTTTTGTGCTGCAATTATAAAGATTCAGTTTCTCTCTTGAGGTTTACCTTTCTTAGCCATGTCCAGGTCTTCTTGTGTATAATCTTTCCAGTTATTTTCTTCCCATTTTTGTTTTCATTGTTTTTCTGCTTGTCCATATGTTGTAATTATGTTGCACTGCTTTTTTTGCTCTTCTAGTGCTATCCTTTGAGCTTCTCTGAATTTTTGAGGTGAAGCTTGATAATTTGTATTTAGATTATTCAGACTATTGTCTTCATCTTTATTGTTATATACACAAAGTTTCGGATGATGTGCCCTTCTGCCTTCTTCAGGTGTTTCATGTCAGACTTGGAAACCTTCACTTCGAACTCGGGAGCCTTCATGTCGTAATCAGAAGCCTTCACAGCTTATCACATCTTATAATGGACGGCCCAGGTATTTTTCCCTTGATGAGAAACCTAATAATTGGTTGAAATACTTGAAATCATGTTTTTATGTTCCCAAACCCCCAAAAAACTGATTTTGGAATTAAATAACCCAACAAGGTCAACGTACCATAAAACTAACAAATTTAATTTCATTATGTATATGACAATATGTGTGATAGATGCCATAATTTCTGTATAATTCTTGTCTTTCATTATGTATATGTGTATGTATATATATATATATGTGTGTGTTTGTGTGTGAAAGTAATATTTTAAATATGATTCTAGTATGTATTTCAATACATTTATATGCGTATGAGTCTCTGTGTGTGTGTGTTTATGTGTAGTAATATTTTGAATATTAGTCTGATATATATATATATATAGTATCCAATTGCCGCTTTATCATATATATATATATATATATATATATATTATATATATATATATATATATATGATGTTTTTATGGGGATCATGTATGCTTCTTTATCGGTATATCTGATGAGTGTATATATTATCTATATTATATATAAATATATATTGTATGTAATATATATATATATATATAATATATATAATATGTGTGGTATATATATATATATATATATATTAATATATATATGTATAATATATATATATATATATATATATATAAGTTGTATCATGAAATGATACACTGAGGAAGTTGAGTGCTTAATATATACAATTCAACACTAGTATCTGGTGCTCAAGGATACATACAAAAAAAACACAGATCAATAAGTTACAAATAATTAATTGAGAAACTTGCAAGAAATAGAAGAGGGTCAAATGTGGTATAGCCAAACGAAGTACGATCAGTCTGAAATTTAATCAGCTTATTAATCCACTATTGAAGTCCTTAATTGTAGACTATTTAAGACTATGAGCCAGGCTATCTGGTAGAGTGCTGAAGGGATGCTAGCTACTCTACAACAATATATTCGGGAAAATTTTTGGTTGTTTTAGAAGCATAAAAAGATAAGATCAGAAACAAAATGATGTGTTCTCAATCTTTTTTATTTACCAATATTTTGAGAGTCATCATTCTTTTTCAACAGTTTGAGATAGACTCAAACCTTTGTGAAAGAGGGATGACTCTTAAAATATTGTTTATATATATATATATATATATATATATGAATTTAACATTTGAAAAAACAATTAGTAATTATAATCTGCTGACAGAATTCTATTTCTTCCAACGGTTTTTTATCCCTTCTTTCCTTCATATGTTTTGCTCGTGACGAAGACCCTTCTACTAAGCGGTCGAAACAGAATTCTGTCAGCAGATTATAATTACTAATTTTTTTCAAATGTTAAATTCATTCTCTCGGATTAACTTCCATTTATTTACACACACATATATATATTATATATATATATATATATATATAATATATGTGTATGTATGTAGTGTGTGTTGTGTGTGTTTGTATGCGTGCATGTTTATGTATGTGCAGTAATATACTGTATATAAGTTGGCACATCCTGTGCTTACGTCAATATATTCCCACCTTACCAACATTTCCCTTATTTAAGTGCTAATGTTGAAAAAAGATTGTTTGATTGCACACAACTATGTGGGAAGGAAATAACAACAAGGGACACAGTCATCAACATATATAAATAGTGAAACTAAGTCACAGACACACACATACTTATGCATGCATGTGTGTGTGTATATTATGTATGTGTGGGTATGTGTGTTAGTAGTATTAATTTGCATGTAATTCTCATATTTCAATATATATATAGGTATATAATAATTTTGGGTATATATGTCATGCCAGTAAATTTTATCAAAAATAGTTATGGGATTTGAAAAAAATTTTACTAAATAAGGGCTTGGACCTATGTTGATCAGATCTGTGTGGAGATTGAATGCTGCCCAGTGGACCTCCAGAGAGATAGGAACAGTTGGCAAGAGATTGTTATGGATATCCATGTTTCTGGTGTGACATTATGCTGATGATGATGATGACGATGATATACCAACACTGATGATTTCTATAAATTTCAAAAGTATCGGAATTCTCAAAATTATAGACAATGATGGTCATTTTGGTTAGAGGTCTAAATTTGGGATCAGGTTTGGTTGGTTGGTTGACAAGGAAAGTTGTTTTTTTTATTTTTTTTTTAAGGGCTGACCAAGACCCAAGCAAAAAACTCATCTGATCCCCCAACTGCTTATACAACAGACAGTCATCAACAGTTTTAATGTTTATTCAAACTAAACATAATTGCACATTATTGTAGATACTTCATGTTAATTAGCCAGATTTCTTCTAGCAAATAAAGATCCTTACAAATTCAAAATAGCATAGTAAAAGCAATGTAAAGATAAGAGTTACCAGTTTATATTAAAACAAAACAAAATACAAATTACAATATATGCAGAAAAGAAGATGTATATAGAATAGGTACATAATTTTAAATTCTGCAATCCCATTTTTCTCAAATGATTAATTTCCACAGAATATGGAATCTTCTACATGCATTGCCAGGATGCCAATCAAGTTGCCAGTTGCATCATTCCAAAGAAATAGTGCATTTTCATAGGTAACGATATATAGAATAGGTACATAATTTTAAATTCTGCAATCCCATTTTTCTCAAATGATTAATTTCCACAGAATATGGAATCTTCTACATGCATTGCCAGGATGCCAATCAAGTTGCCAGTTGCATCATTCCAAAGAAATAGTGCATTTTCATAGGTACTCATCATTCATTTTAGTTGCCAGTTGCATCATGCCAAAGAAATAGTGCATTTTCATAGGTACTCATCATTCATTTTAGTTGCCAGTTGCATCATTCCAAAGAAATAGTGCATTTTCATAGGTACTCATCATTCATTTTAGTTGCCAGTTGCATCATTCCAGAGAAATAGTGCATTTTCATAGGTACTCATCATTCATTTTAGTTGCCAGTTGCATCATGCCAAAGAAATAGTGCAAATCCACAATCCATTCATCTGATGGCCGATTTGACTCCGGAGTGAAGTGGTGGATCCATGTTTCATCCATTGTTACATATTTATGTAAAAACTCCTTTTTGTTGTGTTGAAACAGTTGCAAACAACACTCTGAATTGTCGACGCATTGTTGTTTTTGATCGATGGTGAGCAAACGCTGCACCCACTTTGAACACAGTTTTCTTATTGAAGTTCATACAAAATAGTGAATACTCTGCCTTCTGATATTTTCAACTCCTTTGCTATCTCATGCAACTTCAATTTACAATTGGCCAAAAGGAGTTTGTGGATTTGTTTGGTGTTTTTCGGGAAAACTGCCAAATTTGCGTGACCTGAGCGTTCAGCATCATTTGTGTCTGTACGACTGCGTTTTAAAATCAGCATACACCTCTTAACTGTTGTTTCTGATGGAGGAGAGTCTGAATATCCCTTCTCAAGCCATTGCTTTGCTTGAACAGTATATTTTGCCATCAGTAAGCAAATCAACTCACACAATTCAGATTTTTCCATTGTTTTGAAATTTGCAACAGTAGCTTCACTTAATAACTGTAATTTGTAAACTAATGATCTGATTGGGCTCAAAATTTGACATGTATTATTAGAAGGTTATTACTTTATAAAAATTATTAGTAGCGCCATCTTATGTCAGGCCCAGGACTTATTGAGTGATGTGTTATATTAACATTGTATATGTTCTGTGCAAAGTTTTTTGTTTGTTAAAGGTTGAGGTAAGAAGATAGAAAAAAAAAAACATGCCCAAGGAGGCATAACAAACAAATAAATAAATAGATATTGACTCCAAAATTTTAAATGAAAACTTCTTCTATAATAAACTTAATTCTTTTTTAATTGATTAACAAAAACATTTATTAAATCAGATAATTAGCTGATTTTTTTGAACTTTTAAAAATATGTACTTTTTTTTTTAGTGTTTAAACAGTTTATATACCTTTTTGTTCATACCTACATTAGAGACATACATTAAACTTTATTAGCTTTCTCTGTTTTGTTGTCACTGCAGCTGTTGCTGCTCCTCCTGCTACCGCTCTTGTTGTTCAGGAGATTCAGAAGTGGTTGAGGCAGTGGTGGACTTCTCTTTTTTTACTACTTCAGACCACACCCTTTTGCCATGGCGTCCTCCACCAGTTTGGGTGTAGGGACTGTTTTAGTCATTGGTATTGTTGTCCTCGCAGGTGTTTCTGCTGCCTTTGGTGGATTGGGTAGAGGCCTTTTTGAGTAGACCCTAGCCATATGTCCTTGCTATTTATGGATCCAGCAGTGAGGTGCCATCTTTCAACCACAACCATCGTTGATCTCCGAAAGATATGGTATCTGGGATTGCCATGAACACCTCTCTTCTGAGCCTAGTGCTTGTACAGTAGCTTTTTCATTGGAGAGGTACACAGCCTCAACGTCACTGTAGGAACTTAAAAATACTGTTAGATGTCAGGATGTTAGTTCAACAGGTACATTATGGATGTAGACCTTCAGACTGTGGCATCATATATACTCTGATCATAGCCAGTTCTTCTATTTTAGGTGCTTCGTAGACAGCCTCAATGCTTCCTCCACTGTTGGTAGCAAGATGTCCACATGGTGAAACTTTTGCAAATGTATTGGGCTGGTACTCAGTTTGCCCAGAGAAGCTCCTCCACAGTCTCTCTTTTAACTCTGAGAGCCTCTTAGTATTTGTGTCAGAGACTACAAGCACAGAACTGTCAAATGTAGCTCTCTCTCTCCAGTCCAAGAACTGGCTTTAAGATGTTTCCATTGATTGATATAATCTTCAGAATTTATTAGGTATGCCTCTCTATGTGTACTTAATTTTGTCAAGAGGATATAACTTTTTTGCACATGAGTGGGACTAATTGTTAAAGTGCGTATTGCACCAAATGCTTCCAACTCTTTTTTGCAAGTGTACCAGCTTCTCCACTACAATGGAGAATACGGATTCCTGGGAACTGAGGAAGTTGCAACACCTACAAATGCGTTATCTCTACACTCTAAATTTTAAGATCAACTGAAAGCAAGCTAAATCTTTAATATTTTCAAAATCAAGAGTTCTTCATTCATTTTGCAAAACTTGCATTATATATCATTTCCGTTTTACACAAGTTTTATCTACAATGTTTTCAAATTCTCTACTCATTAAGCCAATAAAAAGTCCTACTGATGTTGCAATACTCTTACTCATAATGCCTTTATTTACACCTTATCATTCATTAGAGATTATTAAATTATTGTTTTGTTTATATATCTTAAATTGTTATTTGTCTAGTTATATTGATTAACTTAACTAAAATTTGGGAATTTAACCAACTACTAATTCTAATGTATATATAGGCTAGAGGATGCTGAATTTTAGTGTGTTCAGAATAGGCCCCTTTTTGTTTGATGAATGCTATGTAAAAAGGATTAGAATTGATGAGTCTAAATAATAAGAAACAGGAGAATAAAAGAATACAAAAAAACAAAAAAAATTTGAACTGAAAATGACCAGACTGAAAAATAAAAAATTCCAACAGAGCAGACAATAAAGTGCCTCTCCTCTGCTGATTGAGTGCACTAAACTACCCAGTTAAACACATTCAACCACTTCCTAAAAAGATGAGATGAACTGAAGCCCGATATCATCACAGGGGTCACCAGAAAAAATATAAAAAAACCCTCATAAATTATCAATGTACCATTTTCAATAAAGTTAGCAGACTGATGAAACTCATAGGTATATTCAGATACCTGTGGGCTGAATGGATCTATAACCACAAAATAGCCAATTTTTAAGCCTTTTTCTTTACTAAATATATGCATACACATATGATATACACATCTACACATACAGATATATATTTTTATATATTTATGTAAACATACATACATTTACATTAACACACACATTATGTATTTTACTTTAAAACTAAAAAATATTTTGTTAAAATTATATTATGTATATATATATATAATATATATAATATATATATATATATATATAATATATATATATATATATATATATATATATATATATATATATATATATATATATATATATATATATATATATATATATATATATATATATATATATATAATATATATATATATATATATATATATAATATATAATAATATATATATATATATATATATTATATATATATATATAATATATATTATATATAATTGCTTTCAGGTTTCCTTATTTATGAGAGAAGAGTAGTCAATATCAGGGATAGATTGTATGTAGATTTAAACTGTTCAGACACAGAAATTGTTGATCTGAAAATAGAGGAAGCATGAAACTGACAGTCCCCATGCAATGTTAATTACTGTTTCTACTGTTTTTTTAGGGATAATCATTGAGCTGTGTGTCAAATTCCTAACTCATTATGAACCAAATTTCAATTTTACTTGATTGGTATCAAATTTAACTATATTTTTTAAATAATTTAAATCCTCCGTTACATATTATTATTTCAAAAACCCATTCTTCTCGTGAACTATAAAATTTAGTAGAAGTAGAATTTAGTTCAATACTTACGTGGCACATTCATGTATTGGGTGGTACAAAAATAAATCAGCCCACTTCCGAGGTAAGTGAGGTAGGGGGTAATTCCCCAACAGGAAGCATTTCCTCCCTCATGTAAAGGGTTAAGGACTGAGTCTATTACTTAACAACTGAACTGCCCCCCCCCAAAAAAAAAAGGGGAATGCCAAAATAGCAAAGCTACTTTTGGCACTCTCCTTGTAAGTTATATTAAATTCTTATTAAACCCACTTTGTACCCCAATTCCAGCAAAGATAAGGGTCGGATAGGATTCTATAAATATCTACTTCAAATGGGAAACAAACTCCAAATGACAACTGCTTATGAGTTTTTACATAACAATTATGTTAACAAATCCATTATAGATTATTTTCAACAACTTTCATTTTTTTTTTTTCTGATACAATCAGTTATGATCATACCTTGGACCGGTGCACACTGTGCATTTGCTTTTGAAATGTTTTTTTAAAACTGGTAAATCTGTTATTGCTACACAGAGAGCTTTCATACCCATTTCATATTACGTCAGAATGATGCTGTTCTAGATATAATTTTCAACCCATAGCAGTATTGATTTTTCTATCCAAAACATCATCATTCTGACATAGCATGAAATAAGCATGAAAAGGTTCCTGTGTAGTAATTACAGATTTTAATCATTTCAACAACAAGCACATGGTGTACACCAGTGCAAGGTGTGATCAGTTATGATCATATATGAAAAAAAAAAAAAGAAGCTTATGGAGCTAGCATTTCCACTTGTGTAAGTTTACTTACACCATACAGTTTAAAATATGGTGGGTATTTCTGTTGCAACCTTATAATGTGTGTGTGTGTGTGTGTGTGTGTGTGTGTGTGTGTGTGTGTGTGTGTAAATAGTGTAGATAGCTAGGTTTTTTTGTTTTCTTTCAATATATCATATGACACTGGGAAGGCCATGCAATTGATAGCATGGCATAAAGAAATTGAATAGACACCACAATGTGAGATAGAATAGCATCATGATATTAAAAAACAATGCAGAGACATCTCAATTACCTGAGTCAATAATGGCAGAAATCTCACGTCAAGTTTATATCACACTTTATCAGTTTGAAAATGGTTGTTGAAATTGGAACTATGGAGAATATGTTTTGACTTTCCAATCTAATTTGACATTATTATTATCTCATCACATAATTCAAATTAACATCATCTAATTAATGATTCATTATTGAGATCTTGTATGTTCTTTTGCACATGAAGTTCATGGAAATTCTATTTTTGTTCAGTGTATTGATGTGTTATCTAGTCAATTCAAATATTAAATCATTGAATTAACACTTCATTACTGGAAAGTAGTGAATTCAACAAAGGATGTGGCACTCCCACAATGTAACAGAAACCAACAAAATCTGGTGGTATTGTTAAATATTGCCAGGACTCTCTGGTCCTTATATCATACCTAAGGATGTTTTGGTCCTTATATCATACCTGACCCCAGAGTCATCATCTGATCAAGTCTTTTTTTAGTTGCACAGCTGATGAAATATCACATTTTTATATAAATACAAATTTTGTTCCAGGATACTATGTTTTATTTCTTAATTGCTCATGTTTTAAAAGTATAGAAAAATAGCCATTATTCCTTTGAAACTTTGTTTTTGTACTTGGACAACATTATTTTAGACAAATTTGTTTCCTGGATAGTATGTTATTTATTAATTGCTTATGTTGTAAAAGTATAGAAAATGGCTATTATGGCTTTGTTTTTGTACCTTGATAATAAAATCCAAAATCAATTTTATAGAAGAAAACAGAAGAAGAAAAAAACATTATCTTAACTTACTGTATCTCATATTGATTGAGATGAGAATAAAACCTTAACAATCCTCTACTTTGGCCGTTACCTTGGAAATGATGACAAAGCAAAAACTGCTTTGATAATGAACAACTACTGATTAGCAACAATTAATGACTTTGTGGATTTTATCTTTTTATTTTTTATCATTTCTATTTCTAAGCAATTACTTTGTCCCATGGGTAACTGTGGGCAACTAGTCAGTGTTGTAATGTTTTGTGTGGGAAGATGAATAGAGTAAATTTAAATATAAGGTTTCTTGTTGATTTTTTGCCCTATATTATACTAGCTGAACTAACCATATACACTGGGTCAAGTCTTATAGAGACAAACAGACAAATGTCAAAAATTCAATCTACTTATTTCATTTTTTTAAATTTATAATATTTGTTAGTTAAAAATGTATTCTAAATGATTACAAATGGTAACTGTTAATATAAAAGATAAATCCTCCTAAAAAATAAATTTTATAATTATGTTTTTATATGATAAAACATAATCAGTAAATCTCTTTTAAAATGCAGTTTGTAAAAAATTTAGTTTTTTTTTCAGAGAAATATTCTTTTAAGAGATTTATCAATTCAAACATTTTTGATTTTTGGATTGATTGTTAGTTAAGACTAAGCAAAAACTCCATGTAATTATTTTATATCTCCAACTTGACTCAATTAGTAATAATTAATTAGATGTAAATAATTATTTATTAAGACAGTATTCATTAATTTTTGTATTTGAATGTTTAGACATTTAATTTTTCCATGATTTATGATATTTTATCACCAATTTTCATTTATTATTTAAAGACCCCTTCTTGATGAGAGACTATTCTTTCCTTTGAGGATTTTTTATTCCTCTTGTTTCAATAAGTATACATAACAATGTATGATGTGATGCAAGGTCAATTTTTTAAGCAGAGTACAATTTGTTTTAATTAAGAGTTTTCCTTTTCTTAGACTGATTGCCTTTTTACAGAACCTATCTACTTTACTGATAGCTGAGAAAAGAAAGGATGGGTTCGTGCCTTTCCTAAGAGCATTAGCACAAAGAGAAACACAAACAACCTCAACCAGGATTTGAACTCAGGTTGTCGATTTCATTTCTTATAATGATAATCATTATACTAAGGATATAGAGTTGCTTTTACTCAAATTTAGGATAATTATTTGTATTCCAAGAACGTTTTATTTGCTTTTATTGTTCATTTACTATGGTTAAGTGTTTGGTTTTTTTTGTTTTTTACACTAAGCATGGCATACAGAATATGGCTATAAGTTCATTTGGAAATTTTTTCAAGAGCACAACAAAAAAAGTGGAAAAATGTTTCAAAGAATGTTTAGCCCTAAATGGTAATTAAAAAAATTGTAATTGGTAGAAAAATAGATACCTTTCATTTTGATACAGTTTCATTATTGAATCTAGTCTAAAACTTGTTTTATAAAATTTGAGACCTTATTATCAATCAAGACTTATGCTTTATTTTGATACTAGTTTCATTATTTATCTGCTGTTTTATAGGATTTCAGACTTTATTTATCAATCAACCGTGGTAGCTATGTAATTAGCATTTCATGAAACTTTTTAGTTTATCTGCTCATTGTCCCATTGCTTTGAATTTTGAAGCATTTGTGTATCTTTAAAAGTCAACATTTAGAAAGTCTATCTTTTTCATGCAAGATATAACTGAAAGAAAAGTTCAGACATTCAACATTTTTCATTTAGTTTTACTTTTATTTGAAGATTCAGAACTCAGCTGATTTCTATTTTATTATTCTAATATTTTCATCGCATTGAGATCATTTGAGAGGAATTTAGATTTCTTTCTTTTTTTATGTGAACATCTGGCAAACAGAAATAGTAAGAATTTCTTTTCTTTTTTCTTTTTTTTTTTTTTTTTTTACAAAGATGAAGATATGAATTCATGTGATAACCATTTTATATGTATATATATATAGAGAGAGAGAGATGGTCTAGGACTTTCTATTTTTGGAAATATTTCTTTTTTAAGAAATTGTCGGACAAAAAATGTTATTTATATTCTAGTGAATTAAACCGAAAAAAAAATCAGGAAATGATTAGATTTGGATTTGTTGGCAATTTTGTGCCAAACTAACAACTTTAATTGAAAACAGATATCATATTATCACTATTTTGTATTTCACAAGAAATCTCTCTCTCTCTCTCTCTCTCTCTCTCTCCTCTCTTCTCTCTCTCTCTCTCTCTCTCTCTCTCTCTGTATATATATATAATATATATATATATATATTTAACAAAATGTAACCCATTGGGTCATCCATTGGAGTTCTGAGTAGATAATTGGGATTAGGGAAAAGTGAGTTTGTATAGTGAATTAATTTTTTTTAAATAAATATGTCCAGAGAATTTTAAAAAAACAACCATTAAAATCATTTTTTTTAAGATTTCTAAGATAGAGAATATTTTATCTAGAAGCTATGGGATAGCTGCTTTGGAACTTAACATACAGATATATTTTACACTCTCAAATCACTCTCTTTACTTGTCCAGAGAAACTAACATATATAGTAAGGAGGTAATCAAGATAACGTAGAGAGAGGGAAGGTGACAGCAGAATGTGAAGTAAGAGACAGGTCAATTTTTGAATTAATTGTAAATTATGACTAATTAGAAATCAATTAAAATGGATTTTTTAAAAACATTACTCAACCTTGGAACTAAGGAATATTTTGATATGAATTTTGTGTCATTAGACAAATAGAAAAAAGCCTTTAGCAAACAATCATTGATTCACTCAGCTTTAGTATAATAATTATATATATATATATATAGGGGGTATATATACAAGTGAAATGAATACCTCATTTTCTATTAGATTTATATGTATTTTATGGAATAAAAGACACAATTGCCTGATGAAACTTTATCAAAGTCTATATTAAAAAAAGCTTCATCAGACAATCTTATCTTCTATTCTATAAAAGACATACAAAACTAATAGTAAGAAAGTGAGATATTCATTTTAGTGTGTATGATGCTCTGCTGGACAGCATTTGGTCACTTTTTTTTTTATCAAATGCTTTTTAAACAATTATCAATTCCCATCTGTTTACTAATATATATATATATATTATATATATATATATATATATATATATATATATACATATATATATTATATAGTCACATCTGTTTTGTATGTATGTTTCAACTTATAACTCAGAAAAGAGATGCCATTGAGCATTAAAATCATGCATACCCTTTAATATGTTATAATAATAAAAAGTATAAATCTAGTTTTTAATTTTTTTCAATAAACTAAAATCATCAATTGTGGAACTCTTCACAGTTCTTCAGAAGTAAGTTACAAAAAGCATGTGCAACCAGTGGTATAAACTACTACCCATCTTGTTAGTGTGATCTAGGTGAATATGGTTTACCATACTCTGCCTTCAATGGAGATAGCTAAAGCTGAAGTAAGCTAAGTACAATATTATTACATAGCCTACCATGTTTAAATATCAAACAGATTCCAGGTGTGAAATTTGAATTTAATGTTTTTTTCAAAATTATAATTTTCTAATTTAGTACTAAAAAAAAGGTACTGTGAAAATGTTTTAAAATTCTTGGAGAACAATGGTGAAAATGTTTAAACTAAGGGTGCCTTTTTTTTAAATACTATTTTAGATATAAACAAAAAAAAATTGTAATATGGAAAATTTTTCATTTTTAATTCTTAATTCTTAGCAGTTTTTATTAAAATTTGATAAGGAATTTGCTAGATTATTTTCCTTTTAACCCTAATCTTACTCCTCTCTTCCCCCTTAATCTCTCACTCCTTTTAGTCTGGTCATAAACCTGCTGGTCAGGGGCAGCAGTATCATAGAATAATAATTAACACAGCTTAGCGCCTCTACCCTAGCTATGGTTAGCGGAATGAGAACAGGATACCCCCATGGACTGAATAAAGGGTTAGGTTCAAAGTTCCATGATGACTCCCAATTACGACAAGAAGGTTCCTGAGTCCGAGATGGTTCCTGAGTCCAAGAAGAAATACCTGAAGGAGGACGGAGGGCACGTCGGCCGAAGCATTGTACAGATAACAATGAAGATGAGGACAATAGTCCGAATAATACAAATAATAATAAATAAGCTGAGGTTGTAAAAATTTTATAATGAAAAGAGATAATTGGAGTTATGGCCCTTTGTAAGTTACCCGGATTTTAGCTGCTACTGATAGGAGAATAGGAGTGATAGTGGGATTGGCATTACTTAAGCGCTTGCCTCCTAATACCAAGCCTCTTTTGCAAAGTTCGGTGGGATAGTATGTGGATGTGGTGTCCCAGCTCCTAGCATAGAAACAAACACTGTCAATTAAAAGCAGTTTATATATATCAAAGCAATAGAGCATCTAATCATTTAATACAAATTCTTGCAACTCAAGGTAGAAATTTTCATAGTTTCTGTTTAAATAATTTTATAGCATGCTTAAAAAATGTTAACATTTCTATGGAAGTACTTGTTCATTTGTGAAAACAGCCAAAAAATCTCCCCTATGAGCTCTCTAATATAATAATCAGTTTGTTTAATATATATATAATATATTTCGTTTTTTAAATAAATGTACTTCCACAGAAGTGTTAACATTTTTTAATCCCCTGTGGAAAATTCCAAGAATGTGTTGACAAGAATGGTGAAAGATAGAATCTGAAATATAATATCATAAGGTGACTGTGAAGTCCAATGTTCGAAAAACGTTCTGTGTTTTTCAAACATTGGACTTCACAGTCACATGAGGCACTGTAACTTCAGGGGCACAAGAACTATATTATAGTCTTCAGAGACTGCAATGCCAATGATTCATATAGAAGTGTTAGCCTTTTCTGAATCACCCTGAGTGTATTATATACAGAGGGTGATGGGTAAATTGTTGCCATTTTAAATTACTAATTTCATGTATGTGCTTTGTTTGTTTCAGGTTTTGTCTACTGTGCAAACTAGATTCAGTTGGACACTGTCTGTGAAGAAAGCAGCACTATGACATAATTCACTCTCCCAGAATTTTGGAAATCACATTCTGTACTGTAACTATCGCTGGCCTTGGCACTTGGCATTCACACCGAAAGTTCCAATACAAACATTTCAGAGTGTTTATGTGCCAATTTGAGGACAATGCAGAGGATTTAAAAATAATTGGATGAGTCCAATGGTAATTATGAAGGTACAATAGATTGGAAGCCTCATTCTGATCCTTGGTGAGATCCTGGTCATGATTGTCAATAATCCAAACAAGTCAATCAGGTCCAAAGCCAGGGACAGGGAATTGTCTGAGTTTCTTACCAGGCAGGTAGTGCATGAAGACATTTGCTATTTTTACAAAAATAACAAGAGGAAATACAATGCTACAAAGCTTTTCAACAATTATGGGAGTGCAGTTGAGCGAGAGACTAACAAAACTTTGTGCAACACCAAAGATGAACTGAGGCAAGGATAACAGCAGAATTTATAAATTTAAGACTGTTGAAAATGCTTGAAGGAAATTCTGAAATGATCTAGAGGCTTTAGTTGAAGCCAATGGCATTTATTTGAATAAATTGAATCAATAGTATTTCAAGATATTTTCATGTAATTTTGGTAAATATATCTGATTAAGTGAGATGTCAGTGTTATTTTCATCTTTGTGTAATTTAGACAACAATTTACCCAGTGCACCCTGTGTATGTGTATATATATATATATATATATATATATATATATATATATATATATATTATGAGATACTATACAATTAAAAAGTATGTGTTACCATTGGTTTCAAAGCCAATTATCATCAGGACAAAATGCCTTGAATAATGACAGCAAATTTTCAATCAGTTATATATAGAGGTGAGTTATCCTTGTATTCATCTGTACATCCCCCCTCCTCTAGCATTCAACTATAGCACAAAATAGGGTACATATCACACACACACACCTATTGCATATATTGATTGCAATGTCTTGTCAGGCAACTGCCACTCCTTCATTCATTGTCTGTTTGTGAGCTCGTTCATGACTTATCAATCCTGCCAATGTCTTGCATAACTTAGAACATATCTGACACACATAACAATCCATGTTAATTGAGTTGACAGACGTTGTATATGCATCACTGTGAACTCTCATGAGAAGCTTGAGACCACCAGCTGTTCAGCACACTTTTGTGCAGCAAGAACATAAAAAATCCTCATGTTGGGGATCATGCTGGGAATCAGAGTGTGGCATGGTAGAGACAACAATTGCAGTCGGGTAGCTCTCATGGGATTTCATATGATTGACCAAGCCTGCCTTTGACAGCAGGGCCTCCTCACAGATCCGCACTTCACCAGAATTGGCCGGCAGAGTTTCCCATTTTCAGCATGCTCTCCTGTGTCTTGCCCATTCCACCCTTGCTGCTTCAAACAGTTCTGCACCCCTGCTGTATATCACAGCGATCAATATATGATCATACACACACACACACACACATATTGCATATAAATACATACATACATACATATACTTACTGGCTGCATCATTTTCAAAGTTGTCCATTTCTTTCTATTGAACTCTTCCATTGTAGAAAGTAAAATTTCCTGTTATTTTAAACTTAAATAAACACCCTAATTTAATTTTAAATGTCTTAATTTGATAATCAGTAAGTATTGAATATTAAAAAGAAACTTTAGAGTAGCATAAAAGTTTTTGATATTTCCTAAGAAAATTGCTTGAATATTTGTGTTTCCTTTTCTTTTTGATGGTCATGGGTAATAAAACTGATACAAGTACAAAACCTATAAATCAATTCTGAAATAAATGATGTCTTTAAGGAATGTTAAAAATTTAATCACACCATCCTGCAGATGCCTTATATCTCTCTCCAAAAATCATCCCCCTAAGTAATGAAGAAGAAAAACTTTAGCATAACCAACATTTACCTCATTCCCACAGTCTTGTATTTCATACCTCAAATCCACTAACCTTAATCTTATTTCTGCCAAAACAGGTTTCTTATCAGACAGACCCAGAATTTGCAGAAGAGGAACTTGCTTCGTGATAATAACCCAAACACTCAACACAACTGACTAAGAAAATATAAAAATGGTATCCTTTGTTTGACTTTTTGCAGTTTGGTTGATAGCATAAGTAACAGATTTTTATGTTTTTCTGATGAAAAGAGAAAAATATGTTTTCCTGGAATTCAGTTTTTAAATTTCCCTTGTACCCATTATAAAAACCGTGTAGAAGTGATTTTCAAAGAGATTTCAACTGAAATTTCATTTCCACAAAACTTTCCATTTTCATAAAAATTAGACTGCTTCATTTTATGATGTCAACCTGTGTTGGGTTATTTAAAGCAGGGCTAAGTCTTTTTTTCAAGCAATTATATGCTTTCAAGTAATTAATAATAATGATAATAATAATAATAATAGTTAATTGAAAACAATTATAACTTTAATTAACTATTCTTAATACAAATAATTTGTTTATTTCTATCTAATACTAATGATTTATATTATAGAGTTCCAAGTAGCTATTCCTATTTAATAAGATAAATAATCATTTGTTTGCATACAGTTATTTAGTTCCAAGTATTCCTATCTAATACTAATAATTTTTCAACGGAGCGGACCTGGGATTAATGGCAATGAAGGGTGATTTGATACTCCTCAGAGCTTCAAAACTGATGCTCTACTATTAAGGAATATTATTAACTAGTTATAGTTATTTGAAACCATATAAATGTGTACAAATTATTAGTATTAGATAGGAATACTTGAAACCATATGAAACAATATTTGTATTAAGAATAGTTACTTGAACTATATAATTAGCTTGCAACAAAAAAGGACTTTGGCATTAAATGACCCAACAAGGGTTGACATGCCATAAAACCTAATCAAGAAAAACCTAATTAAGTCATTTAATTATAATTCTTTTTCTACAAAGTTTCCTGTTTCATGCCTTCTGAAAGTCCTAAAATTTAGGCAGTTATTTGAATCTTTTTTTTATATCTTCCTCAAACCTTGTAAAGGAATGTTGGGTAAATGTTGCTTCCCCTCAAGAATAAAAATAGAAACAATCACGTAGAATTAGCAATAACCTATTTTATTGCCTGGCCAAAATAAACAGGAAGAATACAAAAAGAGGAAATGAAGATGTCTATGTAGAAATAACATTATTATATGTGAAATTCCTAAAAGAAATGAAAGTTTGTGAAAGACTCATATATTTGAGAAGTGTTCCCTAATTGTTGGTTGTGTGGAATTAATATACCTGCATATAAGCAAGTACGCTTAAAACATTATATGCTGTGAGGCCATGTTTAATGCAACACAAAGTAGGGGATAAAATGTCTCTGTTTCTGGGGGACAAGACAGATCTTGTGTTAAATAATCCAGCCAATGAAAAAGAGAATTAGATCTTTGTGACCACTTCTTATATACTCCTTTGGCTACACACTCATCAGCAGTAATTCCTGTCAAGTAAGGGTGATAATCCAACAACTTTGTCTACTGGTGGGTGGGTAAAAAAAAATGGATCATTTGCAACCGTCTGGATCAAGTGTTCTGAAAGGGGACAGTAGATCATCTATTATTATCCTGTGAGTCATACTTATATACACTACAATTGAGGTGGGTGTGGGGGGGGTAGTGAAGCTCTTTCTCCAAGAGTGGAATGATTATCATGTTGCCTGTAAAATATATTTCTGAATATTTTGCTTTTGCTTTCTCACTCCTGGAAATAATGCTGGTAGTATCTACCTGTATATGTATCAGTTATTGTCTTTCTAATAGTTTTGTATAATGTGGGTCTTTTATTTGTTTAGACTGTCCTGTTGATAGGGCTTAGAATACACCGACTGCATCCTCTGCAAAGGAGTGCCTGGTTATGACACTAAACTGTGGTGAGGCTCCAGTTTTGGAGCCCTGGAGAGTGTTGAGTATTTTCTGTTACTATTATTCCTAGATCCACTCTGACCTTGAATGGTAGTACCTATTTGGGTCTTGTAATGTAGTGGCAGCCTTCCCATTACCTGTCAACAAGGGGTCAATCAAGAATTCTTGTGGTCACACAAGAGATAGAGATTTTTACAAATCAGTCATTTATCGACATGGCAGAAGACAAGTAAAGATCTTAAATGAAACTGCCTCTTGCCATTGGATATGAATCATAATTTATGGAACAATAGGATCTTTCTTTCATCAACTTAAAAAAAAAATAGCACTTCATGTCTTCCTAATTTGTGACCAATCTAGACGGAAAGGGAAACACATGGCTAAGCTTTTCTTTTTCTGTGAACTTGTCATCATCTCTTCATCTCTTCATCTCATCTTTGTCTCCAGCAATTTTCATCAAGACCCAACAATATGATACTTTCATCTATCGGTCAAATAGATCTATTTGCAA
This sequence comes from Doryteuthis pealeii, assembly GCA_023376005.1. NCBI lineage: Eukaryota > Metazoa > Mollusca > Cephalopoda > Myopsida > Loliginidae > Doryteuthis > Doryteuthis pealeii. The sequence continues at coordinate 97,950,966 of CM042147.1, read as the reverse complement.
ATTATTCACATTAGATAAGAATAATTAATATCATATAACCATGTCCCTAACCTCTAGACATAAAATAACCCCAGATAAGTTGATATGCCATTAAAATCAATCAAACAATTATTTGAAACCGTATTACTATATGAAAATAAATTATTATTATTATTATTATTATTATTATTATTATTATTATTATTATTATTTCACTCCTTGGGAGTTTTACACACCAGTATAAACTGATGATATTTCACTGGAGTCTGAGTGACAACAAGTCTCCTCAGGTCTCCAGGACTCTTTTAAGTATTCTATCTGATTTTAGTAATGCTGTTGTTTGGGTGGTCTCAATTCTTCCTCTGATTTCCTGTTCCCCTTGTCTGTTTTCTAAACTTTTGTGGATGGTTCTAAGTGCACCACCTCCAATTGGTATCATTTTCACCCTTATATTCCACAGTTTTTTTTTCTCTAGCAAGGTCCAGGTATTTATCTTTTTGTTTTCTTTCATCTTTACTCTGTGATCTGCTGTACTACAAAATCTACCAGTTGTCAAGTTCTCTTTTTCTTGTTGATCAACACTAGATCTGGTCTCCTTGCTGGGATCAGCTGATCTGTCTTAATCTTAAAGTCCCAGAGAATTTTAATTATTTCATTCTCAAGAACAGATTCTGGTTTAAGCATTACCATTTTATTGTATGGTCAAAATTGAGTTTTTTGCACAATTATTAGTATTAGATAGGAATACTTGAAACCTTATAACTGTGAAAAATTATTTGTATTGAAATTTTGCATTAAATAACCCATCATCATCATCAAGTGATGCTAACAGTATGGATTCTCATGACTTCTCATTTACCATCCATCATTACTCCTGGCAAGTTCTCCCCATGGTATCCAGTAAGTATTTTCCTGACCTCTGAACAGGCTGAATTAACACATGGTCTTTTTAATATAGGAAGCCATTTACAAACAGAAGCTCATACAATGGTCAGTGCAAGTAGTGTGTGAATCCCTTCAGAATTCCCATTTTTGGGCACCTCAGGCATCCAGTATCTGTACAGAGCTGATCACTGTAAATTTTTGCTGGTCAGTTTACACTGGTGTGTCCCTGTGTCGATGTCCACAGGAGAACATCACTTATGACTTTGTCCTTATTTTAATGCTATTCATGACTTTTCCTTTCTTTACAAAGAAAACAATGAATGCAAACTATTCTGAAGAAAAATCTTTTACTTATGTGAATTGATAGAATGGGGATTAAACCTTCTAAATTACTTTAAATCGCTCCCTAAAGTTTGTTAATTTCTAGCACATTTTTGTTGCATTAATTAACTTGGCCCCCAAAATAAAATTATGCTTTGGAATTTCCTTTTCTTTCTGTAAAAATAATAAATTTATTGTATAAATTCTTTCCTCATTTTTAATCACCTATATACTTTTCAAGTTAAAAGTTAAAGTACAATCCAAAGCCTCTATCTCTGAGCTGTGTATTTTAGCATTCCTAAATTGATAATTCTAAACTGGAACAATAGAAATTACTTGAAAGTAAATTGAATGTTAATTGAATAAAATTCATTATACAGGTTGTCAACAAAAGAAATAGCAAAAATAAGTTTTGTGACCCCCCCCCCAAAAAAACAAAAAAACAATTAAAGATATTGGCACTCATGATACACTCTGATTTTATTACTTTGACTTTCAGTCAACTGATCAGTGAAAATCAGATGTTCTATAAGCTCATAATGATTCAGAAATCATGAAATGTGGTGCTTTGATTTGGCAATAACTGCAGTTTGTAAGGAATCATATTCAACCATTTCTGCAAAAGTCTAAAATTGTCCTCCTTGTGGATTTCTGTAGAATTACCACAAACATGTTCCAATTGTTTTTTGGATACTGATTGTCTTGCAGGACCTTAAAAAAAACCCATCTTATTGTTGTTTCAAATTTCTTATCACAATCATACATGGATTGACTCGTAGCCTGTAATTTACCCTAAAATATATTCTAAAATGCAATTGTATGACAATTCAAGCACATAAAATGCCTTCTCAACAGCTATAGTGTTTGGCACTCTAACACATGTTGCTGCTGAAAGCTTTTAAAATAAACTTGAAGTGTTTCTCTACAAAACTTTTAATTGAAAGAGTGAATATATATATATATATATATAATATATATATATATATATATATATATACTAGCAGAAATATCCAGTCCATGACTGGACTAAAAGGACTTTAGGAACACCCTGGAGTGAGAGAGAAAAAGGACAGAGCAGAGTTAGAAAGGGTGTAAGAGGAAAATAATTTAGCAAATTCCTTATCAAATTTAAAAAAATTGCAAAGAATTTGTGTATTACAATGTTCATTTATTTTAGGAAATGTTTTTTTTTTGTTTAAATTTAGAATATTATTTTCAAAAATGTAACCCTGACTTGTGAGTGTTTTGAGATATAATTTCATTTTTCTAAAAACTTTTTTTGTACACATGACAAAAATTCAAATTCAATTCTTAATTGTTTGTTGAGTTTAAAGGGAGAAGAAATGTATTCATTTGATTTTTTTTTTACCCGCAAAAATGTAACAATAAAAAAGAATTAAAATCATTTTTTGTTTTTTAGGTGGAAAATTTTGCAAATTAATTCAAAGGAAAATTATTCATTTATTGTATTTCATTTTGTTCTTTGAGTTACATTGATTGGAAATTAATACATTTTGTTCTAAGAAATAAGTCCTTTTATTATAAAAAGTTTAATTCAATTCTGAATTACCTGTTGAGTGACGGTGACAAAAAAATGTATTCATTTTTACAAAGAAGATAAGAAATAAAAAATGTGTCTTTACTTTTAGGTATGTGACATGATAGATAGTTACAATGAAAACCAGCTGTGAATTAAAAATGTTAAATTTTTCGTATTACAATTTCTTTTTTTTATTTTTTATTTTTTTGGTTTTCATTTAAAATAGTATTTTAAAAAAGGTACCCCTTGGTTTAAAACATTTTCATGATTTTTTTTGTTCTCCAAAAAATTAAGAATTCTTTTTTATAATTAATATTAAATTAAATAATAATAATTTTTGAAAAAGCATTAAATTAAAATTTCACCAATGGAATTTACATGATATTTAAAGAAGGTGGGTGTAATAATATTGTACTTAACAATAGAATTGGCTTATTGATTAAGCTTTAATCATCTCTACTGAGGTCAAATTAGGTATTTACCCAACTTATTTTCCATGAGTAGGATGTGATATAAGATCACAAGTATAGGGCATCCAATGAGGATTGAACTCGGTAAGCAGTAGTCATGGATCTGTGAGTGTGACTTAGCTGGATGACTCCAATAAGAGGGGTAGTAGATTATAACACAGCAGGTCTTAAGATGAACTGCTTTTTGTGTTTACTTATAAAGAACTATAAAGAGTTCCACAAATCGATTGATTTTTAATTATTGAATTATATTATATAATCAGTAAAAACGAAAAACTAAATTTTTTACTTTTTCTTATTATAAACATATTAGATTGTGTGCAGGATTTTAATGCTCAATGACTTCTCATTTCTGACTCATAAGTTGACACACGTGCATACCAAAACAAACATAATTCATTTTTTTTTTTTAATAAACTTTTGATACTGTTTATTTCTTTTGTAAATATCCTGTAAGAACATAAATGAAACATGATAAATTTTATGATAGCAAATTTTAACAGGCTAACTTGCAGAGAAAGTGAACCAAGTATAATATATATAATATATAATATATATATATATATATATATATATATATATTTAATGTATGTTATATATATATATATATATATATATATATATTATACTTGGTTCACTTTCTCTGCAAGTTAGCCTGTTAAAATTTGCTATCATAAAATTTATCATGTTTCATTTATGTTCTTACAGGATATTATATATATATATATATATATATTAATCAAGTAAGAAAATAAATATAATGTTAGAAATTTTAGAAAGTTCAGTTACAGAAAGCATCTGTTGTTCTGCAAATATGATGTTAAAATATGAGATCAAAATTAGAAGAAAACTGTAAGAAAAATGTTAAAGATTTTGTTAATGGAATTATTAGAACATTAAATTCTGATTATTTATTTGGCAAAAAGAAGATTTTATTTCTTATTCTTTCATTGCTTCATTTTTTGTTCAATTCCATATTTTCACTTTTCTTTTCTCAACTTTTGCTTCATTTATCATTTTCATTCATTCTTTCTTTCTTTCTTTCTTTCTATTTTATTTATTCCATATATCCTATGTATATATTTTCCTTAATCTAATTTCTTATATTCCAAAATTTTTGAGATTGAAGTTTACCAAGATAGAAGTGAACAATTGATCAATTTTCTTGTCATTCAACACATTTCAACAAGTTTTCCATTGATCAATATGATGGGAAGCTACAGTCATCTTTCTTTTAATCTTCTCTACATCATCACATCTTACACTTGATATAAATTTTCAATTTAGAAAACAAGTAAAAGTCTGGTGATTCTGGAGGAAGATGCACTTTCACAATCCTGTGTTTCACCAAAATTATTTAATTCAAAATCAACTAAGAATTTTTTCGAAATCAATTTCAGAATTTTTTCAAAATCAATTTCAGAATTTTTTCAAAATCAATTTCAGAATTTTTTCAAAATTAATTTCAGAATTTTTTCAAATTGATTCTGACTTGTCCGAATATAAGTTTACATGTTGAGACATCATCATTTTATATTATATATATATAAAGTAAAGTCGTCGGGGTGGCCTAAATTCAGTATCACCTTTTCACTAGTGCTAGACCAAAGAGATTTGTTAATTTTTTTATCTGAGGTGGAGTGTCACACTTACCTCACTTTACTGCACAAATCCCTATGCTACTCAGACGCTAAGTTGGCAAGGGCCAGTATTGATTTAGGAACCTTGTGGTTTCCTGGTGGATGTTCTACCGACTGAGCTAAACCAGACATATATATATATATATATATATATATATTATGACTTGCAAAAGATTATAAATATGTTTGAATTTTTCTCGAGAAACAAAGGATATTTATATGTATTTCCATACAGGAATTCTTCAATTACTATTTTTGGTTGTTATGGTAACACAGTACTTGTTCACTTCTAGAGGCATGAAGCATTTTTCATGTTACTATTTAACAATGGACTTTCATATTACTTAATTCAGCTATCTCTTTAAAATAGAATATTCGGGTAGCGCAGAAAAGTTTTACACACAAACACACACTGTGAGTGTATGTGAAAAAATACGATATGCAAAAAAAACAACAAAAAAAACCCAAATGTTTAAGGATGTTGGATAAGATAAAGTACTCATATGCTGGCAAGCAGAGCAGGGGACCTAAAACAGCCTGTTTCGTTTTTGCTATTCAGTGCTGATTCTATTCAGTGTCCTTATTAATGATTCTTACTGTTGGTTATTTATACAGTTTTTCTTATTCCTCTTGCCATTCATCTTTATTTAAAAAATATATATATATACTTCTTCCCAAAACTTTCTGTCTGATGATTGTGTGCGTGTGTTGTTGTTTTTTTTGTTGTTTTGTTGTGTTTTGTTGTTGTTTTTTTAATGAATAAAACACATGAAACAGCTAAGTATGGGAAGGTGAGGTAAGAATTATTTTCCGAACCTCCTGAAGCAGATTTCACATTTTACAAACAACTCTGTTCCACGTTACATCAGTGCATGGGAGGTAACTCTTGTTGCTCTAATGTTTAATTCACTTTTTTTTAAATTGATGTAATGGAATTCGTTGTTAACAACGAAATTATATATATCTAACAACATAGACTAATGAAATTTAAAAGAAAGTCAACAATTCAAGTATTCATATTTCCCAAACTACACACCGTATGCAGGACTATTATGGTCATGAAACTATTAAAACCAATAGAAATTTTTTATCTGGTACAAAAAGAAAAGAAAAATAGACAAAAGTGTTTTAGAACTAAAGTTATTTGTTTGATTTTGCCTTTAACATAAGGAATGTTTTTGTATAAAGAATTAAAAATGATGCTAAACTCAGAGGATTTTATTAGGTAAAAAGAAAATAATGATTTGTAAGCACCAATAAAGGGATAAATTCAGATTCAAAAGTTATGAGTAAATATATTTTCAAAATGTTCAGACATTTTGTATAATGTCATTTGCAGCTTCAATTTTAGAAGAAAAAAAAGAAAGAAAATGCATTTTTTATAATCCTATTCAATGTCTTCCAGTACATTAAAAAAAAACCCATTGAATTTTAAAGTGTTAAACCTAAATGCCAAATTAATATTCCCTTTGTAATGATATTGGACAGTGCTTGTATTTAAATTTGTATATGAAGGAATGGGATAAATATGCAGTGTATAGTGTCACACATACACACACACATATACAGGGTGTATCAATTTTTTGAAAACACCTCTTTCAAGACCTTTTTGAAAAGACTTCTTTATGATTTTTTTTCTTTTCTTTTTTTTACTTTTCAGTTAAATAATGTCAGGCTGACTGAACAACTGAAAATGCTATGATCATTGCTTTAAAAGAGAGGAAATCCACATCCTTCATTTGGTTTGAGAAAAACTTTTATCAGGAGGAAAGGGTAAACTGTAGGAATGACAGATGGTTATACAGAGACTTAAATGAGATTTCAACCGTTATGCATACTAAGTTCCCAGAAACTAGAGAGATGCCATGCCTTCCTTTTTTTCACAGGACTTAAGATTTAATGCAGCTGTCTACACAGAAGTGTTGGAGAAAGTTATGAGTTCCTGGATAGACAGAGTACACAACAGATGACCATTTATCTTCCAACAAGACTTAAGATTTAATGCAGCTGTCTACACAGAAGTGTTGGAGAAAGTTATGAGTTCCTGGATAGACAGAGTACACAACAGAAGACCATTTATCTTCCAACAAGACTTAAGATTTAATGCAGCTGTCTACACAGAGGTGTTGGAGAAAGTTATGAGTTCCTGGATAGACAGAGTACACAACAGATGACCATTTATCTTCCAACAAGACTTAAGATTTAATGCAGCTGTCTACACAGAAGTGTTGGAGAAAGTTATGAGTTCCTGGATAGACAGAGTACACAACAGAAGACCATTTATCTTCCAACAAGACTTAAGATTTAATGCAGCTGTCTACACAGAGGTGTTGGAGAAAGTTATGAGTTCCTGGATAGACAGAGTACACAACAGAAGACCATTTATCTTCCAACAAGACTTAAGATTTAATGCAGCTGTCTACACAGAGTGTTGGAGAAAGTTATGAGTTCCTGGATAGACAGAGTACACAACAGAAGACCATTTATCTTCCAACAAGACTTAAGATTTAATGCAGCTGTCTACACAGAGGTGTTGGAGAAAGTTATGAGTTCCTGGATAGACAGAGTACACAACAGAAGACCATTTATCTCCAACAAGACTTAAGATTTAATGCAGCTGTCTACACAGAGGTGTTGGAGAAAGTTATGAGTTCCTGGATAGACAGAGTACACAACAGAGACCATTTATCTTCCAACAAGACTTAAGATTTAATGCAGCTGTCTACACAGAGGTGTTGGAGAAAGTTATGAGTTCCTGGATAGACAGAGTACACACAGAAGACCATTTATCTTCCAACAAGACTTAAGATTTAATGCAGCTGTCTACACAGAGGTGTTGGAGAAAGTTATGAGTTCCTGGATAGACAGAGTACACAACAGAAGACCATTTATCTTCCAACAAGACTTAAGATTTAATGCAGCTGTCTACACAGAGGTGTTGGAGAAAGTTATGAGTTCCTGGATAGACAGAGTACACAACAGAAGACCATTTATCTTCCAACAAGACTTAAGATTTAATGCAGCTGTCTACACAGAGGTGTTGGAGAAAGTTATGAGTTCCTGGATAGACAGAGTACACAACAGAAGACCATTTATCTTCCAACAAGACTTAAGATTTAATGCAGCTGTCTACACAGAGGTGTTGGAGAAAGTTATGAGTTCCTGGATAGACAGAGTACACAACAGAAGACCATTTATCTTCCAACAAGACTTAAGATTTAATGCAGCTGTCTACACAGAGGTGTTGGAGAAAGTTATGAGTTCCTGGATAGACAGAGTACACAACAGAAGACCATTTATCTTCCAACAAGACTTAAGATTTAATGCAGCTGTCTACACAGAGGTGTTGGAGAAAGTTATGAGTTCCTGGATAGACAGAGTACACAACAGAAGACCATTTATCTTCCAACAAGACTTAAGATTTAATGCAGCTGTCTACACAGAGGTGTTGGAGAAAGTTATGAGTTCCTGGATAGACAGAGTACACAACAGAAGACCATTTATCTTCCAACAAGACTTAAGATTTAATGCAGCTGTCTACACAGAGGTGTTGGAGAAAGTTATGAGTTCCTGGATAGACAGAGTACACAACAGAAGACCATTTATCTTCCAACAAGACTTAAGATTTAATGCAGCTGTCTACACAGAGGTGTTGGAGAAAGTTATGAGTTCCTGGATAGACAGAGTACACAACAGAAGACCATTTATCTTCCAACAAGACTTAAGATTTAATGCAGCTGTCTACACAGAGGTGTTGGAGAAAGTTATGAGTTCCTGGATAGACAGAGTACACAACAGAGACCATTTATCTTCCAACAAGACTTAAGATTTAATGCAGCTGTCTACACAGAGTGTTGGAGAAAGTTATGAGTTCCTGGATAGACAGAGTACACAACAGAAGACCATTTATCTTCCAACAAGACTTAAGATTTAATGCAGCTGTCTACACAGAGGTGTTGGAGAAAGTTATGAGTTCCTGGATAGACAGAGTACACAACAGAAGACCATTTATCTTCCAACAAGACTTAAGATTTAATGCAGCTGTCTACACAGAGGTGTTGGAGAAAGTTATGAGTTCCTGGATAGACAGAGTACACAACAGAAGACCATTTATCTTCCAACAAGACTTAAGATTTAATGCAGCTGTCTACACAGAGGTGTTGGAGAAAGTTATGAGTTCCTGGATAGACAGAGTACACAACAGAAGACCATTTATCTTCCAACAAGACTTAAGATTTAATGCAGCTGTCTACACAGAGTGTTGGAGAAAGTTATGAGTTCCTGGATAGACAGAGTACACAACAGAAGACCATTTATCTTCCAACAAGACTTAAGATTTAATGCAGCTGTCTACACAGAGGTGTTGGAGAAAGTTATGAGTTCCTGGATAGACAGAGTACACAACAGAAGACCATTTATCTTCCAACAAGACTTAAGATTTAATGCAGCTGTCTACACAGAGGTGTTGGAGAAAGTTATGAGTTCCTGGATAGACAGAGTACACAACAGAAGACCATTTATCTTCCAACAAGACTTAAGATTTAATGCAGCTGTCTACACAGAGGTGTTGGAGAAAGTTATGAGTTCCTGGATAGACAGAGTACACAACAGAAGACCATTTATCTTCCAACAAGACTTAAGATTTAATGCAGCTGTCTACACAGAGGTGTTGGAGAAAGTTATGAGTTCCTGGATAGACAGAGTACACAACAGAAGACCATTTATCTTCCAACAAGACTTAAGATTTAATGCAGCTGTCTACACAGAGGTGTTGGAGAAAGTTATGAGTTCCTGGATAGACAGAGTACACAACAGAAGACCATTTATCTTCCAACAAGACTTAAGATTTAATGCAGCTGTCTACACAGAGGTGTTGGAGAAAGTTATGAGTTCCTGGATAGACAGAGTACACAACAGAAGACCATTTATCTTCCAACAAGACTTAAGATTTAATGCAGCTGTCTACACAGAGGTGTTGGAGAAAGTTATGAGTTCCTGGATAGACAGAGTACACAACAGAAGACCATTTATCTTCCAACAAGACTTAAGATTTAATGCAGCTGTCTACACAGAAGTGTTGGAGAAAGTTATGAGTTCCTGGATAGACAGAGTACACAACAGAAGACCATTTATCTTCCAACAAGACTTAAGATTTAATGCAGCTGTCTACACAGAGGTGTTGAGAGATGAGTTCCTGGATAGACAGAGTACACAACAGAAGACCATTTATCTTCCAACAAGACTTAAGATTTAATGCAGCTGTCTACACAGAAGTGTTGGAGAAAGTTATGAGTTCCTGGATAGACAGAGTACACAACAGAAGACCATTTATCTTCCAACAAGACTTAAGATTTAATGCAGCTGTCTACACAGAGGTGTTGGAGAAAGTTATGAGTTCCTGGATAGACAGAGTACACAACAGATGACCATTTATCTTCCAACAAGACTTAAGATTTAATGCAGCTGTCTACACAGAGGTGTTGGAGAAAGTTATGAGTTCCTGGATAGACAGAGTACACAACAGAAGACCATTTATCTTCCAACAAGACTTAAGATTTAATGCAGCTGTCTACACAGAGTGTTGGAGAAAGTTATGAGTTCCTGGATAGACAGAGTACACAACAGAAGACCATTTATCTTCCAACAAGACTTAAGATTTAATGCAGCTGTCTACACAGAGGTGTTGGAGAAAGTTATGAGTTCCTGGATAGACAGAGTACACAACAGAAGACCATTTATCTTCCAACAAGACTTAAGATTTAATGCAGCTGTCTACACAGAGGTGTTGGAGAAAGTTATGAGTTCCTGGATAGACAGAGTACACAACAGAAGACCATTTATCTTCCAACAAGACTTAAGATTTAATGCAGCTGTCTACACAGAGGTGTTGGAGAAAGTTATGAGTTCCTGGATAGACAGAGTACACAACAGAAGACCATTTATCTTCCAACAAGACTTAAGATTTAATGCAGCTGTCTACACAGAAGGTGTTGGAGAAAGTTATGAGTTCCTGGATAGACAGAGTACACAACAGAAGACCATTTATCTTCCAACAAGACTTAAGATTTAATGCAGCTGTCTACACAGAGTGTTGGAGAAAGTTATGAGTTCCTGGATAGACAGAGTACACAACAGAAGACCATTTATCTTCCAACAAGACTTAAGATTTAATGCAGCTGTCTACACAGAGGTGTTGGAGAAAGTTATGAGTTCCTGGATAGACAGAGTACACAACAGAAGACCATTTATCTTCCAACAAGACTTAAGATTTAATGCAGCTGTCTACACAGAAGTGTTGGAGAAAGTTATGAGTTCCTGGATAGACAGAGTACACAACAGAAGACCATTTATCTTCCAACAAGACTTAGATTTAATGCAGCTGTCTACACAGAGGTGTTGGAGAAAGTTATGAGTTCCTGGATAGACAGAGTACACAACAGAAGACCATTTATCTTCCAACAAGACTTAAGATTTAATGCAGCTGTCTACACAGAGGTGTTGGAGAAAGTTATGAGTTCCTGGATAGACAGAGTACACAACAGAAGACCATTTATCTTCCAACAAGACTTAAGATTTAATGCAGCTGTCTACACAGAGGTGTTGGAGAAAGTTATGAGTTCCTGGATAGACAGAGTACACAACAGAAGACCATTTATCTTCCAACAAGACTTAAGATTTAATGCAGCTGTCTACACAGAAGTGTTGGAGAAAGTTATGAGTTCCTGGATAGACAGAGTACACAACAGAAGACCATTTATCTTCCAACAAGACTTAAGATTTAATGCAGCTGTCTACACAGAGTGTTGGAGAAAGTTATGAGTTCCTGGATAGACAGAGTACACAACAGAGACCATTTATCTTCCAACAAGACTTAAGATTTAATGCAGCTGTCTACACAGAAGTGTTGGAGAAAGTTATGAGTTCCTGGATAGACAGAGTACACAACAGAAGACCATTTATCTTCCAACAAGACTTAAGATTTAATGCAGCTGTCTACACAGAGGTGTTGAGAAAGTTAGAGTTCCTGGGACAGAGTACACAACAGAAGACCATTTATCTTCCACAAGACTTAAGATTTAATGCAGCTGTCTACACAGAGGTGTTGGAGAAAGTTATGAGTTCCTGGATAGACAGAGTACACAACAGAAGACCATTTATCTTCCAACAAGACTTAAGATTTAATGCAGCTGTCTACACAGAAGTGTTGGAGAAAGTTATGAGTTCCTGGATAGACAGAGTACACAACAGAAGACCATTTATCTTCCAACAAGACTTAAGATTTAATGCAGCTGTCTACACAGAGGTGTTGGAGAAAGTTATGAGTTCCTGGATAGACAGAGTACACAACAGAAGACCATTTATCTTCCAACAAGACTTAAGATTTAATGCAGCTGTCTACACAGAGGTGTTGGAGAAAGTTATGAGTTCCTGGATAGACAGAGTACACAACAGAAGACCATTTATCTTCCAACAAGACTTAAGATTTAATGCAGCTGTCTACACAGAGGTGTTGGAGAAAGTTATGAGTTCCTGGATAGACAGAGTACACAACAGAAGACCATTTATCTTCCAACAAGACTTAAGATTTAATGCAGCTGTCTACACAGAAGTGTTGGAGAAAGTTATGAGTTCCTGGATAGACAGAGTACACAACAGAAGACCATTTATCTTCCAACAAGACTTAAGATTTAATGCAGCTGTCTACACAGAGGTGTTGGAGAAAGTTATGAGTTCCTGGATAGACAGAGTACACAACAGATGACCATTTATCTCCAACAAGACTTAAGATTTAATGCAGCTGTCTACAGAGAGGTGTTGGAGAAAGTTATGAGTTCCTGGATAGACAGAGTACACAACAGAAGACCATTTATCTTCCAACAAGACTTAAGATTTAATGCAGCTGTCTACACAGAGGTGTTGGAGAAAGTTATGAGTTCCTGGATAGACAGAGTACACAACAGAAGACCATTTATCTTCCAACAAGACTTAAGATTTAATGCAGCTGTCTACACAGAGTGTTGGAGAAAGTTATGAGTTCCTGGATAGACAGAGTACACAACAGAAGACCATTTATCTTCCAACAGACTTAAGATTTATGCAGCTGTCTACACAGAGTGTTGGAGAAAGTTATGAGTTCCTGGATAGACAGAGTACACAACAGAAGACCATTTATCTTCCAACAAGACTTAAGATTTAATGCAGCTGTCTACACAGAGGTGTTGGAGAAAGTTATGAGTTCCTGGATAGACAGAGTACACAACAGAAGACCATTTATCTTCCAACAAGACTTAAGATTTAATGCAGCTGTCTACACAGAGGTGTTGGAGAAAGTTATGAGTTCCTGGATAGACAGAGTACACAACAAGAAAGACCATTTATCTTTCCAACAAGACTTAAGATTTAATGCAGCTGTCTACACAGAGGTGTTGGAGAAAAGTTATGAGTTCCTGGATAGACAGAGTACACAACAGAAGACATTTATCTTCCAACAAGACTTAAGATTTAATGCAGCTGTCTACACAGAAGGTGTTGGAGAAAGTTATGAGTTCCTGGATAGACAGAGTACACAACAGAAGACCATTTATCTTCAACAAGACTTAAGATTTAATGCAGCTGTCTACACAGAAGTGTTGGAGAAAGTTATGAGTCCTGGATAGACAGAGTACACACAGAAGACCAATTATCTTCAACAAGACTTAAGATTTTAATGCAGCTGTCTATCCAGGAACTCATAACTTTCTCCAACACCTCTGTGTAGACAGCTGCATTAAATCTTAAGTCTTGTTGGAAGATAAATGGTTCTGTTGTGTACTCTGTCTATCCAGGAACTCATAACTTTCTCCAACACCTCTGTGTAGACAGCTGCATTAAATCTTAAGTCTTGTTGGAAGATAAATGGTCTTCTGTTGTGTACTCTGTCTATCCAGGAACTCATAACTTTCTCCAACACCTCTGTGTAGACAGCTGCATTAAATCTTAAGTCTTGTTGGAAGATAAATGGTCTTCTGTTGTGTACTCTGTCTATCCAGGAACTCATAACTTTCTCCAACACCTCTGTGTAGACAGCTGCATTAAATCTTAAGTCTTGTTGGAAGATAAATGGTCTTCTGTTGTGTACTCTGTCTATCCAGGAACTCATAACTTTCTCCAACACCTCTGTGTAGACAGCTGCATTAAATCTTAAGTCTTGTTGGAAGATAAATGGTCTGTTGTGTACTCTGTCTATCCAGGAACTCATAACTTTCTCCAACACTCTGTGTAGACAGCTGCATTAAATCTTAAGTCTTGTTGGAAGATAAATGGTCTTCTGTTGTGTACTCTGTCTATCCAGGAACTCATAACTTTCTCCAACACCTCTGTGTAGACAGCTGCATTAAATCTTAAGTCTTGTTGGAAGATAAATGGTCTTCTGTTGTGTACTCTGTCTATCCAGGAACTCATAACTTTCTCCAACACCTCTGTGTAGACAGCTGCATTAAATCTTAAGTCTTGTTGGAAGATAAATGGTCTTCTGTTGTGTACTCTGTCTATCCAGGAACTCATAACTTTCTCCAACACCTCTGTGTAGACAGCTGCATTAAATCTTAAGTCTTGTTGGAAGATAAATGGTCTTCTGTTGTGTACTCTGTCTATCCAGGAACTCATAACTTTCTCCAACACCTCTGTGTAGACAGCTGCATTAAATCTTAAGTCTTGTTGGAAGATAAATGGTCTTCTGTTGTGTACTCTGTCTATCCAGGAACTCATAACTTTCTCCAACACCTCTGTGTAGACAGCTGCATTAAATCTTAAGTCTTGTTGGAAGATAAATGGTCTTCTGTTGTGTACTCTGTCTATCCAGGAACTCATAACTTTCTCCAACACCTCTGTGTAGACAGCTGCATTAAATCTTAAGTCTTGTTGGAAGATAAATGGTCTTCTGTTGTGTACTCTGTCTATCCAGGAACTCATAACTTTCTCCAACACCTCTGTGTAGACAGCTGCATTAAATCTTAAGTCTTGTTGGAAGATAAATGGTCTTCTGTTGTGTACTCTGTCTATCCAGGAACTTTCTCCAACACCTCTGTGTAGACAGCTGCATTAAATCTTAAGTCTTGTTGGAAGATAAATGGTCTTCTGTTGTGTACTCTGTCTATCCAGGAACTCATAACTTTCTCCAACACCTCTGTGTAGACAGCTGCATTAAATCTTAAGTCTTGTTGGAAGATAAATGGTCTTCTGTTGTGTACTCTGTCTATCCAGGAACTCATAACTTTCTCCAACACCTCTGTGTAGACAGCTGCATTAAATCTTAAGTCTTGTTGGAAGATAAATGGTCTTCTGTTGTGTACTCTGTCTATCCAGGAACTCATAACTTTCTCCAACACCTCTGTGTAGACAGCTGCATTAAATCTTAAGTCTTGTTGGAAGATAAATGGTCTTCTGTTGTGTACTCTGTCTATCCAGGAACTCATAACTTTCTCCAACACCTCTGTGTAGACAGCTGCATTAAATCTTAAGTCTTGTTGGAAGATAAATGGTCTTCTGTTGTGTACTCTGTCTATCCAGGAACTCATAACTTTCTCCAACACCTCTGTGTAGACAGCTGCATTAAATCTTAAGTCTTGTTGGAAGATAAATGGTCTTCTGTTGTGTACTCTGTCTATCCAGGAACTCATAACTTTCTCCAACACCTCTGTGTAGACAGCTGCATTAAATCTTAAGTCTTGTTGGAAGATAAATGGTCTTCTGTTGTGTACTCTGTCTATCCAGGAACTCATAACTTTCTCCAACACTCTGTGTAGACAGCTGCATTAAATCTTAAGTCTTGTTGGAAGATAAATGGTCTTCTGTTGTGTACTCTGTCTATCCAGGAACTCATAACTTTCTCCAACACCTCTGTGTAGACAGCTGCATTAAATCTTAAGTCTTGTTGGAAGATAAATGGTCTTCTGTTGTGTACTCTGTCTATCCAGGAACTCATAACTTTCTCCAACACCTCTGTGTAGACAGCTGCATTAAATCTTAAGTCTTGTTGGAAGATAAATGGTCTTCTGTTGTGTACTCTGTCTATCCAGGAACTCATAACTTTCTCCAACACCTCTGTGTAGACAGCTGCATTAAATCTTAAGTCTTGTTGGAAGATAAATGGTCTTCTGTTGTGTACTCTGTCTATCCAGGAACTCATAACTTTCTCCAACACTCTGTGTAGACAGCTGCATTAAATCTTAAGTCTTGTTGGAAGATAAATGGTCTTCTGTTGTGTACTCTGTCTATCCAGGAACTCATAACTTTCTCCAACACCTCTGTGTAGACAGCTGCATTAAATCTTAAGTCTTGTTGGAAGATAAATGGTCTTCTGTTGTGTACTCTGTCTATCCAGGAACTTTCTCCAACACCTCTGTGTAGACAGCTGCATTAAATCTTAAGTCTTGTTGGAAGATAAATGGTCTTCTGTTGTGTACTCTGTCTATCCAGGAACTCATAACTTTCTCCAACACCTCTGTGTAGACAGCTGCATTAAATCTTAAGTCTTGTTGGAAGATAAATGGTCTTCTGTTGTGTACTCTGTCTATCCAGGAACTCATAACTTTCTCCAACACCTCTGTGTAGACAGCTGCATTAAATCTTAAGTCTTGTTGGAAGATAAATGGTCTTCTGTTGTGTACTCTGTCTATCCAGGAACTCATAACTTTCTCCAACACCTCTGTGTAGACAGCTGCATTAAATCTTAAGTCTTGTTGGAAGATAAATGGTCTTCTGTTGTGTACTCTGTCTATCCAGGAACTCATAACTTTCTCCAACACCTCTGTGTAGACAGCTGCATTAAATCTTAAGTCTTGTTGGAAGATAAATGGTCTTCTGTTGTGTACTCTGTCTATCCAGGAACTCATAACTTTCTCCAACACCTCTGTGTAGACAGCTGCATTAAATCTTAAGTCTTGTTGGAAGATAAATGGTCTTCTGTTGTGTACTCTGTCTATCCAGGAACTCATAACTTTCTCCAACACCTCTGTGTAGACAGCTGCATTAAATCTTAAGTCTTGTTGGAAGATAAATGGTCTTCTGTTGTGTACTCTGTCTATCCAGGAACTCATAACTTTCTCCAACACCTCTGTGTAGACAGCTGCATTAAATCTTAAGTCTTGTTGGAAGATAAATGGTCTTCTGTTGTGTACTCTGTCTATCCAGGAACTCATAACTTTCTCCAACACTCTGTGTAGACAGCTGCATTAAATCTTAAGTCTTGTTGGAAGATAAATGGTCTTCTGTTGTGTACTCTGTCTATCCAGGATAACTTTCTCCAACACCTCTGTGTAGACAGCTGCATTAAATCTTAAGTCTTGTTGGAAGATAAATGGTCTTCTGTTGTGTACTCTGTCTATCCAGGAACTCATAACTTTCTCCAACACTCTGTGTAGACAGCTGCATTAAATCTTAAGTCTTGTTGGAAGATAAATGGTCTTCTGTTGTGTACTCTGTCTATCCAGGAACTCATAACTTTCTCCAACACCTCTGTGTAGACAGCTGCATTAAATCTTAAGTCTTGTTGGAAGATAAATGGTCTTCTGTTGTGTACTCTGTCTATCCAGGAACTCATAACTTTCTCCAACACCTCTGTGTAGACAGCTGCATTAAATCTTAAGTCTTGTTGGAAGATAAATGGTCTTCTGTTGTGTACTCTGTCTATCCAGGAACTCATAACTTTCTCCAACACTCTGTGTAGACAGCTGCATTAAATCTTAAGTCTTGTTGGAAGATAAATGGTCTTCTGTTGTGTACTCTGTCTATCCAGGAACTCATAACTTTCTCCAACACCTCTGTGTAGACAGCTGCATTAAATCTTAAGTCTTGTTGGAAGATAAATGGTCTTCTGTTGTGTACTCTGTCTATCCAGGAACTCATAACTTTCTCCAACACCTCTGTGTAGACAGCTGCATTAAATCTTAAGTCTTGTTGGAAGATAAATGGTCTTCTGTTGTGTACTCTGTCTATCCAGGAACTCATAACTTTCTCCAACACCTCTGTGTAGACAGCTGCATTAAATCTTAAGTCTTGTTGGAAGATAAATGGTCTTCTGTTGTGTACTCTGTCTATCCAGGAACTCATAACTTTCTCCAACACCTCTGTGTAGACAGCTGCATTAAATCTTAAGTCTTGTTGGAAGATAAATGGTCTTCTGTTGTGTACTCTGTCTATCCAGGAACTCATAACTTTCTCCAACACCTCTGTGTAGACAGCTGCATTAAATCTTAAGTCTTGTTGGAAGATAAATGGTCTTCTGTTGTGTACTCTGTCTATCCAGGAACTCATAACTTTCTCCAACACCTCTGTGTAGACAGCTGCATTAAATCTTAAGTCTTGTTGGAAGATAAATGGTCTTCTGTTGTGTACTCTGTCTATCCAGGAACTCATAACTTTCTCCAACACCTCTGTGTAGACAGCTGCATTAAATCTTAAGTCTTGTTGGAAGATAAATGGTCTTCTGTTGTGTACTCTGTCTATCCAGGAACTCATAACTTTCTCCAACACCTCTGTGTAGACAGCTGCATTAAATCTTAAGTCTTGTTGGAAGATAAATGGTCTTCTGTTGTGTACTCTGTCTATCCAGGAACTCATAACTTTCTCCAACACCTCTGTGTAGACAGCTGCATTAAATCTTAAGTCTTGTTGGAAGATAAATGGTCTTCTGTTGTGTACTCTGTCTATCCAGGAACTCATAACTTTCTCCAACACCTCTGTGTAGACAGCTGCATTAAATCTTAAGTCTTGTTGGAAGATAAATGGTCTTCTGTTGTGTACTCTGTCTATCCAGGAACTCATAACTTTCTCCAACACCTCTGTGTAGACAGCTGCATTAAATCTTAAGTCTTGTTGGAAGATAAATGGTCTTCTGTTGTGTACTCTGTCTATCCAGGAACTCATAACTTTCTCCAACACCTCTGTGTAGACAGCTGCATTAAATCTTAAGTCTTGTTGGAAGATAAATGGTCTTCTGTTGTGTACTCTGTCTATCCAGGAACTCATAACTTTCTCCAACACCTCTGTGTAGACAGCTGCATTAAATCTTAAGTCTTGTTGGAAGATAAATGGTCTTCTGTTGTGTACTCTGTCTATCCAGGAACTCATAACTTTCTCCAACACCTCTGTGTAGACAGCTGCATTAAATCTTAAGTCTTGTTGGAAGATAAATGGTCTTCTGTTGTGTACTCTGTCTATCCAGGAACTCATAACTTTCTCCAACACCTCTGTGTAGACAGCTGCATTAAATCTTAAGTCTTGTTGGAAGATAAATGGTCTTCTGTTGTGTACTCTGTCTATCCAGGAACTCATAACTTTCTCCAACACCTCTGTGTAGACAGCTGCATTAAATCTTAAGTCTTGTTGGAAGATAAATGGTCTTCTGTTGTGTACTCTGTCTATCCAGGAACTCATAACTTTCTCCAACACCTCTGTGTAGACAGCTGCATTAAATCTTAAGTCTTGTTGGAAGATAAATGGTCTTCTGTTGTGTACTCTGTCTATCCAGGAACTCATAACTTTCTCCAACACCTCTGTGTAGACAGCTGCATTAAATCTTAAGTCTTGTTGGAAGATAAATGGTCTTCTGTTGTGTACTCTGTCTATCCAGGAACTCATAACTTTCTCCAACACCTCTGTGTAGACAGCTGCATTAAATCTTAAGTCTTGTTGGAAGATAAATGGTCTTCTGTTGTGTACTCTGTCTATCCAGGAACTCATAACTTTCTCCAACACCTCTGTGTAGACAGCTGCATTAAATCTTAAGTCTTGTTGGAAGATAAATGGTCTTCTGTTGTGTACTCTGTCTATCCAGGAACTCATAACTTTCTCCAACACCTCTGTGTAGACAGCTGCATTAAATCTTAAGTCTTGTTGGAAGATAAATGGTCTTCTGTTGTGTACTCTGTCTATCCAGGAACTCATAACTTTCTCCAACACCTCTGTGTAGACAGCTGCATTAAATCTTAAGTCTTGTTGGAAGATAAATGGTCTTCTGTTGTGTACTCTGTCTATCCAGGAACTCATAACTTTCTCCAACACCTCTGTGTAGACAGCTGCATTAAATCTTAAGTCTTGTTGGAAGATAAATGGTCTTCTGTTGTGTACTCTGTCTATCCAGGAACTCATAACTTTCTCCAACACCTCTGTGTAGACAGCTGCATTAAATCTTAAGTCTTGTTGGAAGATAAATGGTCTTCTGTTGTGTACTCTGTCTATCCAGGAACTCATAACTTTCTCCAACACCTCTGTGTAGACAGCTGCATTAAATCTTAAGTCTTGTTGGAAGATAAATGGTCTTCTGTTGTGTACTCTGTCTATCCAGGAACTCATAACTTTCTCCAACACCTCTGTGTAGACAGCTGCATTAAATCTTAAGTCTTGTTGGAAGATAAATGGTCTTCTGTTGTGTACTCTGTCTATCCAGGAACTCATAACTTTCTCCAACACTTCTGTGTAGACAGCTGCATTAAATCTTAAGTCTTGTTGGAAGATAAATGGTCTTCTGTTGTGTACTCTGTCTATCCAGGAACTCATAACTTTCTCCAACACTTCTGTGTAGACAGCTGCATTAAATCTTAAGTCCTGTGAAAAAAAGGAAGGCATGGCATCTCTCTAGTTCTGGGAACTTAGTATGCATAACGGTTGAAATCTCATTTAAGTCTCTGTATAACCATCTGTCATTCCTACAGTTTACCCTTTCCTCCTGATAAAAGTTTTTCTCAAACCAAATGAAGGATGTGGATTTCCTCTCTTTTAAAGCAATGATCATAGCATTTTCAGTTGTTCAGTCAGCCTGACATTATTTAACTGAAAAGTAAAAAAAAGAAAAGAAAAAAAATCATAAAGAAGTCTTTTCAAAAAGGTCTTGAAAGAGGTGTTTTCAAAAAATTGATACACCCTGTATATGTGTGTGTGTATGTGTGACACTATACACTGCATATTTATCCCATTCCTTCATATACAAATTTAAATACAAGCACTGTCCAATATCATTACAAAGGGAATATTAATTTGGCATTTAGGTTTAACACTTTAAAATTCAATGGGTTTTTTTTTAATGTACTGGAAGACATTGAATAGGATTATAAAAAATGCATTTTCTTTCTTTTTTTTCTTCTAAAATTGAAGCTGCAAATGACATTATACAAAATGTCTGAACATTTTGAAAATATATTTACTCATAACTTTTGAATCTGAATTTATCCCTTTATTGGTGCTTACAAATCATTATTTTCTTTTTACCTAATAAAATCCTCTGAGTTTAGCATCATTTTTAATTCTTTATACAAAAACATTCCTTATGTTAAAGGCAAAATCAAACAAATAACTTTAGTTCTAAAACACTTTTGTCTATTTTTCTTTTCTTTTTGTACCAGATAAAAATTTCTATTGGTTTTAATAGTTTCATGACCATAATAGTCCTGCATACGGTGTGTAGTTTGGGAAATATGAATACTTGAATTGTTGACTTTCTTTTAAATTTCATTAGTCTATGTTGTTAGATATATATAATTTCGTTGTTAACAACGAATTCCATTACATCAATTTAAAAAAAAGTGAATTAAACATTAGAGCAACAAGAGTTACCTCCCATGCACTGATGTAACGTGGAACAGAGTTGTTTGTAAAATGTGAAATCTGCTTCAGGAGGTTCGGAAAATAATTCTTACCTCACCTTCCCATACTTAGCTGTTTCATGTGTTTTATTCATTAAAAAAACAACAACAAAACAACAACAAAACAACAAAAAAACAACAACACACGCACACAATCATCAGACAGAAAGTTTTGGGAAGAAGTATATATATATATTTTTTAAATAAAGATGAATGGCAAGAGGAATAAGAAAAAACTGTATAAATAACCAACAGTAAGAATCATTAATAAGGACACTGAATAGAATCAGCACTGAATAGCAAAAACGAAACAGGCTGTTTTAGGTCCCCTGCTCTGCTTGCCAGCATATGAGTACTTTATCTTATCCAACATCCTTAAACATTTGGGTTTTTTTGTTGTTTTTTTTGCATATCGTATTTTTTCACATACACTCACAGTGTGTGTTTGTGTGTAAAACTTTTCTGCGCTACCCGAATATTCTATTTTAAAGAGATAGCTGAATTAAGTAATATGAAAGTCCATTGTTAAATAGTAACATGAAAAATGCTTCATGCCTCTAGAAGTGAACAAGTACTGTGTTACCATAACAACCAAAAAATAGTAATTGAAGAATTCCTGTATGGAAATACATATAAATATCCTTTGTTTCTCGAGAAAAATTCAAACATATTTATAATCTTTTGCAAGTCATAATATATATATATATATATATATATATATGTCTGGTTTAGCTCAGTCGGTAGAACATCCACCAGGAAACCACAAGGTTCCTAAATCAATACTGGCCCTTGCCAACTTAGCGTCTGAGTAGCATAGGGATTTGTGCAGTAAAGTGAGGTAAGTGTGACACTCCACCTCAGATAAAAAAATTAACAAATCTCTTTGGTCTAGCACTAGTGAAAAGGTGATACTGAATTTAGGCCACCCCGACGACTTTACTTTATATATAATAATATAAAATGATGATGTCTCAACATGTAAACTTATATTCGGACAAGTCAGAATCAATTTGAAAAAATTCTGAAATTAATTTGAAAATTCTGAAATTGATTTGAAAAAATTCTGAAATTGATTTTGAAAAAATTCTGAAATTGATTTCGAAAAAATTCTTAGTTGATTTTGAATTAAATAATTTTGGTGAAACACAGGATTGTGAAAGTGCATCTTCCTCCAGAATCACCAGACTTTTACTTGTTTTCTAAATTGAAAATTTATATCAAGTGTAAGATGTGATGATGTAGAGAAGATTAAAAGAAAGATGACTGTAGCTTCCCATCATATTGACCAATGGAAAACTTGTTGAAATGTGTTGAATGACAAGAAAATTGATCAATTGTTCACTTCTATCTTGGTAAACTCAATCTCAAAATTTTGGATATAAGAAATTAGATTAAGGAAAAATTATACATAGGATATATGGAATAAATAAAATAGAAAGAAGAAAGAAAGAAAGAATGAATGAAAATGATAAATGAAGCAAAAAGTTGAGAAAAGAAAAGTGAAATATGGAATTGAACAAAAATGAAGCAATGAAAGAATAAGAAATAAATCTTCTTTTTTGCCAAAATAAATAATCAGAATTTAATGTTCTAATAATTCCATTAACAAAATCTTTAACATTTCTTACAGTTTTCTTCTAATTTTGATCTCATATTTTTAACATCATATTTGCAGAACAACAGATGCTTTCTTAACTGAACTTTCTAAAAATTTCTAACATTATATTTATTTTCTTACTTGATTAATATATATATATATATATATATATAATATCCTGTAAGAACATAAATGAAACATGATAAATTTTATGATAGCAAATTTTAACAGGCTAACTGCAGAGAAAGTGAACCAAGTATAATATATATATAATATATAATATATATATATATATAACATACATTAAATATATATATATATATATATATATATAATATATATATATATATATATTATATATTATACTTGGTTCACTTTTCTCTGCAAGTTTAGCCTGTTAAAAATTTGCGCTATCATAAAATTATCATGTTCATTTATGTTCTTACAGGATATTTACAAAAGAAATAAACAGTATCAAAAGTTTATTAAAAAAAAAAAATGAATTATGTTTGTTTTTGGTATGCACGTGTGTCAACTTATGAGTCAGAAATGAGAAGGTCATTGAGCATTAAAATCCTGCACACAATCTAATATGTTTATAATAAGAAAAAGTAAAAAATTTAGTTTTTCGTTTTTACTGATTATATAATATAATTCAATAATTAAAAATCAATCGATTTGTGGAACTCTTTATAGTTCTTTATAAGTAAACACAAACAAGAGTTCATCTTAAGAACCTGCTGTGTTATAATCTTACTACCCCTCTTATTGAGTCATCCAGCTAAGGTCACACTCACAGATCCATGACTACGCTTACCGAGTTCAAATCCTCATTGGATGCCCTATACTTGTGATCTTATATCACATCCTACTCATGGAAAATAAGTTGGGTAAATACCTAATTTGACCTCAGTAGAGATGATTAAAGCTTAATCAATAAGCCAATTCTATTGTTAAGTACAATATATTACACCCACCTTCTTTAAATATCATTAAATTCCATTGGTGAAATTTTAATTTTAATGCTTTTTCAAAAATTATTATTATTTAATTAATATTAATTATAAAAAAGGATTTCTTAATTTTTGGAGAACAAAAAAAAATCATGAAAAT
The DNA here is from genome assembly GCA_023376005.1 of Doryteuthis pealeii. Taxonomy (NCBI): domain Eukaryota; kingdom Metazoa; phylum Mollusca; class Cephalopoda; order Myopsida; family Loliginidae; genus Doryteuthis; species Doryteuthis pealeii. The sequence goes on along the minus strand of CM042147.1, from coordinate 97,926,802 downwards.
GTTTTAAACCCAAGGGGTACCTTTTTTTAAAATACTATTTTAAATGAAAACCAAAAAAAATAAAAAATAAAAAAAGAAATTGTAATACGAAAAATTTACATTTTTAATTCACAAGCTGGTTCTTGTAACTATCTATCATGTCACATACCTAAAAGTAAAGACACATTTTTATTTCTTAATCTCTTTGTAAAAATGATACATTTTTGTTGTCACCGTCACTCAAGCAGGTTAATTCAGAATTGAATTAAACTTTTTATAATAAAAGGACTTATTTCTTAGAACAAAATGTATTAATTTCCAATCAATGTAACTTCAAAGAACAAAATGAAATACAATAAATGAATAATTTTCCTTTGAATTAATTTGCAAAATTCCACCTAAAAAACAAAAAATGATTTTAATTCTTTTTTATTGTTACATTTTGCGGTGTTAAAAAAAAAAATCAAATGAATACATTTCTTCTTCCCTTTAAACTCAACAAACAATTAAGAATGAATTTGAATTTTGTCATGTGTACAAAAAAAGTTTTTAGAAAATGAAATTTATATCTCAAAACACTCACAAGTCAGGTTACATTTTTTGAAAATAATATTCTAAATTTAAACAAAAAAAAACATTTCCTAAAATAAATGAACATTGTAATACACAAATTCTTGCAATTTTTTTTAAATTTGATAAGGAATTTGCCTAAATTATTTTCCTCTTACACCCTTTCTAACTCTGCTCTGTCCTTTTTCTTCTCACTCCAGGGTGTTCCTAAAGTCCTTTTAGTCCAGTCATGACTGGATATTTCTGCTAGTATATTATATATATATATATATAATATATTATATATATATATATATTTCACTCGTTTCAATTTAAAAGTTTTGTAGAGAAACACTCAAGTTTATTTTAAAAGCTGTTCAGCAGCAACATGTGTTAGAGTGCCAAACACTATTAGCTGTTGAAGAAGCATTTTATGTGCTTGAATTGTCATACAATTGCATTTTAGAATAATTTTAGGGTAAATTACAGGCTACGAGTCAATCCATGTATGATTGTGATAAGAAATTGAAACAACAATAAGATGGGTTTTTTAGGTCCTGCAAGACAATCAGTATCAAAAAAACAATTGGAACATGTTTGTGTAATTCTACAGAAATCCACAAGGAGGACAATTTTAGACTTTTGCAGAAAGGTTTGATATGATTCCTTACAAAACTGCAGTTATTGCCAAATCAAGCACCACATTTCATGATTTCTGAATCATTATGAGCTATAGAACATTCTGATTTTCACTGATCAGTTGACTGAAAGTCCAAAGTAATAAAATCAGAGTGTATCATGAGGAGTGCCAATATCTTTAATTGTTTTTTGTTTTTTTGGGGGGGGTCACAAAACTATTTTTGCTATTTCTTTTGTTGACAACCTGTATAATGAATTTTATCAATAACATTCAATTTACCTTTTCAAAGTAATTTCTATTGTTCCAGTTTTAGAATTATCCAATTTAGGAATGCTAAAAATACACAGCTCAGAGATAGAGGCTTTGGTTGTAACTTTAACTTTTAACTTGAAAAGTATATAGGTGATTAAAAATGAGGAAAGAATTTATACAATAAATTATTATTTTTACAGAAAGAAAAGAAATTCCAAGCCATAATTTTATTTGGGGCCAAGTTAATTAATGCAACAAAAATGTGCTAGAAATTAAACAAACTTTAGGGAGCGATTTAAAGTAATTTAGAAGGTTTAATCCCCATTCTATCAATTTCACATAAGTAAAAGATTCTCAGAATAGTTTGCATTCATTGTTTTCTTTGAAAGAAAGGAAAAGTCATGAATAGCATTAAAAATAAGGACAAAGTCATAAGTGATGTTCTCCTGTGGACATCGACCACAGGGACACACAGTGTAAACTGACCAGCAAAAATTTACCAGTGATCAGCTCTGTACAGATACTGGATGCCTGAGGTGCCAAAAATTGGGAATTCTGAAGGGGATTCACACCACTACTCACTGACCATTGTATTGAGCTTCTGTTTGTAAATGGCTTCCTATATAAAAAGACCATGTGTTAATTTCAGCCTGTTCAGAGGTCAGGAGAAAATACTTACTGGATACCATGGGGAGACTGTGCCAGGAGTAATGATGGATGGTAAATGAGAAGTCATGAGAATCCATACTGTTAGCATCACTTGATGATGATATGGGTTATTAATGCAAAATTTCAATACAAAATAATTTTTCACAGTTATAAGGTTCAAAGTTTCCTATCTAATACTAATAATTGTGCAAAAAACTCAATTTTGACCATACAATAAAATGGTATATGCTTAAACCAGAATCTGTTTCTTGAGAATGAAATAATTAAAATTCTCTGGGACTTTAAGATAAGACAGATCAGCTGATCCCAGCAAGGAGACCAGATCTAGTGTTGATCAACAAGAAAAGAGAACTTGACAACTGGTAGATTTTGTAGTACAGCAGATCACAGAGTAAAGATGAAAGAAAACAAAAGATAAATACCTGGACCTTGCTAGAGAAAAAAAAACTGTGGAATATAAGGGTGAAAATGATACCAATTGGAGGTGGTGCACTTGAACCATCCACAAAAAGTTTAGAAAACAGACAAGGGGAACAGGAAATCAGAGGAAGAGAATTGAGACCACCCAAACAAACGCATTTACTAAAATCAGATAGAATACTTTAAAGAGTCCTGGAGACCTGAGGAGACTTGTGTCACTCAGACTCCAGTGAAATATCATCAGTTATACTGGTGTGTAAAACTCCCAAGGACCGTGAAAATAATAATAATAATAATAATAAAATAATAATAATAATAATAATAATTTATTTTCATATAGTAATACGGTTTCAAATAATGTTGTGATTGATTTTAATGGCATTATCAACTTATCTGGGGTTATTTTATGTCTAGAGGTTAGGGGACATGGTTATTTATTGTTATTATATTCTTATCTAATGTGAATAATTTGCAAATAGATCTATTTTGAACGATAGATGAAAGTATCATTTATTGTTGGGTCTTGATGAAAATTGCTGGAGACAAAGATGAGATGAAGAGATGAAGAGGATGATGACAAGTTCACAGAAAAAGAAAAGCTTAGCCATGTGTTTCCCTTTCCGTCTAGATTGGTCACAAATTAGGAAGACATGAAGTGCTATTTTTTTTTAAGTGATGAAAGAAAGACCTATTGTTCATAAATTTATGATTCAATATCCAATGGCAAGAGGCAGTTTCATTTAAGATCTTTACTTGTCTTCTGCCATGTCGATAAATGGACTGATTTTGTAAAAAATCTCTATCTCTTGGTGTGACCACAAGAATTCGATTGACCCCTTGTTGACAGGTAATGGGAAGGCTGCCACTACATTACAAGACCCAATAAGGTACTACCATTCAAGGTCAGAGTGGATCTAGGAATAATAGTAACAGAAAATACTCAACACTCTCCAGGGCTCCAAAACTGAGCCTCACCAACAGTTTAGGTGTCATAACCAGGCACTTCCTTTGCCAGAGGATTGCAGTCCGGTGTATTCTAAAGCCCTATCACAGGACAGGTCTAAACAAATAAAAGACCCACATTATACAAACTATTAGAAAGACAATAACTGATACATATACAGGTAGATACTACAGCCATTATTTCCAGGAGTGAGAAAGCAAAAAGCAAAATATTCAGAAATATATTTTACAGGGCAACATGATAATCATTCCATCTGGAGAAAAGAGCTTCACTACCCCCCCCCCACCACCCACCTCAATTGTAGTGTATATAAGTATGACTCACAGGTATAATAATAGATGATCTACTGTCCCCTTTCAGAACACCGTGATCCAGACGGTTGCAAATGATCCATTTTTTTTTACCCACCCACCAGTAGACAAAGTTGTTGGATTATCACCCTTACTTGACAGGAATTACTGCTGATGAGTGTGTAGCCAAAAGGAGTATATAAGAAAGTGGTCACAAGATCTAATTCTCTTCATTGGCTGGATTATTTAAACACAAGATCTGTCTTGTCCCCAGAAACAGAGACATTATCCCTACTTTGTGTTGCATTAAACATGGCCTCAAGCATATAATGTTTTAAGCGTACTTGCTTATATGCAGGTATATTAATTCCACACAACCAACAATTAGGGAAACACTTCTCAAATATTATGAGATCTTCACAAACTTTCATTTCTTTTAGGAATTTCACATATAATAATGTTTATTTCGACATAGAATCTTCATTTTCCTCTTTTTGTATTCTCCTGTTTATTTTGGCCAGGCAATAAAAATAGGTTATGCTAATTCTACGGTGATTTGTTTTCTATTTTATATTCTTGAGGGAAGCAAATTTACCCAACATTTCCTTTACAAGGGTTTGAGGAAGATATTAAAAAAAAGATTCAAATAACTGCCTAAATTTTTAGGACTTTCAGAAGGCATGAACAGGAAACTGTAGAAAAAGAATTATAATTAAATGACTTAATTAGGCTTTTCTTGATTTAGGCTTGTATGGCATGTCAACCCTGTTGCGGTCATTTTAATGCCCAAAGGTCCTTCTTTTGTTGCAAGCTAATTATATAGTCAAGTAACTATCTTAATTACAATATTGTTTTCATACTGGTCAAGTATTCCTATCTAATACTAATTAATTTGTACACATTTATATGGTTTCAAAATAACTATAACTAGTAATAATATCCTTAATAGTAGAGCATCAGTTGAAAGCTCTGAGGAGATAATCAAATCACCCTTCATTGCCATTAATCCCAGGTCGCTCCGTTGAAAAATTTATTAGTATTAGATAGGAATACTTGCGAACTAAATTAACTGTATGCAAACAAATGATTATTTATCTTATTAAATAGGAATAGCTACTTAGGAACTCTATAAATAATCATTAGTATTAGATAGAAATAAAACAAATTATTTGTATTAAGAATAGTATTAAAGTTATAATTGTTTTCCAATTAAACATTATTATTATATTATCATTATTATTTAATTACTTGAAAGCATTATAATTGCTTGAAAAAAGACTTAGCCCTGCTTTAAAAGATAACCCAACACGGTTGAACATCATAAAATGAAGCAGTCTAACTTTTTATTGAAAATTGGAAAGTTTGTGAAATGAAATTGCAGTTTGAAATCTCTTTGAAAATCACTTTTCTACACGGTTTTTATAATGGGTACAAGGCGAAAATTAAAACTGGAATTCCAGGAAAACATATCTCTTTTCATCAGAAAACATTAAAAATCTTTACTTATGCTATCAACCAAAACTGCAAAAAAGTCAAACAAGGATACCATTTTATATTTCTTAGTCAGTTGTGTTGAGTGTTTGGGTTATTCATCACGAAGCAAGTTCCTCTTCTGCAAATTCTGGTCTGGTTCTGATAAGAAACCTGTTTGGCAGAAATAAGATTAGCGTAGTGGGTATTTGAGGGTTATGAAATACAAGACTGTGGCGAATGATGTAAATGTTGGTTATGCTAAAGTTTTTCTTCTTCATTACTTAGGGGGATGCATTTTGGAGAGAAGAGATATAAGGCATCTGCAGGAATGGTGTGAATTAAATTTAACATTCCTTAAAACATCATTATTTCAGAATTTGATTTATTAGGTTTGTACTTGTATCAGTTTATTTACCCATGACCATCAAAAAGAAAAGGAAAACACAAATATTTCAAAGCAATTTTCTTAAGGAATATTTTCAAAAACTTTTGCTACTCTAAAGTCTTTTAAATTCAATACTTACTGATTATCAAATTTAAGACATTAAAATTAAATTAGGGTGTTTATTTAAAGTTTAAAATAACAGGAAAATTTTTACTTTCTACAATGGAAGAGTTCAATAGAAAGAAATGGAACTTGAAATGATGCAGCAGTAAGTATATGTATGTATGTATGTATTTTATATGCCAATATGTGTGTGTGTGTGTGTGATGATCATATATGATCGCGTGTTTGATATCAAGCAGGGGTGCAGAACTGTTTGAAGCAGCAAGGGTGGAATGAATTTAGGCAAGACACAGGCGAGAGCAGCCGAAAAATGCGGAAACTCTGCCGGCCAATCTGGTGAAGTGCGGAATCGTTGAGGAAGGCCCCTGCTGTCAAAGGCAGGCTTTGCGTCAATCATATGATAATCCCATGAGAGGCTACCCGACTGCAATTGTTGTCTCTACCATGCCACACTTCTGATTCCCAGCATGATCCCCAACATGGAGGATTTAGTTCTATGCTGCACAAAAGTGTGCTGAACAGCTGGTGGGTCTCTCAAGCTTCTCATGAGAGTCACGTGATGCATATACAAACGTCTGTGTCAACTCAATTAACATTGATTGTTTATGTTTGTCAGATATGTTCTAAGTTATGCAAGACATGGCAGGATTGATAAGTCATGAACGAGTCACAAACAGACAATGAATGAAGGAGTGGCAGTTTGCCTTGACAAGACATTGCATAATATATGCAATAGGTGTTGTGTTGTGTGATATTGTACCCTATTTTGTGCTTATAGGTTTGAATTGCTAGAGCGAGGGGATGTACAGATGATACAAGGATTAACTCACCTCTATATATAACTGATTGAAAAATTTGCTCCTGTCATTATTCAAGGCATTTGTCCTGATGAATAATTGGCTTTTGAAACCAATGGTAACACATACTTTTTAATGTTATAGTATCTCATTAATATATATATATATATATATATTATATATATATATATATAATATACACATCACAGGTTGCACTGGGGTAAATTGTTGTCTAAATTACGACAAAAGATGAATAATAACACTGACATCTCACTTAATCAGATATATTTCCAAAATTACATGAAAATTATCTTTGAAATACATGATTCAATTATCAAATAAATGCCATTGGCTTCAACTAAAGGCCTATCTCTCTCCCCC
>CM042147.1:97909936-97919780 GCA_023376005.1 Doryteuthis pealeii | reverse complement strand
TTTTTATCTTTTTTTTTTTTTTTTTTGGTCATCAGTATTCTCATATACATCACTGGTTTAGGATATTCGAGCAAATATATAATATATATATATATCGAGACTTTGTGGAATTTCAGCTTTAAATCAAATATGCGCAGGCTTCACACCACCAAAACCACCTACCACCGGCGCGGTGGTAAAGGGATGATCCGGGTGTCTAGAACGCAGTATTTCTTCAAAGTGATCTTTTCATAACAAGTTACCCACCGCCTAAGACCACTAACCCAAAAAAATATTTCAACTTTGACCGAACATTGTTGTTGTTATTTGTTTTGTTTGCCTTTTGATTGGTGGGTGTTTCTTCCGGGTGAAGTCAAGCGAGTTTAACAATATTTCGCTCAAGACACACCTGCTGCATTGATTCGTGTGTCGCAAATAGGCAAACTGGCAGTTTATTAACTTCTGTTTCTTTACATTACAATACATCATCTCCGCCAAAGATAAAACAAGACACAACTGCTCCTTCCTCTCTCTCTCTCCCTCTCTCTCTCTTCTCTCTCTCTCTCTCTCTCTCTCTCTCCTCTCTTCTCTCTTCTCTCTCTCTCTCCTTTACCTATTTTTCTATCAACCACTCTGTTATGCTGCGCTGTGTTATCTATTTCTATATATATATATATATATATATATATATATATATATAATTCTTTAATTTTTTTCTCTCTCTCTTCTCTCTCTCCTCTCTCTCTCTCTTCTCTCTCTCTCTCTCTCTCTCTCTCTGCATAATCAATCTGCATAACTAAGGGGGAATTCAGTATCATTGATTGGCGTTTGTAATGGTATATAAAACCTTTGTGGCGTTATTTAATGCCAATGCCATCCTTGTAGAAGAACAGTAGTGTACTATTTAACCCGTACCTGGGGTGAAGAGTGAACATCTGCGACTGCAGTCGAATTCCTTACTTACGATGTCGCAGTCCAGCACGTTAGCCACGAGACCTCCTTTCTTATCTGAGTACAAGTTAAAACTTCTTTTTGTAATACTTGAGTCTTGTAGATTTTAAAAGAAGATGTGCAACACCAGAGGGTTAAAGAAGAAACCTAAGAATATCAGCGTCGAATTTTCACATTAAGATCCTAGTTATTTGGACCAAACATTATTGCTGAAAATAATATTTGCCTGTCTTACTACAACGCATATCCATTATCGCATTATCATTGTGTCAAAGAATAATTAACCTACATGAAACGGGTGTGGCTTTAAGCAGTCAACACTTTTAAGTATCCGCACAAAATTGACAAACAAAGATTTAGTTTATGGGAATTTGTTTTACGTAATTTCTATATATTTTTAGTTACTCTTAAGCTCCTCAGCTGATTTTTGCATCTTTTCACGGATGTGAAAGGTATGTTTGAACTTGGTGTACTAATAATCAACCTGTTTTCATATTTAGAGTACATGGTGCCCGTCGTACAATGATTATCGTCGTAATCAAATAGACACAGCAACACGATTCAATTCTCGCACGAGGCAGTTTGCATTTCACATAGCATTCAATACCCCTGGGAAAAAATTATTAACCAACGATTCTTCCTCCAGCATGGGTGAAATATGAACAGATGACCTGCATGGTGAACCATATTTCTAAGAGAAGTAAACCTCTGGAATTTCAAATCTTGTTGAACTCTGCTTAAAAACTGACCTGGTCAATCCTGCTGTATTGAAGAGTTGGGAAATACATCCGAATGGCTTTTAATTCCAAACTCTACTTAGCAATTCTCTCACAGATATTACAAATAAAGTTCTTTGTGCGTCATCTGATTTAAAGTACAAATCAAGGTCTTTCCGGCATTTCATTAACGTTTGCATTTTTCCAATTCCGCGTATTTTTCAAAAACAATTTGGCTGCGAACATCGTATAAGTTGAATCGATCCTTACAGGTGCACCATACTTTTAGCCTTGTGACAAATAAACTAAATTATTCATACGTACACCTCAATTTATTCTAGCCTTTCCATGTCATTACTACTCTCTTATAAGTTAGATCATCACAGGATGTCTCATAGTGCCAGACTTAACTAATACATCAATACGTATATCTTTATCATTTCAGCCTTCTATAATAAACTAATTTGTATGAGTTCGATCTTACAGGGCGCACCATAATGAGCTTTTCTGCAACTCAAGTAAATGCACTCCAATGCTTAGACCCTATTTATTTTAAGTGTTTCTATCCATAACTAGCTGAGACGGTACCAATCTGTAGCCTTGCGCACGTTCTGGTTCCGGTTTTTTTGAAACCCTGTGTCCAGTGGTTTCGCCATTGGGTAGTCAGAAATTAATAATAGCTGACCCCAGAACATCCACCCCAGACAAACACCTACCCTATTTATTTAAAGGTGGGCATGGTTATTTCCCAGTGCCCTGAGACGCCTCAATAGAGGAATGCCGAACGGACCAAGCCAATATTTTCACTGGCCAGCATTGAGCCTTTCGGTTGTGCTTGCCCCACCGTTAATGCTTGGTGTTTGACTGATTTGGTGGGTGCTAGTAAAAACACTGTAGCCTTCGCCAGCTTGAACTAAATATGCTCAAGGTGTATATCTCTATTTTATTCTCCCAAGTCTTTACCTGTAGTGGAGTTCATCCTTCATACAGCATTGGACTGAATTTAACCCAAGGTTTGCACTTCATTTCGTCAAGCTTCCTGTAACCTCTTGTACCTACCAACACCCACACCCTTTTCCGCTCGCCTTTTTCCCCGCCATTTCACTGCACAATTTGTCTCCATCATTAACTTATTTCCATTTTTAACATCACGACTGGCCCACCTCACCATTTCTACCAGCCACTCAGCACCCTCTCACACACAGATACCACTTTTAACCAATGACTAGACCGTCGTCACGACGTCTTGAACACCTGCTAAACACTCTCCACGCCCAAAAAAATGAGACAAATTGTGCAGTGAAATGGCGGGAAAAAGCGAGAGCTGGGAGAAAGGGTGTGGGTCAGTTGGTAGGTACAAAAGAGGTTACAGAGGCTTAAACGCAAATAGAAAGTGCAACCATGGTAAATTTCAGTCCAATCTGTCATTGAGGATCCGAAACCCACTACAGGAGAAGACTTGGAATAAAATAGAGATATACACCTTGAGCATATTAGTTCAAGGCTGGCGCAACGCTACAGGTAGTTATTTACTACACCCCACCAAATCAAGTCAAACACAGGGCAATTAACGTGGGCTAAGCACAAACCGAAGCTCATGCTGGGCCAGGTGAAAATATTGCTGAATCCGTTCGCATTCCTCTATTGAGGTGGTCTCAGCACTGGGGAAATAAACCCATCCCCACCCCTTTAAATAAATACGGTAGTTGTATTGTCTGGGATGTCCTGGATCACGCTATTATTAATTTCTGACTAGACCAAGCCGAACCACTGGACACAGGCGTTTCAAAAACCGGAAACCAGACGTGCGCAAGCTACCAGATATGGTACCTCATAACAGACTAGTAATGCATAGAAACACTTTAAAAAATAAATTAGGAGCTCTAAGCATGAGTGCATTTACTTTGAGTTGGCAGAAAGCTACAATTATTGGTGCGCCCTGTAAGGATCGAACTCACTACAAATTAGTAATAGTATAGAAGGCTTGAAATGAATAAAGATATACGTATTGAATGTATTTAGTTAAGTCTGGCACATGAGACATCCTGTGATGATCTAACTTATAGGAGAGTAGTAATGACATGGAAAGGCTAGAAATAAATTGAGGTGTACGTATCGAATACATTTAGTTTTATTTGTCACAGGGCTAAAAAGTATATGTGCACCCTGTAAGGATCGAATCACTTACTACGATGTCGCAGCCCAAATTGTTTTTTGAAAAATACCGAACTGAAAATGCAAACGTAATGAAATATGCCCGGAAAGACCTGAATTTGTACTTTAAATCAGATGACCACAAAGAACTTATTTGTAATATCTGTAAGAGATCTCCTAAGTAGAGTTGGAATTAAGCACATTCAGGTATGTATTTTACCCAACTCTTCAATACAAGCAGGAGTGACACAAGGCAGTTTTTAAGCAGAGTTCAACAGATTTGATCAGAGGTTTACTTCTCTTTAGAAAAATTGGTCACCATGCCAGGTCCAATCTTCATAATTTTCACCCATAGCTGAGAGGAAGAATCGTTGGTTAATAATCCAGGTGCGGTATTTTGATGCTATGTGAAAGCAACTGGCCTCGTGCGAGATTTGAACTCGTGTTGCTGTGTCTATTTGATCTACGACGATAATCATTGTACTACGGGCACCATGTACTCTAATATGAAACAGGGATTATTAGATACCAACAAGTTCAACAATACCTTTCACATCCGTAGAAAGAATGCAAAAATCAGCTGAGGAGCTTAAGAGACAAACTAAAATATATAGAAATTACGTAAACAAATTCCATAAAAACTAAATCTTTTGTTTGTCAATTTTGCTGCCGGATACTTTAAAAGTGTTGACTGCTTAAAAGCCACACCCGTTCATGTAGGGTTAATTATTCTTTGACACAATGATATTGCGATAATGCATATGCGTTTGTAGCTAAGACAGCAATTATTATTTTCAGCAATAATGTTTGTGTCAAATAAAACTAGGATCTCTAATGTGAAAATTCGACGCTGATATTCTTAGGGTTTTTCTTCTTTAACTCTGGTGTTGCACATATCTTCTTTTAAAAATCTACAAGACTCAAGTATTACAAAAAAAAGAGTCTTTAAACTTGTACTCAGATAAGAAAGGAGCGTCTCGTGCTAACGTGCTGGACTGCGACATCGTAGTAAGCGAATTCGAACTGCAGTCGCAGATACGTTCACTCTCATCACCCAGGTACGGGTTAAATAGTAACCACTACTGTTCTTCTACAAGGATGGCATTGGCATTAAATAACCCACAAATTTATATACCATTAACAAAACGCCAATCAATGATACATGAATCCACTAGTTTATGCAGATGATTATGCAGAGAGAGAGAGAGAGAGATAGAGAGAGAGAGACGAGAGAAGAGAGAGAGAGAGAGAGAGAGAGAAGAAAAAAAATTAAAGAATTATAATATATATATATATATTATATATAATATATATATATAGGAAATAGATACCACAGCGCAAACAAGAGTGGGTGATAGAAAATAAGGTAAGAGAGAGAGAGAGAGAGAGAGAGAGAGAAGAGAGAGAGAGAGGAGAGAGAGAGAGAGAGAGAGAGAGAGAGAGAAAGAGAGAGTTGTGTCTGTTTTATCTTTTGGCGGGAGATGATGTATTGTAATGTAAGAAACAGAAGTTAATAAAACTGCCAGTTTGCCTATTTCGACACGAATCAATGCAGCAGGTGTGTCTTGAGCGAAATATGTTAACTCGCTGAACTTCACCCGAAGGAAAACCCCACCATCAAAAAGGCAAATAACAAAAAAAAAACATAAATAAAACAAAAACAACAACAAAATCGACTTCGGGTCAAAGTTGAAAAATATTTTCTTGGTTAGTGGTCCATTCAAAAAGGCGGTGGGAAAACTTTGTTATGAAAAAATCACTTTGAAGAAATACTGCGTTCTCGAACAACCCGGATCATCCCTTACAAAACACAGCGCCGGTGGTGGTGGTTTTGGTGGTGGTGAAGCTGGTATTTTGATTTAAAGCTGAAATTCCAACAAAAAAGTCTCGAATATATATATATATATAATATTTGCCTCGAATATCCTACCAGTGATGTATATTGAAGAATACTGATGACCAAAAAAAAAAAAAAAAAAAGATAAAAAAATGAATTCTTTTAATAAATCTCCAAGATTTAGTATCGTGTATTACAAGAAGGAACGAAATGTCTTTAATTTAAGTAATAATAATAAAAAAGAAAATGAGTTTCGAAGAATTTACGTTTTTATACTCATTCCTCTGTCAGAGTGGTTTATAATGGTCGTTAATTTTAGACTGCCATTTCTTGTGCATATGTGCATCTATATTTTTGGTATTTTATCTATGTGCTTGTATTGGTGAAAGAATTAAAAATGTCGAAGACAGTATCCGATGAAAATGGCATATTTTCTCTGCTGTCATATTTGAAAAATATTCAAATAGATGAACTTGCTTTTTGTACTTTTTTTTTCTCTGCCTTTGAAAAATACATACAAAAATATAAAAGAAAAAAAAAACGACAAGAAAGATCGTAGCGATTTTGCCTAGTTATAGAAAGGTAATTCTGTTTTGTTTTTGTTTTTTTTTTTGTTTTTTCGTGCAAGAAAACGAGGTTCGGAGTATATAAACTTGAAACCATTAATGACAAATTAGGTTTGATTTCAAATACGTATTAGCGCCACATCTGCTTTATCTAGTTTAGCAAATTCCCTCGGTACGTAACACTACGGGGGGGGGGGGAGATAACCTTAGTAAAAGAAGGAAGTAGAAAGAAGAAAATTAGTCCCAAACCAAATAAAACGGCAAACTGACAGATATAAATAAAATGCCTTGGCTTTTGTATCTGGATTTGGCAGAAGTAGATTTGCAACAGAGAGTCGATGTTGCAACCTTGGTTTTGAAAATTCCGGTTGTAAGTTTCGAATAGTCAAGGATCAATGTAAATGGTTGGTCTATAGCGCAAACAAACGAGTTATAGACTGATTGAAAAAAAAAACCCTACATAAAACTTCCGTATTAAAATCAGCCCCTTTATAACATAAGGCGAAATCTGACCATTTACATGCAGCCAACATCTAATACAAACAACATGTAAATAAAAATGATCACAAGCAAGGTAAGCCACCCTGTCGGTTCGGGTTGTAGATGGGTAATATCCCCCTCCGTGGATTGCGACCCATGATACTTAAGGACGAAATCCTGGTTGCTTAGCAGTCCATAATATACAACACTCTACTTTGGCCCTTACATAAAAAGTCACTCTCGGACGCCATCTTTTCTCCGGCTACGAGGTAAGTGTGTAATTTGATTAATTATTATAGAGTACGTAAATTCCCTTACGGTCCATCTTTTGCACACAGTATCTTTCGAGCTTATTCAGTCATTTATCGCTTCTTTTAATCAATCAATAGTAGTACAAGTATTTGCAAGTATTCTGAAGATTTGAAAAATGTGTTCCACATGAACATGGTGACACGAACATCAGACAAAGTTTAAACACTTATCATTATGTTTTTGCTTGATGTGCTATCTAGCTACCCCTCTTGTTGTTGGTTATTCTCCCTTCAATAATAAAATCTCTCTTTCTAAGATGTACATCACTCCCGTGTTGTCATTACATCTTATTCAATAGGAATACTTGATGTAGGTATTTACCGAAACCAATTCGCCACGGCAGGATGTGACACAAGATTGCAAATTATGGGACATTTAGCGAGGATCGAACTCACTATTCCAGTAATAATGGATCTGTAAGGACTAGCTAGATATATATAGGCTCCTGCTCAGGGTTAAGAATAATAGAATTTGATAATTTGCGATTCTCTCAACACTCGATGTACTAAGTGTAGTAATGGCGTATTATCATTGACAGGTTAATTGCACGTTTCGTGTGCGACGGGTCGGTAGCCCAGAGGTTAGAGTGTCTGATTCTGCGTGCTGGGTTCTCGGTTTCGAGGGAGTTCGTAGGTATACACCGCCGATGAGACTTAATGAAGTTGAAAACAGCTGTACGGTGTTCCACGTCGCGCGCGCGTTATTTCACCGAGTTTACTTTATTTTCAATAATTATCGGAATTTGATACGATATACGCATTGTAATTGCCTTCAAAAATAAAATAAAAATATACTTTACTTAATAAACGCTTCAAAAGCAAATATTCAAATTCTAATATATATAATATATATATATATTATATATATATTCTAATAACAAGATAAGGCGAAAAATCATTTTTCCTTTTAATAGCTAAAGTTCCTAAAATATTGTTTAAACAAAACAAGATTAAATTATTAAAATTAATGGTATAATTTCTTTTAAAGTGACGAAGAGTCAATTTATTTACTGCTAAATAAGAAAAACAAAACAAAACAAAGCAACACAAAACAAGTTGAAGATCCTCTTAAATGAGTTAAACAACAGTTAGACTGGGACGTGTTTCTTGATCAATTTTTGCTGGCAGCCTTTGTGACTTGTCATGTACACGTGTATTTAATTAAAAAAAGATTCATTGTCTGCTGTCGTCATAATTAAATGTTTAAAGAAATATGTAGCGATTAGCGCATTTGCTAGCGATTCGGCAAATGGGAGTGTTTCAAATGCTGCTTTTTGACAGCTCGCATTATTTCGTGCTATGAGTCTTAACGGCGGCGGCGGCGACTAGGGGGCGGAAAGACAATTAAAGAAAGATGGAGGGAAAAAAGAAGAATTAAAGAGATACTTTTGAGACCGATATTAACTAGACCAGCGAAAGAAATATCAAGATTTGTAACATAAAACAGAACATGCATATATATCTATCCAGGTTATTAAACGGGTCAATCTGACTGTTTATATATATATATATATATATATATATATATTAAATTTTACTTGAAGCCACTTACAACGCATGTATCGCATAAAATTCGATACTTTTTCTTATAGAAAATAAACTTGACAAGTGTAATCCCAGTAAAGGATGGCTCGATGTGTAAATACCGTACAGACTGTTTCGACTTTTTAAGTCTCATCAGCGGTATATACTAACGATTTCCCTCCGACTGAAATCGAAACCGGGACTTCAGCAGACGCAGTGAGACACTAGTGAAACACTTTTATCGCCTCGGCCACAGCACACAGCTGACCATCCCAGCGGAATTAAAGCTTGTCAAGCGATACTACGCGCCTCTGCCATAATAGGTAAGGGGGCGCTATTGAGAGAATAATAACAACAAACAGCCGAATGCCCTTCGGCGAAGTGAATAAGATTTTTTGGATGTTTGTTTATTTAGAAACGTTGCTGATAAATAATATTTAAATTTTACTTGAAGGCACTTACAACGCATGTATCGCATAAAATTCGATACTTTTTTCTTATAGAAAATAAACTTGACAAGTGTAATCCCAGTAAAGGATGGCTCGATGTGTAGAATACCGTACAGACTGTTTCGACTTTATTAAGTCTCATCAGCGGTATATACTAACGATTTCCCTCCGACAGAAATCGAAACCGGGACTTCAGCAGACGCAGTGAAACACTAGTGAAACACTTTTATCGCCTCGGCCACAGTACACAGCTGACCATCCTAGCGGAATTAAGCTTGTCAAGCGATACTACGCGCCTCTACCATAATAGGTAAGGGGGCGCTATTGAGAGAATAATAACAACAAACAGCCGAATGCCCTTCGGCGAAGTGAATAAGATTATAAAGTTAAGGTAGCGTAGACATGAAGTCAACAGCGCCTGGTTACTGACAGTTTTCTCGCCTATGCGATGTTCAGACCTAGTGCTTGGTCGAGTAACTCAGTAACTAGTCTTCGGAAAAACTGACATAGAACCATACGTTTTATGTTATATTTTTCAATATATATATATATATATATATATATATATATATATGTATATATATATATATATAAAGTACTTTGCTATATTCATATATAAAGTATGCTCAATATCGGTAATGGAGCATATATATCTACTATACTGAACCATAGCATAGGCTGGTTGTTTTGTTTTACGGCATATCAACCCTTTCCGGGTCATTTAATGCCGAATCAAGTCAATTTGATATAAGGTTGATTACAGTACCGGCTGTTGCTTAAATGGCCACCCATTTAAGCAAGGAACAGGCTGATCGATATTGATCTTTGGTGACCTAGCGGGAACCGGTGCTTTCAACATGCCTAGACTATAAGCTAG